>JAQNBH010000018.1:24701774-25201774 GCA_028752905.1 Cladorhizidae sp. MBARI D1340-BT2
ACAGTTTCACCAAGGGTTTGTGGTCAACGGCTATGACCAGGTTGGAGCATCCGAGAACAAAGTGTCGGGCCTTGTCCAGGGCATCAGCGACCGCTAGGGCCTCTCCCTCGATCGGTGCGTATCTCGACTCCGCTGCATGTGTGAACCTGGAGCCGACCAGGGTGACCTTCCAACCCTCCTGGCAACAGAAGATCTCCACACTAGAAGATGCTCTTGCTTCCCAAGTCTTCATCACTCCACACTAGAAGATGCTCTTGCTGCCCAAGTCTTCATCACTCCACACTAGAAGATGCTCTTGCTTCCCAAGTCTTCATCACTCCACACTAGAAGATGCTCTTGCTTCCCAAGTCTTCATCACTCCACACTAGAAGATACTCTTGCTGCCCAAGTCTTCATCACTCCACACTAGAAGATGCCTTGCTTCCCAAGTCTTCATCACTGCACACTAGAAGATGCTCTTACTTCCCAAGTCTTCATCACTCCACACTAGAAGATGCTCTTGCTTCCCAAGTCTTCATCACTCCACACTAGAAGATGCTGTTGCTCCCCAAGTCTTCATCACTCCACACTAGAAGATGCTCTTGCTGCCCAAGTCTTCATCACTCCACACTAGAAGATGCTCTTGCTTCCCAAGTCTTCATCACTCCACACTAAAAGATGCTCTTGCTTCCCAAGTCTTCATCACTCCACACTAGAAAATGATCTTGCTTCCTTTGCCGACTCTCCTTCAGCTTGTGTTTGCTTTCAAAGAATTCCTTTCGATAACCTTTGGCGCTTCACACACTAAACCCTGAAACATCACATCAAGTGTGAACTGAAGGGGGTTTAGGCATAGCTACTGAAAATAACACAATCAGTAGTCATCAGATAGGGCCACCTCTCAATGCTACACTATACACAGAGTCCCCCACGGGGTGGTGGTGAATGGTCACTACGAAACATTTGTGGGTCCTCCTCCCGGAATAGGCATGTGCAAGTAGGCATCTTGGTGGCCAGCAAAGGAGACTACGGCTTGCCATTAGTAAGCTATAACAAATTATAATGCACCTTATTCACTCGAAGAGAAGTCGCACACTGAATGGAAGTCGCTCTCGAAAACGCAGTTCTCAAACTGTAGCTCACCTAGTTTAATTATAGTAATTACCCATACATGTACTAGCACCGACGTGCAGTCAGTAACTAAACCTTCCATGCTTGCGGCATCTCTGTGAAGGTGAACTGGTCTGAGGATGGAGAGATTCACTGCCTCAGAGATGATGGAGTAGCAGCTTTAGCTGTTGCAGCAGCTACTCGCATTCACCTCCCTGGAGGAAGAGGAGGCAGAGGAAATTGAACAAATACTCCATTACAATAACCTTCTAAATAATCAACTTGAAATTGTCTTCTCTTGACATTTCTCTTGACATTTCGACTAGATGTTCTAGCCTTCATTAGGAATAATGAGATGCTAAGACTCACTTGAGCCTTCTATATACTGTACCAGAATATAGCTAGCTATTCACTGTGTGCTACAAAACCACACATATCTAACAACTAATGTGATTTTTTACTACTACTACTACTACTACTACTAATAATAATAATAATAATAATAATAATAATAATAATAATAATAGTATAAAATAACAATAATAGTAATATAAAATAACAACAACAATAATAGTGGTAGTAATAAGTAATATAATAATAATAATAATAAATAAATAATAGTAATAAGTAATATAATAATAATAATAATAATAATAATAATAATAATAATAATAAGAATAATAAGAAGAATAATAATAATAATAATAATAATAATAATAATAATAACAACAACAGCAACAATAATAATAACTAAACAAATATAAACTAAACAAATATAAAATAATAATAATAAATAAATAAACAAAATAAATTTTAAAAATAAATAAATTTTAAAAATAAATTAATTAATTAAAAATAAATAATAATTATATATGTATATAAATTAAAAATAAATTAAAAAATAATAATAAAATAAAAAATAATAGTAAGATAATAAAATAAGATAATAAAATATAATTATGGTGGGCGTGGCTTCAAGTTCAGGCTCTTTGGAGTGGCTCCCCAGCAGCCAGGCAAGTCCATTTCATCGTCTCGATTGAATCGCTCACACTTTGGTGCTAGGCTGATGTGCAATGCCTCCTTCACTAGCAGTTCCTTATGTTCAGCAATTCCAGACTTCTCTTTAGTACACTTTCTACAGGCATCTTGATGTTCTTTCACTCTGGTCTCCAGTCTTCTGATGGTCTCCCTATGTAGTCTTTCCCACAGCTACAACGGATGAGGTGTACAACACATGAGTGCATATTAGTTGGTAAAACATCCTTCACTCTGCTCAGTTGTGTCCTCAGAGTTCTTCCCGATCTGAAAATGACTGATGTCGAACTTCGTGAAGATCCACCTGATATTTTCACTCATCCCTGCTGCATAAGGAGTCACTATTTCTAGAGCCCTCATTTGTGTAGCGGTGTGCTTATCTTCCTTTCTGCATTTAGATGTATATACAGAGGAAAGGTTGATGAAGGCTTGCAGATAACCATTCTCTATAAAGGCCCTATTCAAATGATGTTCTTCCTTCCAAAGGTCCTCCTTCTCAGTCACTACTCTCCTGGCTCTATCATACAAGCTCTTCACCACTCCTCTTCTGACATAGATAGGATGATGTGATCTATACTCAAGGTACCAGTTGGTGTGCATGGGTTTTCTGTAAACGGCTGTAGTTAGCCTTCCATCTTTCTTCCTGTGTAGGTGGCAATCCAGAAAGAGCAATGATTTGTCCACTTCAAGCTCCATGGTAAACTTTATGGATGCCCTGATGTTGTTCAGATGGTCCAACAACTCCTGCTCACTTTCCTTCTTCACAATGCTTAAGGTATCATCCACGTACCTCTTCCAAACCCTTGGCTTCAGTGGGGCAGTTGTGAGTGCCAATTCCTCAAAGAATTCCATATAATGGTTGGCTACCACTGCAGATACTGGAGAGCCCATTGCTGCAACATCTTTCTGCTCATAATATTTTTCTTGATACCTGAAGTAGGTGGATTTCAGGCACAACTCCAACAGTTCAGAAATCCTGTCAGCAGTCCTCTCATGCAAGCTCTCATCTTTCGTCAACATTTCAAAAATTACTTCCACAGCCTCATCAATGGGAACACATTGGTAAAAAGAGAGGAAACATCAAAACTGACAAAATACTCATCCTGTGCCAAACATTCATCTTGAATACACTTGATAAATTGCTTAGAATCCTTGCATATGTACTTGTATTTCCAGCTAGAGGTGATGTCAAATATGCTATGAACTTGGAAAGATTATACGACGGTGCACGTATACAAGACACAATAGGCCTAACGGGAACCTCAGGTTTATGTATCTTAGGGAGCCCATAAATCAGTGGTAGTCTACTTCCAGTGGGCCTATATAATTCTATTGTATAATGCAGTTGTTATTTCTCCCGTCCTCTCCATATTCTTCAACACAAGATTAACCTTGCCTTCCTGTGCCTTGGTAGGATCCTTCTTCAGTATTCCATATGTTTTAGTTTCCAGCATTCCTGTCAGCTTTGAAATGTACCCTTCCTTTGTCATCAGAACTGTTGTCTTCTCTTTGTCTGCTGGTAAGGTTACGAGTTCTTCCATCTTCCTCAGTTCTCCAAGGGCCTTTCTCTGTTCCTTCGTCAGGTTGTCCTTCGGTTTCCTTGTTCTTCTCAAAATTCCACATATTCTTCCTCGAAGCTCATTTGCCTTGCTATCCTGTAGCTTACTGGCCATCTCTTCCACTGCAGCTATGGTGTCCATCAGAGGTAGACTCTTTGTGGCAGGGACAGAGTTAAGACCCAGAGCAGGCACTTCTTCCTGAGTTTGGTGCTCTTGGACTCCCACCGCTCATGGAGACCAAATCCTTATTTTTGAGACAAAGAAAAACTTTATGCCTGGAATGTTCTTTGACGACCATTCAAACATGGCCATGGCAGTAAGAATCTGATGGTCAGTCAGTGCTTGCAAACTACACTAGCTCAGGCGCTTCACAATACCACCCAGACCATCACAAGGACTTTTACCATGAGACGTAGCAAAGAAATGCCAGACTGCTTCAATTCCAAAGTTTTTGAAGTAGAGACAGACATTGTACAGATTCTTATAATTTTTGTACTGTCCTCCACATCCATCACTGAAATAGTGCAACTTGGTCACAAAGGGAAGCTGTTCTTTGATGTAAGGCATGCCTTTGTTTATGAATGCGTGAGCTGCGAGGGTGTCATGCTTCAGGCAGTCAGAAATCATGCACAGATTCATGTGCTTTAGCTCACCCTTGGATTTGTAGTAGACTACAAATGGATGCAGTGTTGCCTGCGAGTTATTCCAGTGGAACGACTGCACCACATCCTGGGCTACAAATGAATAGTTCTCTGCGAAGTCGAGTAAAGTGATGGCTTCATTGTCTTTGCACTCATCCTTCAGCTTAGATAGATAGCTGGCTTGTGCCTTTGAGATGTAGTGTTGCTGTCTCAAATTGTCAAAGGATTCGCATGTTTTTTCGATGAAGTCTTGAACAGTTGAAACGACTGTCATCAGCATGGCTTTACTGTCGACTGAAACCCACTGCTTGTACGATATCTCATCGTCCATGTCATAGTCCTCCGAGAAAGTGTCTGACAAGTACGATGTGAGACCACAGGGACAATTATCACACAACAACAGCATGCACTCACAATTTTCCACTGAGCATACATTCTTTTCCAGCAGGTCTGAGTAATGTGGTTTGCCGGGGATGACACTGGTCAGTAGTTTGGCATTTTGGTGTGACTGACAAACGCACACCTTATGCATACCAGCTGCCATAACTGGCCCAAACCGCTGGACCAATTTCGACCAAATTTGGCGCATAAGATCTTTGGCAATGACAATGCCTAAAAAGAAACAAGAAAGAATCGAAGAATGTGCAGATTCCCATTTGTGAGCATGTGAAATCGCACATTCTTGGGACCAGCATTTCACAGGGAAGATGGCATAAACCCAAGTTGATATTTTGCATAGATGTACCCCAGAGATGCCTGAAGCAACATGCAAAAGCAGAATATGATTGTGATATGCCAACCCAGTCGGTCAAAATCAGGCAACTCAAAAACAGGAAATCCTTTATTACTCAATAACTACTGCATTTAGGCCAATTCTGATGCCAGAAATGGACTCCTGGCACAATTTTAGCTACTGCATGTAGTTTAAACCTGAAATCATAATATTTAGGGGGAAATGGTAACTTTAGTCTCATGGCAGTGTGACGCGACGGTAGCGGGAGCCAAAATTGGGCGGGGCCATATCTCGGGAACAGTTGAGAGTTGGGTGAATTTTTTTTGCATGGCAACATATCTCATACATAGGAACTTGTAGGATGAGTATGAACCAATTCTGAGAAAATGACCCTGGATATTTTTTTAAATTCATATGGAATGACCCTTGATCTTGCCATGTATGTTATGCGTATCAGGCTACCGCCTACGTCCGAGTCCAAGCTACAGCTCATCTACAAGCGCTCCATGAGGAACAGCACTGACCCGTTCAAGAAGGCCGTCTACTGTATTCTCGCTCGTTGTGAGGTGCATGAAGATCATCGTGAGGTCTGTAACAAGACGGAGGATTACATGTGGCTCAAGGTGAGGGGAGGTGGTGGTTGTTTGGGGAGGTGGGGACACACACTCGACCAACACCACACTGGGTTAAGGTTGAAGTAGGTTGACAATAGCTCTATGGGGATACACACTGGACCAACAACATCGCACTGTGTTGCGGCTCGGTTGACAATAATCTCTGTGAAGACACACACTGGACCAACATCACTGTGTGTGTAACTTGTGTGGAGTTGTGTGTGTGAGAGTACGTGGCAAGAGTGAGCCATACAGATTATTTTAGTGGTTATCCTGGAAAGAATTGTTAGCAGGTGAGAATCTTAGTTGTGTCATTATAACTTCCAATCACAAACAGCAACACTGGAGCCTGGGTGTCTGTGTCAGCTGAGAAGGTCTGGGCTCTACCGTCCCAAGCATAGCATGGTACCTGGGTGTCTGTGTCAGCTGAGAAGGTCTGGGCTCTACCGTCCCAAGCATAGCATGGTACCTGGGTGTCTGTGTCAGCTGAGAAGGTCTGGGCTCTACCGTCCCAAGCATAGCATGGTACCTGGGTGTCTGTGTCAGCTGAGAAGGTCTGGGCTCTACCGGCCCAAGCATAGCATGGTACCTGGGTGTCTGTGTCAGCTGAGAAGGTCTGGGCTCTACCGGCCCAAGCATAGCATGGTACCTGGGTGTCTGTGTCAGCTGAGAAGGTCTGGGCTCTACCGTCCTAAGCATAGCATGGTACCGGGGTGTCTGGGGGCACACACTAAGTTTCTAAGAATATTACAATAATAATTTTTATTCTCGACATTTCAACTAGATGCTCTAGCCTTCATCAGGAATTATTGAGAAGGTTATTGTGCATGCATACATGTACATGTAGGGCTATGCATGTGCATGTAGGGCTATGCATGTGCATATAGGGCTATGCATGTGCATGTAGGGCTATACATATGCATGTAGGGCTATGCATGTGCATGTAGGGCTGTGCATGTAGGGCTATGCATGTGCTTGTAGGTCTATGCATGTGCATGTAGGGCTGTGCATGTGCATGTATAGGGCTATGCATGTCTAGCATGTAGGGCTGTGCATGTAGGGCTATGCATGTGCATGTAGGGCTATGCATGTAGGGCTATGCATGTGCATGTAGGGCTATACATATGCATGTAGCTATGCATGTGCATATAGGGCTATGCATGTGCATGTAGGGCTATACATATGCATGTAGGGCTGTGCATGTAGGGCTATGCATGTGCTTGTAGGTCTATGCATGTGCATGCAGGGCTGTGCATGTAGGGCTATGCATGTGCATGCAGGGCTGTGCATGTAGGGCTGTGCATGTGCATGTATAGGGCTATGCATGTCTAGCATGTAGGGCTGTGCATGTAGGGCTATGCATGTGCATGTAGGGCTATACATATGCATGTAGGGCTATGCATGTGCATGTAGGGCTGTGCATGTAGGGCTATGCATGTGCTTGTAGGTCTATGCATGTGCATGCAGGGCTGTGCATGTAGGGCTATGCATGTGCATGCAGGGCTGTGCATGTGCATGTAGGGCTGTGCATGTATGTGTGAACTTGTGGTTCTGTTGCTGCAGATCTGTCAGCTAAACTTTGACCAGTTCGACTCTCGCAGCTCCCGGCGCACGGACGACAAGATCACTCTCCCAGAGCTGCAGCACCTTCTGTTGGAGGAATATGGTGAGTGCCCCTACAATCCTCGTCAGACAGAGGGGTTATTGTCTGTGGTCCGTCCCCTTGAGGGAGGGCCCATTACTCCCACCTCCCCCTCACTTCATCGTACACTGTAAATGTTTGTTAAAAGCAAACACTGTTTAGTGTGTACTTGTTGTTGGGATGTTGTTCCTGGTTGGTTCTAGCCATCAGCTGTTGATCAACATCCACAAACTTGTTGTCAGGATGTTGTCCCTGGTTGGTTCTAGCCATCAGCTGTTGATCAGCATCCACAAACTTGTTGTCAGGATGTTGTTCCTGGTTGGTTCTAGCCATCAGCTGTTAATCAACATCCACAAACTTGTTGTCAGGATGTTGTTCCTGGTTGGTTCTAGCCATCTGCTGTTAATCAACATCCACAAACTTGTTGTCAGGATGTTGTTCCTGGTTGGTTCTAGCCATCAGCTGTTGATCAACATCCACAAACTTGTTGTCAGGATGTTGTTCCTGGTTGGTTCTAGCCATCAGCTGTTAATCAACATCCACAAACTTGTTGTCAGGATGTTGTTCCTGGTTGGTTCTAGCCATCAGCTGTTAATCAACATCCACAAACTTGTTGTCAGGATGTTGTTGTTTCTATCCATCAGCTGTTAATCAACATCCACAAACTTGTTGTCAGGATGTTGTTCCTGGTTGGTTCTAGCCATCAGCTGTTGATCAACATCCACAAACATCCACACACTTGACATTAATAATTAAAGGGTATTTATCTGCACATGCCCGGTAGACTGCTATGTAGTTATATACATATATATATATTCATAAGACTTGTTTCTGGTTGGATGTGTTCAGTGGCAAGATGGGGGAAAGAAGAGAGAGAAGTCGACTAGTTACAAATTAACAGTTGACGATCGCAACTGGTGTCATGAATGGTCTTTTCCAGGTGTTGACTGCTGTTTCTGCCGGGGTGGGAGAGGGGGGGGGGGCTGCATAGGCACCTGTGCTTGCTTGCCCGGGAACCACTCTGGACCCCTCTGCTCTTGAGAAAGGAGGCAGTCCTAGCCCTTGCTGCAAGTTTTGTTGTAGAGACTGAGTGACTTGGCGATGCATAGCTCTTACCTCACTGGAGCTGATCACAATACCAGACTGTAACTTATGGTGAGGGGCTGCCATTGTGTATGCATATTCACGAGCAAGTGTTCCCCTCACATAATACAGGTTCAACAGGTTCAAGATGCCAAAGCGCACTTTGGAAATGTTGAAGAATTGGCTGCTACATTTGTCGTATAAATGTTGGGTGTGATGAATGTGCTGTGTGATATTCTGTGGAACTACTAGGTGACTTGTGTTGAGCTTTAATATCCTGCAGCTTCTCCATCAGCCTGCAGCTTCTCTGGCAGCTTTAATGGCCTGCAGCTTCTCCATCAGCTTTAATGGCCTGCAGCTTCTCTGGCAGCTTTAATGGCCTGCAGCTTCTCCATCAGCTTTAATGGCCTGCAGCTTCTCCATCAGCTTTAATGGCCTGCAGCTTCTCCATCAACTTTAATGGGCAGCTTCTCTGGCAGCTTTAATGGCCTGCAGCTTCTCTGGCAGCTTTAATGGCCTGCAGCTTCCGCATAACTGCACAAGAACAAAAAGGGAAAACGGAACAACTCAATTGGATTGAAAGGAAAGGAAACAAGAGACTGCCCCCCTGTTGACTACAACCTGTCGGTGGACCCCTCACCATTCAATCATTCTATAAGCAGGGCAATGTTGGTGTACATGATTTTAAAGGATCCTCTAACTGGCTGTGTTCAGCATGACTACACGTCTTCTTTTTTCCAGGTCCATGCAGCCTCTAATTACTAATGATCCCTTGCAAGTCCTTATGCAGTCCTTATTTATTTTGTTGTAATGATAAAAATAATTAATGAATAAATAGATTAATAAATGGCAGTCCCTCCCTAAGGCCCCCCAAGATCGAAGCAGCATTCCCACGCTGTACTGCCATCGATAAGCACTGCAGGAGGTAAGCGGTAGCATGGCTGTCACCTGTCTCTCTCCTCAGATGTTTCCCAAGATCTTTAAGGAATAGGAGAGGCTTGGGCCCAATTGCTCCTGATGTTTCAGTGGCTATAGGCACGAAGAGGTGGGTGGTGGGGAGAGCACTGTATTTGCTGCACTTCCTTTCTTCAGCCATTGCTGCTACCTCTCCAGCAGCCACAGTAGCCCGACTCAAATAGGAAGGGGCAAAAGTGTCCGGACATGTGGCATCCCACACCAACACCTTTCCACATCTCCATGGTACTATTGTAACCCCATCAGGTCTTTTCCTATCCGATCTCAGCAGGTCTGGAGGTTCTATATTTAATTATTAAATAAAAAGGCAGTCTTGAGTTACGTAGGAAGCAAGAGAGTACAGGTAAGCTTGTATGAAGAGGGAGATGAAGCCCTTCAGCGGCAACAGGCATTGGACATGCCATGAGGAGAAGGAAAGCATATCCAGCCACGATGATTCTGGTTAGACTAGGAAGTCATGGAAAGTTGAGCATCAATCTCTAGATAAGTGAGATAAAGAGGATGCGTGTGTCAGGAGGGAGCGTAGGTGAGCTGTGCCCAGCAAACCAGGAGGGAGCGTAGGTGAGCTGTGCCCAGCAAACCAGGAGGGAGCGTAGGTGAGCTGTGCCCAGCAAACCAGGAGGGAGCGTAGGTGAGCAGTGCCAGGAGGGAGCGTAGGTGAGCTGTGCCCAGCAAACCAGGAGGGAGCGTAGGTGAGCAGTGCCCAGCAAACCAGGAGGGAGCGTAGGTGAGCTGTGCCAGGAGGGAGTGTAGGTGAGCTGTGCCAGCAAACCAGGAGGGAGCGTAGGTGAGCTGTGCCCAGCAAACCAGGAGGGAGCGTAGGTGAGCTGTGCCAGGAGGGAGCGTAGGTGAGCTGTGCCAGGAGGGAGCGTAGGTGAGCTGTGCCCAGCAAACCAGGAGGGAGCGTAGGTGAGCTGTGCCCAGCAAACCAGGAGGGAGCGTAGGTGAGCTGTGCCCAGCAAACCAGGAGGGAGCGTAGGTGAGCTGTGCCCAGCAAACCAGGAAGGAGCATAGGTGAGCTGTGCCCAGCAAACCAGGAGGGAGCGTAGGTGAGCAGTGCCCAGCAAACCAGGAGGGAGCGTAGGTGAGCTGTGCCCAGCAAACCAGGAGGGAGCGTAGGTGAGCTGTGCCAGGAGGGAGCGTAGGTGAGCTGTGCCCAGCAAACCAGGAGGGAGCGTAGGTGAGCTGTGCCAGCAAACTGGCTTGCCTGGACAGACTAGGACATGAGCTTGCACATCTAGTCGTCTGCCGCTCACCGGTGCATCGCCTCCTCCTGTCAGAGCTTGTGCGCAAGCATGAAAAAGATGGGGTTGGAATGGGGCTAGGTCCTGCTATGAGCCTAATTTTCCATTCCTCGCCTACTAGTAGTTTATTGGTTTCTTCTTTGGCGGCGTCATCAAGGTCAGAGAAAGGGTTGTTAGAATCCTCGTGTACTTTCCAGCTTGGAGTGGTGCCACTTCTGCTGCCACCATCTGTGTACATGTGAAGTCTTCACCGCCTGCCACCATCGGTGTACATAGTGAAGTCTTCACTGCCTGCCACCATCCATGTACATAGTGAAGTCTTCGCTGCCTGCCACCATCCGTGTACACAGTGGTGTAGCCACCAGTACGGTTGGTACGGTTTCAACCGTACCACTTTTCATTCTCACAAAAATTCCTACCACATTTATTAATTTTCAAGTCCAGTAAATATTTGTGTTTTTAATACTTACTAACTTGTAAGTGTAAATTGCACTCTCATGCATAGACACATAATTACTATGGACCACAAAAAATGTTTCTTGTGGTATAATCTGCTCACATGACTCAAGGTTGCTGCCACATGGTCAGGAATCCTTGTCATGCTATGGCTAACTTGATACTACCAGAGTTGCCACGAGAACCACATCAACCTCTTTCATACAAGTTTCCTTATGGACAGAAGAAAGTGGTGTACTGCAGTTTTCAGAGTCAATGGTTCTCGCCTTGGAATTTTTTACATTATAACGAGGCTGAAGATGCAGTGTATTGTCATACGTGTGTTAAAGCATTCAGCTTGAACCGGATTAAAACTAGCCTTAATGCATCAACAACCTATGTAAGTGTACTAATTATAATAGCTGCTTGTTTTGCTATGAAGAGTCTCTCACATATATACTTACAGGCCAGTACAGGTTTTCACAATTGGAAAGATGCTTTCAAAAAACACCAGGAGTCTAAGACGCATGCTGAGGCTGTTGAAGCTATTATAACTTTGCCAAAAGCAACTTCTGATGTAAGTGAGTTATTGAGTCAAGCTCATAAGCAAGATAAAGAAAATGCACGTGAAATCCTCAAGACCATTCTGTCAAGTTTAAGGTATCTTGCTAGGCAAGGTATAGCTTTTCGGAAAGCTAATGCAGTTGAATCCAACTTGATTCAATTGCTCAAACTAAGAGCTGAAGACAATGAAGCAATTGACACATGGCTAAATAAAAGTCAAAGAAAATATGTATCTCCAGAAAATCAAAATGAAATTCTAGAGATCATGGCCAATCATGTTATCAGGAAGATCCTTTCCTTTGTCAATAAGTCTCCTTACTTTACATTAATGGTGGATGAAACAACCGATGTTTCAAACAAAGTACAGTTGACAGTAGTGATAAGATGGATAGATGAACAGTTTGAAGCAAGCGAGGATTTTTTAGGCATTTATCATCTTCAATCCACTACTGCAGAGAGTATTGTGGCTGCAATAAAAGACATCCTTTTATGTTTTCAAATACCTTTCATGAAAATGCGTGGGCAGTGTTATGATGGGTGTAGCACTATGGCAGGGGCTAGAGGTGGTGTAGCAGCAAAAATCCAAGCAATTGAGCCCAAGGCAGTGTTTACTCATTGCTATGGGCATGCTTTGAATTTAGGTGTGGGAGACACTGTTAAGAGAGCTTGGATCATGAGAGACTGTCTCGATACCAGCTTTGAACTGGTGAAGTTAATTAAGTTTTCTCCAAAGCGTGAGGCCATGTTACACCTCGTGAAGGAAGAAATTGGAAGTATTTCTCCTAGCATTCGAAACTTCTGTTCGACCAGGTGGACAGTCCGAGAAGATTCAATCACCAGTATTCTGGCTAATTATAAGGAAATTCAAGTTTTATGGGAGAGAGCACTGGTATCCACATCTGACACAGAGATGAAAGCTAGAATTAGAGGGATTGCAAGTCAAATGAACAATTTTTGTTTTCTATTTGGGCTTTTACTGTCACAAATTATTTTAAGACATACTGACAAGCTTAGCATGATGCTACAAAATCCTGCATTGTCAAGTGTGGAAGGACAAGAAATTGCTTCACTCACCATCAAAACTCTACAAAGCATGAGATCTGAAGAAAATTTTAACTTGTTTTGGGAATCAGTTGAGATTAAGAGAGTTGATTTAGATGTTGAAGAACCTTCACTTCCTAGGAGATACAAGGTGCCAAGACGCTATGAACCAGGGCAGAGTGAACCAGAACACCCTCCTACAGCTAAAGATCATTATCGGCAGATCTATTTTGAAGTCTTTGACCTCTCAATTACTAGTATTGCTGACAGGTTTGATCAGCCAGGATTCAAGATCTATTCGAATGTCGAACAGTTACTTTTTAAAGTCTGCTCTGGCAAGGATTACATGGATGAACTCAGCTCTTTTTGTGATTTTTATGAAGAGGACTTCAGTAAAGATGATCTAGAGGCAGAATTAAAAGTGCTCAAAATCTTCTTCATAGAAAAGACAGAAACAGGAGAAAAACCATCAATATCCTTGTTGAAAAAAATCATCCAATCTTTAAGCCCAGCTCAGCGAACCTTGATCGGCACTGTTTGTAGAGTATTTCAACTTCTCATGGTGATGCCAGCCACAAACAGTACTTCCGAGAGGTCATTTAGTGTATTGAAAAGAATTAAAACTTATCTCAGGAGAGCACTATGACACAAGCCCGCCTTATTGTGCTTCATTATCATCAAGAACTTACTGATGCCCTTGACCTAAAACTTGTGGGAAATGACTTCATTTTAGCAAAGGACTCACGTCAATCTATTTTTGCCAAATTCTAAATTATATGTGAATGAATGTGTATTGAATGAATGTGTATTGATCTAATTAAAAGTGGGTGTGGCATGAACCCCCCACAACCGTACCACTTCAATTTTCAAGGCTACACCCCTGGTACATAGTGAAGTCTTCATTGCCGTCTGTTGCCAGAGAGGTCCCACAGACCTTGAATGGTTTTGTGATCACCTCTGCTAGATCACTACGTATATCTGTGCATGTGATGCCGCAAACACGGCCCGAGGTGGCACTGCACTATTCAGATCGTAAAAGGGCAAATACTATTTGAGGGTGGTGGCATTCAAGGCAGTATGGAGAGTGGTGTGTGTATGGTGATGGAGAGATATGTACTCTAATCCATGATGTGGGGGCTATATCGGGCCAGTGACATCACCGGCTGAGTCCGACTTCTGTGAAGTCCAGAGCACAACACTTTTTCTAGCTTGTTTCTTCGTCTTGTACTCTACCCAGTCCACACGTACCATCTCTTGTTATTGTTGTGTTATTCGAGTCAGACCTTTGGGAGCAGGTCAGCTAGCCTCCTTCAAGGACTCATTACTAGTTGCACTGGAAAACTCTGCAAACTGAGCAAATTGGTGTTCTATTACTTACCTTCTTCTTAGGAGAACACGACACTGAGTAAAATCAACTGCACGGCCACTTGCTCACTTTAGAATGCAGTACATGAGCTACAGGTTGAGCTGGTGATCTTGACACTCCTGATGATCTTTACCCTATATTTATCACGTGTTGTTTACCACAATGAGAAACGGACTGGTCGTGGTAAGGAACATTCGGAATGTTTTCCTAGGGGCTTCTAGTGCTAAAATTATTAAATTATTATGATTGGAGATATTGTATGCAGGTTGTGCAGGTAAATAATGAAGGTTACAAGGTCATATCAGAGGTGGGTGTTGTTGTTTTTAGGTCTGCCAGTGCAGTGAGAAGGATTCAAGACATGCTGGGAGTAATTTTGGAGCTAAGAATGGCTGAACCCATCTTTTATTGCCTAAGAAGCTGCCCAAGAGAAGTTTTAGCTGATATATGAGTTTGAAGGGGGGGGGGATTGTGTTTTGGGTGTTCCACGTTTTGAAGTGGAGGTTGAACCAATATAGACAGTGCTACCTAACACCACACACACCACACACACCACACACACACACACACACACGAGTATTCTCCCAGAGCGTTTAAGCATATTGGTCCAATATCTCTTCGGAATTGAAGGCATATCGGCCGACACGCCTTACAGCTATACTATTACAGTTCAAAGTTCATTTTTGTCCATTCATTTATACGTATTGTGGGTATGGTTGGTGAACAATTGCAGCAGTTCTAGCTACACTACTAGTAGCATGCGTCCTGTGAGTGAGACGTACTGAAGCATAGAAGTCCAGACAAGGTTGTTCCTAGCAGAGCTCAAACAAGCACAGGAAGGCTGGCATTGATTTAAAAAAATGGAAGTTGAACTTTCCCTGGATGTTAGAGTTGGAGGGTGGGCAAGGTGTGGTGTGTTCGCTGTGCTGATAACATAATCATAGGCCTAGGAAGGTCGCCAACGGCCGAGCGACATGGATTAACTTGCCTCGCATGAACTCTAAAAAGGCAGGGCTCAGTGAAGCATGCGAAGAGCGAGTGCCACATCACGGTAGGCTGACTTGGATTTGGGAAGATGGTGTAGTGCCTGGGAGAGATTGTAGCTTAGCCCTCACTTTCCACCTAAAGAGTCCCTTTTTTCTTCCTCTCTTGGTGTTTATGAAACCATTTCTTCCAGAATCATCACTGTGAGCAGTACACAACAGTTACTTCGCCCATGAAATATTTCAAGACAATTATATTCATATGAGCATTCAAGCTTCAGTATAATTTGTAGAATATGTATGTCAATCGTATTATGTACTGCTTGTTATGATACTGTACTGATTCATAGCTCTTTTACATGTAACAATATTATGTCTAGTCCAGTGCACCTCCTGCAACCTGTAAACACAGTAGTGAATACAAGACCCCCAAACACAGCCCATCATGGTTTATTAGTCCTCTACTCCACCCCCTACAAAAATCCTGGGGAGAACACTACACGCACGCACACACAGAGAGAGAGAGAGATTTAAAAAGAACCAATTTTCGTTAACTATATATATTTTGTCTGGTAAAAAAAAAATCTATTTTTTTATATATAGTCTAGCAGTCATCCACAAGAAGCCACTCCGGACAACACCAGAACTAGTCAATCATGTCATTATTTACCATCTTTATTATTAAGTACACACAGATGCCTATGTATTTGTATATCGTAAAATCTGGTTGCTCAGGACGATTAGCACCTGTCGGCTGTTCAGTCATTCTCGTCCTAAATCATAAAGTGTCCCCTGCATCTCTGTGAAGTGCTTGTCTCAAAGCATATTACGAGCAACTTTGTGTGGGACTAATTGCTTCTCATACTTGAGGACTCAAGACTGCAGCAGTCTGTAGCTAGAGAAGGCTGTAAGCAGACTGTAGCTAGAGAAGGCTGTAAGCAGACTGTAGCTAAGAGAAGGCTGCAGCGGTCTGTAGCTAGAGAAGGCTGCAGCAGACTGTAGCTAGAGAAGGCTGTAAGCAGACTGTAGCTAAGAGAAGGCTGAAAGCAGACTGTAGCTAAGAGAAGGCTGTAAGCAGACTGTAGCTAAGAGAAGGCTGCAGTAGACTGTAGCTAAGAGAAGGCTGTAAGCAGACTGTAGCTAGAGAAGGCTGCAGCAGACTGTAGCTAAGAGAAGGCTGGCAGACTGTAGCTAGAGAAGGCTGTAAGCAGACTGTAGCTAAGAGAAGGCTGTAAGCAGACTGTAGCTAAGAGAAGGCTGTAAGCAGACTGTAGCTAAGAGAAGGCTGTAAGCAGACTGTAGCTAAGAGAAGGCTGTAAGCAGACTGTAGCTAAGAGAAGGCTGCAGCAGACTGTAGACTGTAGCTAAGAGAAGGCTGTAAGCAGACTGTAGCTAAGAGAAGGCTGTAAGCAGACTGTAGCTAAGAGAAGGCTGCATCAGACTGTAGCTAAGAGAAGGCTGTAAGCAGACTGTAGCATGTAAGCAGACTGTAGCTAAGAGAAGGCTGCAGCAGACTGTAGCTAAGAGAAGGCTGTAAGCAGACTGTAGCTAAGAGAAGGCTGCAGCAGACTGTAGACTGTAGCTAAGAGAAGGCTGTAAGCAGACTGTAGCTAGAGAAGACTGCAGCAGACTGTAGCTAGAGAAGGCTCCCAGTTCCATTTTCTTCTCTGCTGGCTCGCATTACAGCTCCCTCTTTTTTATGCCACGTTAGGTAGAATGAAGGGTGTGTGTGTGTTATTTAGAAACTGTTTTGCAAGCACCTATTGGCTGTCTGGTGCTGGGCTTCTTACCGGTCTGGACGTATGTGGGAGGCTAAACATAGACACGTGCATCATAAGTACCTTATGTAACTGGTTTTGTTGAGGTCTGTGCTGTTGACTATTGTCACAGGGGTAAACTTCTGAAGAATCCTTGGTGTAGGACCTCATCCAGCCATGTGCATAAATGTGTTTATGCCACTGATGACCCTTTACCAATTTTGTGTGTTTGTTGAATAAAAAAGGGCGACGCATGGACAGTTTGCAGTCTTCTGGCCGTAAAATTATGATGAATGGATGTATTGTATGCAAGTTATGTATGTGGGGGAAGTAGATGCATAAATTTCGATTTCACTATTTTTAATGCGCTTTGGGGTTCGCGAATAATTCAAGTGTTGCTGGGGGGGGGGGGGGGGGGGGGGTTAATATTGGCCCAAACCATACTAAGAAGCTGCCAAGAGTGTTTTAGCTGAAATATGGAATATGGAGTGGGGGGGGGGGGGGGGAGGGGCATTTTAAAGCAGGGGCCAAACCAATATAGGGCAATAATCTTTTAGTAGTTGTATGCAGTACTGAGACCTCATTATTCATGTTTCCCTTACTCTTGTGTGGAACCATCTTACTTTCTCTCTCTGCTTCTCTCTCCCCTCTCCCTGTGTGCCTCTCTCTCCCTCTCCCTGTGTGCCTCTCTCTCCCCTCTCTCTCGGTGCCTTTCACTCACCTCTTTTTCTCTTTTGCCTCTCTCCTCCACTCAGGTGAGCTGCATTTCAATGCCTTGCAACAACCTTACATCTACTTCACCGTGCTCCTGCTGACACTGCAGTTTGAGGCTGTAAGGCTTGTGAACCTCATGAATCTACTTGTATGGTAGACCCATTAGAACTGCACCACCATACATTACATTAGAGCTCCACCACCATACATTACATTAGAGATGCACCACCATACATTACATTAGAGATGCACCACCATACATTACATTAGAGCTGCACCACCATACATTACATTAGAGATGCACCACCATACATTACATTAGAGATGCACCACCACACATTACATTAGAGCTGCACCACCATACATTACATTAGAGATGCACCACCATACATTACATTAGAGATGCACCACCATACATTACATTAGAGATGCACCACCACACATTACATTAGAGCTACACCACCATACATTACATTAGTTGCACCACCATACATTACATTAGAGCTGCACCACCATACATTACATTAGAGATGCACCACCATACATTACATTAGAGCTGCACCACCATACATTACATTAGAGATGCACCACCATACATTACATTAGAGATGCACCACCATACATTACATTAGAGATGCACCACCATACATTACATTAGAGATGCACCACCACACATTACATTAGAGATGCACCACCACATTACATTAGAGATGCACCACCATACATTACATTAGAGATGCACCACCATACATTACATTAGAGATGCACCACCATACATTACATTAGAGATGCACCACCATACATTACATTAGAGATGCACCACCATACATTACATTAGAGATGCACCACCATACATTACATTAGAGGTGCACCACCATACATTACATTAGAGCTGCACAACCATACATTACATTAGAGCTGCACCACCATACATTACATTAGAGCTGCACCACCATACATTACATTAGAGATGCACCACCATACATTACATTAGAGATGCACCACCATACATTACATTAGAGATGCACCCCATACATTACATTAGAGCTGCACCACCATACATTACATTAGAGATGCACCACCATACATTACATTAGAGATGCACCACCATACATTACATTAGAGCTGCACCACCATACATAACATTAGAGATGCACCACCATACATTACATTAGAGCTGCACCACCATACATTACATTAGAGATGCACCACCATACATTACATTAGAGCTGCACCACCATACATTACATTAGAGATGCACCACCACACATTACATTAGAGATGCACCACCACACATTACATTAGAGATGCACCACCATACATTACATTAGAGATGCACCACCATACATTACATTAGAGATGCACCACCATACATTACATTAGAGATGCACCACCATACATTACATTAGAGCTCCACCACCATACATTACATTAGAGATGCACCACCATACATTACATTAGAGCTGCACCACCACACATTACATTAGAGATGCACCACCATACATTACATTAGAGATGCACCACCATACATTACATTAGAGATGCACCACCATACATTACATTAGAGATGCACCACCACATTACATTAGAGATGCACCACCATACATTACATTAGAGATGCACCACCATACATTACATTAGAGATGCACCACCATACATTACATTAGAGATGCACCACCATACATTACATTAGAGCTGCACCACCATACATTACATTAGAGCTGCACCGCCATACATTACATTAGAGATGCACCACCATACATTACATTAGAGATGCACCACCATACATTACATTAGAGCTGCACCACCATACATTACATTAGAGCTGCACCACCGTACATTACAATAGAGCTGCACCACCATACATTACATTAGAGATGCACCACCATACATTACATTAGAGATGCACCACCATACATTACATTAGAGATGCACCACCATACATTACATTAGAGCTGCACCACCATACATTACATTAGAGCTGCACCACCATACATTACATTAGAGCTGCACCACCATACATTACATTAGAGCTGCACCACCATACATTACATTAGAGATGCACCACCATACATTACATTAGAGCTGCACCACCATACATTACATTAGAGCTGCACCACCATACATTACATTAGAGATGCACCACCATACATTACATTAGAGCTGCACCACCACACATTACATTAGAGATGCACCACCATATATTACATTAGAGGTGCACCACCATACATTACATTAGAGATGCACCACCATACATTACATTAGAGATGCACCACCATACATTACATTAGAGATGCACCCCATACATTACATTAGAGCTGCACCACCACACATTACATTAGAGCTGCACCACCATACATTACATTAGAGATACACTACCATACATTACATTAGAGCTGCACCACCATACATTACATTAGAGCTGCACCACCATACATTACATTAGAGATGCACCACCATACATTACATTAGAGCTGCACCACCATACATTACATTAGAGATGCACCACCATACATTACATTAGAGCTGCACCACCATACATTACATTAGAGCTGCACCAACATACATTACATTAGAGCTGCACCACCATACATTACATTAGTCATTGTCCAAACATGTATAGAACTTGAATAGGTCATGCTTGCTTCAAGTTACTGGATCTCTATGAGAATTTCCCTCTCCCCAATTGATTAACTATTGGCCGAATGATGTCTTTCCAAGTCATTATTATTTGTATTTTTAGCAGACCTGCCTGTCATAGCAACCATTGGGTGACTAGCAGACCTGCCTGTCATAGCAACCATTGGGTGACTAGCAGCCTGCCTGTCATAGCAACCATTGGGTGACTAGCAGCCTGCCTGTCATAGCAACCATTAGGTGACTAGCAGACCTGCCTGTCATAGCAACCATTGGGTGACTAGCAGACCTGCCTGCCATAGCAACCATTAGGTGACTAGCAGAGCTGCCTGTCATAGCAACCATTGGGTGACTAGCAGACCTGCCTGTCATAGCAACCATTAGGTGACTAGCAGACCTGCCTGTCATAGCAACCATTGGGCAGACCTGCCTGTCATAGCAACCATTGGGCACTAGCAGACCTGCCTGCCATAGCAACCATTAGGTGACTAGCTGACCTGCCTGCCATAGCAACCATTGGGCAGACCTGCCTGTCATAGCAACCATTGGGTGACTAGCAGACCTGCCTGCCATAGCAACCATTGGGCAGACCTGCCTGTCATAGCAACCATTGGGCACTAGCAGACCTGCCTGCCATAGCAACCATTAGGTGACTAGCTGACCTGCCTGCCATAGCAACCATTGGGCAGACCTGCCTGTCATAGCAACCATTGGGTGACTAGCAGACCTGCCTGTCATAGCAACCATTGGGTGACTAGCAGACCTGCCTGCCATAGCAACCATTGGGCAGACCTGCCTGTCATAGCAACCATTGGGCACTAGCAGACCTGCCTGCCATAGCAACCATTAGGTGACTAGCTGACCTGCCTGCCATAGCAACCATTGGGCAGACCTGCCTGCCATAGCAACCATTGGGTGACTAGCAGACCTGCCAGTCATAGCAACCATTGGGTGACTAGCAGACCTGCCTGCCATAGCAGCCATTGGGTGACTAGCAGACCTGCCTGCCATAGCAACCATTGGGTGACTAGCAGACCTGCCTGCCATAGCAACCATTGGGCACTAGCAGACCTGCCTGTCATAGCAACCATTGGGCAGACCTGCCTGTCATAGCAACCATTGGGTGACTAGCAGACCTGGCCTGCCATAGCAACCATTGGGTGACTAGCAGAGCTGCCTGCCATAGCAACCATTGGGTGGTGACTAGCAGACCTGCCTGCCATAGCAACCATTGGGTGACTAGCTGACCTGCCTGTCATAGCAACCATTGGGTGACTAGCTGACCTGCCTGCCATAGCAACCATTGGGTGGTGACTAGCTGACCTGCCTGCCATAGCAGCCATTGGGTGACTAGCAGACCTGCCTGCCATAGCAACCATTGGGTGACTAGCTGACCTGCCTGCCATAGCAACCATTGGGTGACTAGCAGACCTGCCTGTCATAGCAACCATTAGGTGACTAGCAGACCTGGCCTGTCATAGCAACCATTGGGTGACTAGCAGACCTGCCTGTCATAGCAACCATTGGGTGACTAGCAGAGCTGCCTGCCATAGCAACCATTGGGTGGTGACTAGCAGACCTGCCTGCCATAGCAACCATTGGGTGACTAGCTGACCTGCCTGTCATAGCAACCATTGGGTGACTAGCAGACCTGCCTGTCATAGCAACCATTGGGTGGTGACTAGCAGACCTGCCTGCCATAGCAACCATTGGGTGGTGACTAGCAGACATGCCTGCCATAGCAACCATTGGGTGACTAGCAGACCTGCCTGTCATAGCAGCCATTGGGTGACTAGCAGACCTGCCTGTCATAGCAACCATTGGGTGACTAGCTGACCTGCCTGTCATAGCAACCATTGGGTGACTAGCTGACCTGCCTGCCATAGCAACCATTAGGTGACTAGCAGACCTGCCTGTCATAGCAACCATTGGGTGACTAGCAGACCTGCCTGTCATAGCAACCATTGGGTGACTAGCAGACCTGCCTGTCATAGCAACCATTGGGCAGACCTGCCTGCCATAGCAACCATTGGGCACTAGCAGACCTGCCTGTCATAGCAACCATTGGGTGACTAGCAGACCTGCCTGTCATAGCAACCATTGGGTGGTGACTAGCAGACATGCCTGTCATAGCAACCATTGGGCACTAGCAGACCTGCCTGTCATAGCAACCATTGGGCAGACCTGCCTGCCATAGCAACCATTGGGCACTAGCAGACCTGCCTGTCATAGCAACCATTGGGCAGACCTGCCTGTCATAGCAACCATTGGGTGACTAGCAGACCTGGCCTGCCATAGCAACCATTGGGTGACTAGCAGAGCTGCCTGCCATAGCAACCATTGGGTGGTGACTAGCAGACCTGCCTGCCATAGCAACCATTGGGTGACTAGCTGACCTGCCTGTCATAGCAACCATTGGGTGACTAGCTGACCTGCCTGCCATAGCAACCATTGGGTGGTGACTAGCTGACCTGCCTGCCATAGCAGCCATTGGGTGACTAGCAGACCTGCCTGTCATAGCAACCATTGGGTGACTAGCAGACCTGCCTGCCATAGCAACCATTGGGTGACTAGCTGACCTGCCTGCCATAGCAACCATTGGGTGACTAGCAGACCTGCCTGTCATAGCAACCATTAGGTGACTAGCAGACCTGGCCTGTCATAGCAACCATTGGGTGACTAGCAGACCTGCCTGTCATAGCAACCATTGGGTGACTAGCAGAGCTGCCTGCCATAGCAACCATTGGGTGGTGACTAGCAGACCTGCCTGCCATAGCAACCATTGGGTGACTAGCTGACCTGCCTGTCATAGCAACCATTGGGTGACTAGCAGACCTGCCTGTCATAGCAACCATTGGGTGGTGACTAGCAGACCTGCCTGCCATAGCAACCATTGGGTGGTGACTAGCAGACATGCCTGCCATAGCAACCATTGGGTGACTAGCAGACCTGCCTGTCATAGCAGCCATTGGGTGACTAGCAGACCTGCCTGTCATAGCAACCATTGGGTGACTAGCAGACCTGCCTGTCATAGCTACCATTGGGTGACTAGCTGACCTGCCTGCCATAGCAACCATTAGGTGACTAGCAGACCTGCCTGTCATAGCAACCATTGGGTGACTAGCAGACCTGCCTGTCATAGCAACCATTGGGTGACTAGCAGACCTGCCTGTCATAGCAACCATTGGGTGACTAGCAGACCTGCCTGTCATAGCAACCATTGGGTGGTGACTAGCAGACCTGCCTGTCATAGCAACCATTGGGTGGTGACTAGCAGACATGCCTGTCATAGCAACCATTGGGCACTAGCAGACCTGCCTGTCATAGCAACCATTGGGCAGACCTGCCTGCCATAGCAACCATTGGGCACTAGCAGACCTGCCTGTCATAGCAACCATTGGGTGACTAGCAGACCTGCCTGTCATAGCAACCATTGGGTGGTGACTAGCAGACATGCCTGTCATAGCAACCATTGGGCACTAGCAGACCTGCCTGTCATAGCAACCATTGGGCAGACCTGCCTGCCATAGCAACCATTGGGCACTAGCAGACCTGCCTGTCATAGCAACCATTGGGCAGACCTGCCTGTCATAGCAACCATTGGGTGACTAGCAGACCTGGCCTGCCATAGCAACCATTGGGTGACTAGCAGAGCTGCCTGCCATAGCAACCATTGGGTGGTGACTAGCAGACCTGCCTGCCATAGCAACCATTGGGTGACTAGCTGACCTGCCTGTCATAGCAACCATTGGGTGACTAGCTGACCTGCCTGCCATAGCAACCATTGGGTGGTGACTAGCTGACCTGCCTGCCATAGCAGCCATTGGGTGACTAGCAGACCTGCCTGTCATAGCAACCATTGGGTGACTAGCAGACCTGCCTGCCATAGCAACCATTGGGTGACTAGCTGACCTGCCTGCCATAGCAACCATTGGGTGACTAGCAGACCTGCCTGTCATAGCAACCATTAGGTGACTAGCAGACCTGGCCTGTCATAGCAACCATTGGGTGACTAGCAGACCTGCCTGCCATAGCAACCATTGGGTGACTAGCAGACCTGCCTGTCATAGCAACCATTAGGTGACTAGCAGACCTGCCTGTCATAGCAACCATTGGGTGACTAGCAGAGCTGCCTGCCATAGCAACCATTGGGTGGTGACTAGCAGACCTGCCTGCCATAGCAACCATTGGGTGACTAGCTGACCTGCCTGTCATAGCAACCATTGGGTGACTAGCAGACCTGCCTGTCATAGCAACCATTGGGTGGTGACTAGCAGACCTGCCTGCCATAGCAACCATTGGGTGGTGACTAGCAGACATGCCTGCCATAGCAACCATTGGGTGACTAGCAGACCTGCCTGTCATAGCAGCCATTGGGTGACTAGCAGACCTGCCTGTCATAGCAACCATTGGGTGACTAGCAGACCTGCCTGTCATAGCAACCATTGGGTGACTAGCTGACCTGCCTGCCATAGCAACCATTAGGTGACTAGCAGACCTGCCTGTCATAGCAACCATTGGGTGACTAGCAGACCTGCCTGTCATAGCAACCATTGGGTGACTAGCAGACCTGCCTGTCATAGCAACCATTGGGTGACTAGCAGACCTGCCTGTCATAGCAACCATTGGGTGGTGACTAGCAGACATGCCTGTCATAGCAACCATTGGGCAGACCTGCCTGCCATAGCAACCATTGGGCACTAGCAGACCTGCCTGTCATAGCAACCATTGGGCACTAGCAGACCTGCCTGTCATAGCAACCATTGGGTGACTAGCAGACCTGCCTGTCATAGCAACCATTGGGTGGTGACTAGCAGACCTGCCTGCCATAGCAACCATTGGGCACTAGCAGACCTGCCTGTCATAGCAACCATTGGGCAGACCTGCCTGTCATAGCAACCATTGGGTGACTAGCAGACCTGGCCTGCCATAGCAACCATTGGGTGACTAGCAGAGCTGCCTGCCATAGCAACCATTGGGCACTAGCAGACCTGCCTGTCATAGCAACCATTGGGTGACTAGCAGACCTGCCTGTCATAGCAACCATTGGGTGGTGACTAGCAGACCTGCCTGCCATAGCAACCATTGGGCACTAGCAGACCTGCCTGTCATAGCAACCATTGGGCAGACCTGCCTGTCATAGCAACCATTGGGTGACTAGCAGACCTGGCCTGCCATAGCAACCATTGGGTGACTAGCAGAGCTGCCTGCCATAGCAACCATTGGGTGGTGACTAGCAGACCTGCCTGCCATAGCAACCATTGGGTGACTAGCTGACCTGCCTGTCATAGCAACCATTGGGTGACTAGCTGACCTGCCTGCCATAGCAACCATTGGGTGGTGACTAGCTGACCTGCCTGCCATAGCAGCCATTGGGTGACTAGCAGACCTGCCTGTCATAGCAACCATTGGGTGACTAGCAGACCTGCCTGCCATAGCAACCATTGGGTGACTAGCTGACCTGCCTGCCATAGCAACCATTGGGTGGTGACTAGCTGACCTGCCTGCCATAGCAGCCATTGGGTGACTAGCAGACCTCCTGTCATAGCAACCATTGGGTGACTAGCAGCCCTGCCAGTCATAGCAACCATTGGGTGACTAGCAGACCTGCCTGTCATAGCAACCATTGGGTGACTAGCAGACCTGCCTGTCATAGCAACCATTGGGTGACTAGCAGCCTGCCTGTCATAGCAACCATTGGGTGACTAGCAGCCTGCCTGTCATAGCAACCATTGGGTGACTAGCAGCCTGCCTGTCATAGCAACCATTGGGTGACTAGTTGTGACCACAGGAATTACCACTAATGAAATTAGTGTTTTAATCTTGGAGGGAACAAAAATTAAAATTCTGCACTGCACAATGTGCCTGGATTCATTTTCTTCTTCTTATTATTATTATTAGTAGTAGTAGTAGTAGTAGCAGTAGTAGTAGTAGTACTTAGTAGTAGTAATTTAAAAAAAAAAAATTTTTTATTGATTCAATGTGACAAAGTTACAGGCCAGAGTTGAAGGTGTTTTCCTCATAGCTTCAGTGCTCTACCAGGCAGACACTGTTGCTATGGTAGCTTGCCTAGCAACAAGAGAAGTGGTTTGTTGTTGTTTTGTATGTGATCACATGAGATTTGAGCTAGCAGTGCCTTCCTCTTCAGCAGGCAGCAGGCAGTGGATTTGTCTTGGAGTTTCTTCCAAGTTGAATTCTAAATCATTTTCTAACTTTCAACTAGAGCTAGCAAGATGGCTACTCACTTTTCTGCAGGCTTCTTCTTGTTTGTTGTTGGAAGCTGAAGATGATGCTTGCAGTCATAACCCTCGCCATAGCAACTCGGGAAAAGTAGATGTTTCCTCGCTAACAAACAGGTTGAGTTGGATTTCACCGTGCACCTCTAGCGTGGCTGTTTGTCTACCGGGTTGCATTCTTAGTGTGGATGCACCTGCTATTGTCGGGAACATGGACCCACATGCGCTGATGTAACTGCCATCGGCCCTAAAGAGTCGATGATGTCGTATATTAACGATCCCTTATTAATCTAGTTCCAACTTTAACTGGTGGCTGGAGGAGGAGGAGGGGGGTTGTGTGATTTATTTGGAAGTGTGGTAAGCTCTTGAGATGCAATCCACATTCCTCACACGAGTAACAATCACAATAGGTGGCTTTATATGGAGTTAATAAGTGTAAATATGAAATCAATTAAAGAGAGTGTATATCATGTGTTCTCTAGTAGGAACCACCGTTACTATTTACTTCTGTCCAATCTACTTGCGATTACTATTGGAAGGATGGTTACTATTGATGGCGGTTGTGGAGGAGTTCAAGTTACCTGTTTGAAGGACTTGCAGGGCAGCCAGTTCGGTGGCCATGGTCCAATCAATGGTTGGGTGCCGGCACCTGAAAAGCAGAATTCAAGGGTTCAGTACCTGCTGTCGCCCCCCCAAAAAAACACTTTTCCTGGCTCCCCCCCTCCCTGTCTCCAGTTCTCAGTTTATATACCTAATGAGGAATTATTTGGGCATGTCTTATTTGCTATTTGCCTCCTGATTGACGATTGGAAGGGCAGGTTACTAGAACCAATTGTCATTGAACTATGGTTACAATTGGAAGGGGCAGTTCCTAACAGAGAGGAAATAATGTAGTAGTTAGAGTGCTTGACTTTATGCTACACCGGATTAAGAAGTGATTGTAGAGATGATAGCTGATGTTCTGACCGACTACCTTGGCCCTTCATTACGGTGATTAGGAAGGCCATCGTAAGTAGGTCAGAATATTGGACGGGTTTTTAAGCTGAGTTAAGAGGAAGTCCAGTTTCTTGTGTATCATCTGATCGGCACTCTATTGAGATGACATGTATATTGTTGTGGTTGATGTATGCTTGTAATAGGGTGTGACGCTGGACCACCAGGCCCCTGGTTGACAGTGGGTGTCTAGGTTGACACGGAGGGGGGGGGAGGGGGGGGGGGGGGGGGAGGGTTCATGATTGGTACACTGGGGGTTCAGTGTTGACACACTCGGGGTTTCTGAGTTGACATACTTGGAGGTTCTGGTTTGACACACTTGGGGTGTCTGGGTTGGTTGACACACTTGGGGGGTCTGGGTTGGTTGACACACTTGGGGGGTCTGGGTTTGACAGACTGGGAAGGGAGACATACTTGGGGGTCTGGATTTGACAGACTGGGAAGGGAGACATATTTGGGGGTTCTGTTTTGGTTGACACACTTGGGGGGTCTGGGTTTGACAGACTGGGAAGGGAGACATACTTGGGAGTTCTGTGTTGGTTGACACACTTGGGGGTCTGGGTTTGACAGACTGGGAAGGGAGACATACTTGGGGGTCTGGGTTTGACAGACTGGGAAGGGAGACATACTTGGGGGTCTGGGTTTGACAGACTGGGAAGGGAGACATACTTGGGGGTTCTGTGTTGGTTGACATACTTGGGGGTCTGGGTTTGACAGACTGGGAAGGGAGACATACTTGGGGGTCTGGGTTTGACAGACTGGGAAGGGAGACATACTTGGGGGTTCTGTGTTGGTTGACACACTTGGGGGTCTGGGTTTGACAGACTGGGAAGGGAGACATACTTGGGGGTCTGGGTTTGACAGACTGGGAAGGGAGACATATTTGGGGGTTCTGTGTTGGTTGACACACTTGGGGGTCTGGGTTTGACAGACTGGGAAGGGAGACATATTTGGGGGTTCTGTGTTGGTTGACACACTTGGGGGTCTGGGTTTGACAGACTGGGAAGGGAGACATACTTGGGGGTCTGGGTTTGACAGACTGGGAAGGGAGACATATTTGGGGGTTCTGTGTTGGTTGACACACTTGGGGGTCTGGGTTTGACAGACTGGGAAGGGAGACATATTTGGGGGTTCTGTGTTGGTTGACACACTTGGGGGTCTGGGTTTGACAGACTGGGAAGGGAGACATACTTGGGGGTCTGGGTTTGACAGACTGGGAAGGGAGACATACTTGGGGGTCTGGGTTTGACAGACTGGGAAGGGAGACATATTTGGGGGTTCTGTGTTGGTTGACACACTTGGGGGTCTGGGTTTGACAGACAGGGAAGGGAGACATACTTGGCGGTCTGGGTTTGACAGACTGGGAAGGGAGACATACTTGGGGGTCTGGGTTTGACAGACTGGGAAGGGAGACATATTTGGGGGTTCTGTGTTGGTTGACACACTTGGGGGTCTGGGTTTGACAGACTGGGAAGGGAGATATATTTGGGGGTTCTGTGTTGGTTGACACACTTGGGGGTCTGGGTTTGACAGACTGGGAAGGGAGATATATTTGGGGGTTCTGTGTTGGTTGACAGACTGGGAAGGGAGTTGTGGGTTGCCACATTTGGAGAGGAGGGAGCTATGACATGGTGATTGTAACAAGACACATGTTGACTCTGTGGTTGTCCCTATGTTGACATGAGATCAATGACATTGACATGCTTACCTCTCTGCTGAGTATAGAAGTCCAGGGACCTGTTTGTTAATGTCAGGTGCAGTTGATGACCAACCTGGTTGCTAATGAAGCTCTGATTGTCATTGAGTGCCAACAGATATGCTCATAACTAACCATCCTTGCTAACTGTAGTCACATGCAGAGCAAGTACTAACAGGGAAAATTTAGAAAATTGTCCAAAGGGGGGGGGGGGGGGGGGGGGCAAAAAGGTTCCCCCCCCCCCAAATGAAACCCTGACTAACGCATGTGGCTGAGGTTGAAATGCCCTCTAATTAGTAAAAGGTCATTAGTAACAGTGTTAGTTACTACAAACTCTGTATGATTTCCCTTTTAGGCTATAGAATTCCTGTCTCGGATAGAAGCTCTCTCTTCACACGCTGTTCACTTTGCCATTGCCCTCTACGACAGGGACCTCCTCTACCTCACTGATCCTGCCCACTCTATGTTATGTAAAGATGCAAGTGTTATAGTTGTAATCTATGGGTCATATGATAAGTGTTGTAGTAATCTATGGGCACATTGATAAGTGTTGTAGTAATCTATGGGTCATATGATAAGTGTTGTAGTAATATATGGGTCATATGATAAGTGTTCATATGATAAGTGTTGTAAAAATCTATGGGTCATATTAACATGTGGTTTTGAGTATTGTGAGGGTCTTGTGACTGATGTTTATGCGATTTCTCATGACTTTACCAGCACGTGCTAGCTAATCTTACTGTCCATGAATAAACACATTAAGAAAGGAGGTTGTGCACGTGCCATAACAAGGTTGGGGGTTGAAGTTGACTGTAGCAATGGAGACAACACCACACTGGGTTGGGGGGTTGAAGTTGACTGTAGCTCTATGGAGACAACACCACACTGGGTTGGTGGTTGAAGTTGACTGTAGCTCTATGGAGACAACACCACACTGGGTTGGGGGTTGAAGTTGACTATCTCTATGGGGACAACACCACACTGGGTTGGGGGTTGAAGTTGACTGTATCTCTATGGAGACAACACCACACTGGGTTGGGGGTTGAAGTTGACTGTATCTCTATGAGGCAACACCACACTGGGTTGGGGGTTGAAGTTGACTGTATCTCAATGGGGACAACACCACACTGGGTTGGGGGTTGAAGTTGACTGTATCTCAATGGGGACAACACCACACTGGGTTGGGGGTTGAAGTTGACTGTATCTCTATGGAGGCAACACCACACTGGGTTGGGGGGTTGAAGTTGACTGTAGCTCTATGGAGACAACACCACACTGGGTTGGGGGTTGAAGTCGACTGTAGCTCTATGGAGGCAACACCACACTGGGTTGGGGGTTGAAGTTGACTGTGTACATAGCCAACACCACACTGGGTTGGGGGTTGAAGTTGACTGTATCTCTATGGAGACAACACCACACTGGGTTGGGGGGTTGAAGTTGACTAGCTCTATGGGGACAACACCACACTGGGTTGGGGGGTGAAGTTGACTGTAGCTCTATAGAGACAACCCATACTGGGTTGGGAGTTGAAGTTGCCAATGCTTGAGTTGAACCTGGTACGTAGTATACTGTCTCGTACAGAGAGAGAGTCTTTTCCTTCCCTTAGACTAGGCCAGGAATGGATAGATATATTATATAATTGTTAGCACGTGCGTGTGGACTAAAAAAACAACTTTAGACACACCAAATATTGTCACATGATAGCAATGGTGACATCATAGTCGTGTCGTGTGATCTTGACTGCTGCAGTGCTGAAAGACCCAACTGGTATTAGGCGGTTGAACTTTGCTCGACTCATCATCAAGTACACCAGACAGTTTGCTCTCACCAACGTCAGGGAAGCCCTCCAATATTTCTTCCTTCTCAAGGTAAATTCCATCCTCACATGTGTGTATTGTGTGGGCATGGAGGGTGTGTCATGGAGGGTGGGGTTTTATTTGCTCTCTCTTCTCTCTCTCCGTGCTGAACTCTGGATTGTGACCTCGCCTGAACCTAACTATAAGCATGGTTTCTCTCGGTGTTGTCATTATGAAGTGCATCTGTCACAAACTCTGCATATGTACTTATCTCAACAATACTGTACTTTCAATTTCAAAAACACTACAAATTTTTTCCATCTGAGTAGAGATGACTTGGAGTCGTACTATGTATAGCGCTTTTGGACTTTGTTAACTAACTGAATCTTCCACAAGCATAACTTCCACAGGAATATATTGTGCGTTTTCTGTTGGCAGGGCACGTGCGATGCTCAGAAGAAGGACTTGTTCAGTGTGTGTGTGGGAGAACTGGTAATGGAGAGCAAAGAGTTTGAGTTGTTGCTGGGCCAGGTCCTTCCTGATGGCACGGTCAAGCCAGGAGCCGTCGACAAGTTCCAGAGCGACACTTCAAAAGTGATCGACTTTGTGGCCTCTGATGCGGAGGAGAAGGGACTCTACGAGGACGCCATTCATCTTTACGACTTGGCTAAAGTGTGTGTGGGTGTCATATGTTTAGCTAAATTATTACCATATTAGTTGTTTAGCTTAGGGGAGTGCCGGCTTCCTTTCAATAATGATTGATTTCCATGTGTGCACTTATTGTCCTAATTAAGGGGTTTAGGGTGTGTTTGAAGCTTAGTAAATGCATCACATGGAAAATCAATGGTTATGATATCAGCTGTCACAGAGGTCAATATTGCCATGTGTCCGGTTCATTTGTCCACCTAATGGTTCTAGGAAAAGCCATTTTCAATGATTCCTGGAAGGAGGAAACTTGGTTGTTGAAGCCAACCTCTGGAGGAGAAAACTTTGTAGTGGTCCACTTCTAGGAAAGAGCTGAGACCTTTTTCTTGAAAGGGGGGGAAACATTCCATTAATTCCCCAGTTCTTCAGAGGACACTTGGTTGTAACCCAGTGGAGCCTGCTCCTGCCTGGAGCATCAGACCTCCCTCCAGCGAAATAGAGAGCTGTGTCTATAGAGACGGTGTAGATTGCGACGATGACAAGAAGTATCTTCTCTAAAGTGTTGTGTCTGTATTCTATTTGAAGATAAGCTTCATGGCTGCAGAAACTATGACCCAGCATTTATGCAGGGTTGCAGTAATCTCCGCTGCTCTTCTTTCAAAGACCGTGCCACAGCTGCCACGCACCAGCGAGCCATGCTTCTGCTTAGGAAGGAACAGTGCAAAACAGTCTATGAATATCACCAGCAATATGCACCAATTGCAAGAGCTCTTTCGACTCTTGACACCGAGTCAGAAGCAAGGCTGAGGCAGAAGCAAGGCTGAGGCAGAAGCAAGGCTGAGGCAGAAGCAAGGCTGAGGCAGAAGCAAGGCTGAGGCATAAGCAAGGCTGAGGCATAAGCAAGGCTGAGTCAGAAGCAAGGCTGGGGCAGAAGCAAGGCTGAGGCAGAAGCAAGGCTGGGGCATAAGCAAGGCTGAGTCAGAAGCAAGGCTGAGTCAGAAGCAAGGCTGGAGCAGAAGCAAGGCTGAGGCAGAAGCAAGGCTGAGGCAGAAGCAAGGCTGAGGCAGAAGCAAGGCTGAGCATCGAGAGGCTGCTGTAAGCATCAAGAGGTCGTCTCTAGCTATATAGCACACGGATTACATAATCACACACACATAAAAATCACTTTCTGCATTGCGTCGTTCAGTGTTATGAGGTGTGTGAGAATTATTTCTTCCCTTTATAAAACGATTACCTATAAGCCATTATTAATCAGGTGTTTGTGTGTGTTGGTCGTGTGAACGCTGCCTTGTTGCCATAGGTGATCTAGTATTGTTGTAGGTCAGCATATAGTGGGGAAAGAAAGCCCCACTCATTTGTTAGCTGGTATTCTTCTTCCTTACAACATGCTCAGGACACAACTTGTTGCATACACTAGAAGAAGTTTCTTTTGATGGATATTTGCAAAGTATTTGATGTCAGCTAAAATATATATATATATATATTGCATAGTTTTCTGCTCTGCGATGTGCTCTTTGCTGTCCTTTTTTAAATTATTAAAATATTGTGACGACTAGGTGTGACTGTTGTATTTCCTCGTTATTGTTGTTGTTGACTCTGTCGTACCTCCCCACAGAATCACACCAAAGTTTTGGAGCTCATCAGCCGACAGCTCAGTCACGTGGCGTCCGTCCCTGCGAGTCCCCAGTCGGACAGAGAGAGACTTCAGATGCTGGCCGTCAGCATAGCTGAGCGCTACCGGACGTACGGTCACTCTGCAAGCCGACAGCTTAGTCAGACGTTCCATCTCTTGCTGGACATCATGCAGTTTTTCGACCACTATCATGCCAACAGGAGCGACACTGCTTTGGAGGTGAGTACTTCGATATGCTCACCTCTCTGTTGTGTGGTGGTCTTATGCTAGTGTGTGATCCAATCCACTGCTGCCATGTGAAGAAACTGCCTTCATGATTTTGCGTGAAATTGTAATCCTGATAGGCAGCCGCACGTGAAGTCATGTTGCATAACCTGTGCACATTATACAGGGGGGGATCGTTTTACGTCTGGTCATGAATGGTGATCATAAAAGCAATGAATAAGCTTGATGAATAAGCTTGCATGGTGCCATTAATAGAACCGCAAGCCTATAGCAGCTGCCATAGCTACTGCTGTGGTTTGTAGCTCTATTTTCCCCTAGCACTGGAGGTAGCTTTAAGCATCTTTGAGGACAACCAATTGGGAGTCACTGTAGAGTTATGTAGTTGCCATTATGCTTGATGATCACTTGAAAAAATCTTCCCTGTTAGTGGGACAATAAAATTAAATTGAAAAATGAATGGACCTTCAGCGTTCAGAGGGTTAAAGCATCTGAGAAGAAAGAGGTGGCAGATTCAGCCTCTCCAAGAAGGCCAAGAGAAGTGCACCTGTCAGTCATATATCAGCAGAGGAGCAGAGGAAGGAACGTGCCAAGTAGTTCAAGGAGGACCATATTCTGTGTCTTTTGCATTCATTTTTGCACTTCTCTTCCTGAAGATTTTCTAATGGAAACAGAAAATGATTCCCTCTCCACATTTATCTGTCTCCAATAGACTAGCTGTTGGGACTACATGCATCTAATGATCAGGGTGGGATTGGGTACATGTGGATGACAATGGCCAGCTGACTTGGATGTGTTTTTTGTGTGGATTGGGTACATGTGGATGACAATGGCCAGCTGACTTGGATGTGTTTTTTGTGTGGATGAAGCTGTCAGTGATTGCCAGGTCATGTTCTAGAGGAAGTACTGTAAGAAGCCTTAGGTCCCTTTCCCAGTATTTGTTTGATGTGGCTGTAGGACAGCTGGCTTGGCAGCGGTTGCTGGAGTGGCTCCCGCTGATAGCCTGCACTGCTGCTCTTGCTGATAGCCTGCACTGCTGCTCTTGCTGATGCCTGCACTGCTGCTCTTGCTGATAGCCTGCACTGCTGCTCTTGCTGATAGTCTGCACTGCTGCTCTTGCTACGCTTCCTTTACTGACTGGCACTAGCAAGGATAGAAAACTGAATGTTAAGGTTGCCTTTTGTGCACTCCCAGGATGACAGGCACCTCGGTGGGAGGATGTGGGAAAGATATTTGACTCTACACAAGCCCCTTGTCCCACGCTGTGGTAACCTAGTGCCTCGCTAATATGCTTTAAGATTAATCTTTAAATCAACTAGTTGTGACTGGCACTAGCAAGGATAGAAAACTGAATGTTAAGGTTGCCTTTTGTGCACTCCCAGGATGACAGGCACCTCGGTGGGAGGATGTGGGAAAGATATTTGACTCTACACAAGCCCCTTGTCCCACGCTGTGGTAACCTAGTGCCTCGGCATATAAGCTAATATACTTTAAGATTAATCTTTAAATCAACTAGTTGTTTGGTTTTAAGCCAAAGTTTCAACCGAAATACTTCCATCTTCATCAGGGCAAAGATAAATCTTAAAGCATGTTGTTATGTCAGCTGAGAGGCATCATACAAGTGTCTAACATGCTTAAGATCAGATCTTTGTTTCTATTTTTATTAATAAAAATAATAATAAGTCTAGGTTACAGTTCAGTTATTCCTTTTCCAAGCACATACTAGCTTCTTGCTGAGGCTGTGGTACACAACAAGTCTTCTTTGAAAACTCCGCTACAATATGCGTAGCTGAGAGATGCCTCTCACCTATTTCATTGGTAGCCATCAGCTTATTCATTGTGTGTGTGCATATTGGCTCATCCACCTGAAGTTGACCTACAGAAGCAGTAAAAATCAACAAAATGCATCTTTATCATTCAACATTTGAACATCTTAATCTCGTTTCTTCGTTGTTCTACTACAAGGGAACCAACCCTCTTTTTTCTCTCTCTCTCCTTCTGCTACCATGAATGCATAAGTCAACCTCCGGAAGTTGGCTGAAGTTTTGTGGCTTGACATTCGACGTAGACTCCTTCAAGTGTGCGTGTTTCACGTGCTTGTTCCTGCCCTTTCCACCTGCAGGTGATGAAGCAGCTGCAGTTGCTGCCTCTGCTGTACGAGGAGACTGTGGAGAAGAAGGTGGACCAGTTCAGGAACTATAGCAATGAGGTCCGCCATTGTCTCCCCGACATCCTCCTGGCCACCACCAGCATTCTCTTTACTCTCTACAAGCAGTCCACGTAAGAGATGCCAGAGCTGTATGGTTGGTGTGGTGTGTGGATGTGCAGGTTTACGTGAGAGATCCCAGTGGTTGGTGTGGTGTGTGGATGTGCAGGTTTACGTGAGAGATCCCAGTGGTTGGTGTGGTGTGTGGATGTGTAGGTTTACGTGAGAGATGCCAGTGGTTGGTGTGGTGTGTGGATGTGCAGGTTTACGTGAGAGATCCCAGTGGTTGGTGTGGTGTGTGGATGTGTAGGTTTACGTAAGAGATGCCAGTGGTTGGAGTGGTGTGTGGATGTGTAGGTTTACGTAAGAGATCCCAGTGGTTTGTGTGGATGTGCAGGTTTACGTAAGAGATGCCAGTGGTTGGAGTGGTGTGTGGATGTGCAGGTTTAAGTAAGAGATGCCAGTGGTTGGAGTGGTGTGTGGATGTGTAGGTTTACGTAAGAGATCCCAGTGGTTTGTGTGGATGTGCAGGTTTACGTAAGAGATGCCAGTGGTTGGTGTGGTGTGTGGATGTGCAGGTTTAAGTAAGAGATGCCAGTGGTTGGTGTGGTGTGTGGATGTGTAAGAGATGCCAGAGCTGCATGGTTGGTGTGGTGTGTGGATGTGTAAGAGATGCCAGAGCTGTATGGTTGGTGTGGTGTGTGGATGTGCAGGTTTACGTAAGAGATGCCAGTGGTTGGTGTGGTGTGTGGATGTGCAGGTTTAAGTAAGAGATGCCAGTGGTTGGTATGGTGTGTGCATGTGTAAGAGATTCCAGTGGTTGGTGTGGATGTGTAAGAGATGCCAGTGGTTGGTGTGGTGTGTGGATGTGTAAGAGATGCCAGAGCTGCATGGTTGGTGTGGTGTGTGGATGTGTAAGAGATGCCAGAGCTGTATGGTTGGTGTGGTGTGTGGATGTGCAGGTTTACGTAAGAGATGCCAGTGGTTGGTGTGGTGTGTGGATGTGCAGGTTTAAGTAAGAGATGCCAGTGGTTGGTGTGGTGTGTGGATGTGTAAGAGATGCCAGTGGTTGGTGTGGATGTGTAAGAGATGCCAGTGGTTGGTGTGGTGTGTGGATGTGCAGGTTTACGTAAGAGATGCCAGTGGTTGGTGTGGTGTGTGGATGTGTAAGAGATGCCAGTGGATGTGTAAGAGATGCCAGTGGTTGGTGTGGTGTGTGGATGTGCAGGTTTACGTAAGAGATGCCAGTGGTTGGTGTGGATGTGTAAGAGATGCCAGTGGTTGGTGTGGTGTGTGGATGTGCAGGTTTGGATGTTGCAATCTAATTCAATTCCTATTGTATTTTACAGTGCAAGTTCCCCCAGGATAGGTGTGGCTGGCGGGCAGGACGGAGGGCTGGAAAAGGTATGCACCTCTTGTCACTCGAAATCATTTCCTCTCTCTCTTTTTCCCTTCTCTCTTCTCTCTTCTTTTTCCTTCTCTTATGCATTGAAAGCAAGGGGAGGCGTGGTTACGTAGTTTAGCATTCTTAAGTAAATTAATGATAACTAACAACCCCTGGACTCCCGAAGATGCACACTCATGTGTACTAAAAGGTGACACACCTTATCTCCCCCATAGCTACTAATGAATATTGCCATCCTTTCTGTGCATTTATTTTTCTTGTCTATATTTTGGTGACAGTACAAGAATGACTTGCAACGCCAGGCCAAACAGCTCATTGTTTTTGCTGGCATGCTTCCCTATCAGATGCCGGGAGATACCAATGCTCGACTTGTTCAGATGGAAGTACTCATGCGCTAGCAGTAGATACTCATAGGAAGAACCCGGCTTTTGCTCCATCAATCTGGCCACCAAAGATTAACTACTTCACTTATTATGTCTTGGTGTGACTTGTACACGACTAAATTGGCCACGATGATTTCTTCTGTTCTTACTCAATTACAATGTATGTATGTGTGTATGTATCTGCCTGTACATGGTTTGCTTCACCACATTGCTGATCATCTTGTGGTAAGACAATATTATCGTACAGTTCATTACTTGTGGCTAATGTAATGAGAACCTCAGTACCGGGTTTAGAGGGAAAGGTTCATCTGCTCCTGGTACGTGTATATAGTAGATATCCGATCACTTCCTTGCGTGGACAAATCTCTAGGTACACGTAGCATATTACAAATGACTTCTCGGTTGACATGCTCTCTTGTTCATGTAGTTGGTAGAACTCGTAGGTTAGTAATACGAAACCAATATTTGGATAGCTAGCCACACCCTGCACATGCTAAGTGCATTAGGTGCAAAGCAGAACAATGTTTGTTTTGTTAAGTGCTGCCGTGCCTGTAATTAATCTGACATGTGTATATACAGCGTGGGGTTAGCCATTTTAATTCTTGTCTTTGTCTTGCTAACCTGTTAGTTCACCCAATGAAGGCAATAGCAGCTGAAGCTGACATTTGGAGAGGAACATTTTTGTTGTACGAGAAAATTCTACTTGCCTCATATATTACTGAAGGTCATTTGTCGTTTCTGTAATAGATTGAAGAAATTGAATACAATATTTTTGTGCACAGGGTCATGAACCTTTTTATACTACGAGACATCGACTCTGACTGGCACAAGATGATCTGCAAGGAAAATTTCTTAGCTAGATTTGTGTGAGAGTCCCACGGCTGTGCGTGCAGGAGATGAATAGTTAGAAAAATCGCCACGTAATTGTATGCAGTAGGCGTTATATATGAAACAAACGACACTTCCAGGGAGATGGCTGAAGTCCAGCTCGCTTTTCTTGGGAGCAGGAAGAATACTTGGGACAGTAACTTGAAGCAGGCGATAGCCAGACCAATCCCTCTGGACAGTGATCTATGAGGGGAGTCCTTGGGATTGGGTCTAGTGCATCCCTGGGATTGAAAATACAGAGCAAGGTCTTGAACCATCAGCTTCAACATTCCTTTAAACTCCAAACATACTTTCTATGTACTTGCTTTAACAGATTTTTCGTAAATATGTAGATATAATTTTATACTTGCATGTGGAGTACGAGTACAAACTTTAAAAAAAAATGGAAATTATAGTACAAGAGTTGAAAACTGATCATTACATGATGACTGAACATATCTACATCTATATTATATATATTATATAAGATTATATATCAAATGAAGAAAAAAATCTTCCTTCAACAGTGTCTGTCCGTTAAGCAAACTTGATGGTAGCTATGACAAAGGTTGTGTCACCTAACACTCTACAAATCTGCAATAGATTCACATGGTAAACAGCAGGAATGCTACCATGTAATTTCACTGTTGCGTCTTCTCCCGTGATGATGATGTCGTAGGCGCCCTTGTGATGGTACATGGCTTGGAAATAGCCTTTCATGTAGCGCAGCGAGCCACTCAGCTGCAGGATAATAGTCGTGCATTTCATTAAGCACACGTGTGTGTGTGTGTGTGTATGTTATAATTTATTTATTGTTTTTATTATTATTTTTTTTTTTTACTACAAGCCAGAGAATGTGGAATCCCGACATTCTTCGTGGTTTCCTGATCCTTTTGTGGAGATGTATAGAGAATCTAATTTTGTAGTATGTGATACTAGCAATTGCATTGATGGAAGACTTGCCGGGGACTGTGTATATAAGTATGTGTTTGTTATTGACTACTTTGCACAGTTCAGGCTTTCGTTTGTTTCTGCATGCATGCAACATTATATTCTGAGGAACAATTGTTTCCATGGTATCTCACCGTAAGTGTGGATGTACTGCCTGGAGAAATTTGTTCAACTTTGCGATCGAACACTTTTCCTGAGCAAGGGTAGGCCTGGTAGTTGCAAATGTCCAGGTGATCAGATGTTAGGTTGTGAATTGTGATGTCCACTTCTATAGTATATAATATGTAATGTGCTCATAAAGTCTTCCAGTACACATCACAATAATTATATATATAAAATCAGTATAAAATAAGTAATAAAAATGGTGGGCCCATCTACAACAGACAGAATTACACCACTACCTTATTAGGGTCATATAATAATTAGTGGATGATGAACTTACTTATTCGTTGCTGCAAAGTTCCACATGTAATTGCTGGCTCAATATAATGTGAGGAGTAATGAAAGGTAAGCCAAAGCACATCGCAACAAATAATTAAACTCACTATTTTGTGGCTCGTTTTCTTCAAAAGCTGCAGAGAATACAATAAACTCAATGACCTCACACTTGATGTAATAAAATGACAATAACCTAAATAATCAACTTGGAATTGTACTCTTTGACTATATAGATGCTCTAGACTATATAGATGCTCTAGCCTTTATCCGGAATTAAAGGTTATATATTATATATTTGTACGTGAAGGCACTTACTGGCTTGCTGATGCCGTGTAACTCGAGTTGCTGGCTCAAAATAATGTGAAGAAGATGTTAGATCACACACAAGTATGTTAGATCACACACAAGTATGCTAGATCAATATGTACATGAAGGATGCACTTACTCGTTTGCTTCGGCATAACTCCAGAACTTGTATTAGTTGCAGGCTCAAAATGAATAGCAGGCTCAATTATAAATATTACATGTATATACAAACTTGCTTGCTTCTACTGACTCCAGAACTTCTAACTGTTGGCTTAAATAATGAATAGCGCACTCGATACCTTGTGCAGCTACCGTGCAGTTGTCACGCATGTTCCTTTTGTTTGGGCTGAATGGAGAGTTGTGGAAGCTTGCACTAGAGGGAATCATTTGTGAAATTTCATAGTCATGAAGGAGTAAAAGTGGGTTAGGGTTTCCTCTAGACGATGTCATTTTGTATGGTGGATAATGTTATGCAGCTGTCAGTGGTGGTGGGGTGAACAGCTTCCACTATAATATACGTGAATACAGTGAGCAGCTGTCAGTGGTGGTGGGGTGAACAGCTTCCACTTTCAATACAGTGCTCAGCTTTTGTAATAATGTTTGGAAGTGCTAGTGCTAACTCCCTGTGGTTGGCAGTCTGTTACTAGAAATCAATTATGTTTATGTCCTGTGTTTCACTTGGTGTTTTCATGCACTGTTTGGACTGCTTGGCTTGGCTCCTCCCTGGGGACTGCTTGGCTTGGCTCCTCCCTGGACTGGCTCCTCCTTGGACTGCTTGGCTTGGCTCCTCCCTGGACTGGCTCCTCCTTGGCTGCTTGGCTTGGCTCCTCTCTGGACTGCTTGGCTTGGCTCCTCCCTGGACTGCTTGGCTTGGCTCCTCCCTGGACTGCAGTAAAATGAAAATGGGTTTCCCTTAAAAATAAACTCTCATGAACTCTCAGCTGACATTATAATAACCTCAATAATCAACTTCAGATTGTCTTCTCTCGAAGTTTGGACGAGATGCTCTATCCTTCATCAGGTTATATACTTGTAGTTTCTACTTTATCACATGAGTTAGCATCTCTATATCTTGGAAATGTTGTTATAGTTGTTTTTTTGTATCTTATACTAATCGCCTCTACATTTTATTAACATGCTTGCTATGGGAATAGAGTAACAGTCTTCATCTTGAGTATGTTTGTAGTCCTGCATGAGCCATTCCTTGAATATATATAGCCAAGCTTCCATTCTGCATAAAACTATTTACACTGAGATTATTTGTTGAGGAAATCACCAGATCAACTTGCCATCCTTGAACTACTCCTGTTCAGCTTCTCAAGTGACTTGAAATCCCTATCCCATCCAGGATGAGCGTGTAGTGATAGAGATTTCCAGTTGGGGAGGATGCAAGAGTGACCCATTTTAAGATATTTAGAGGACGAATAAGCAAATATGAGTGCAGTGGGTACTCCACGTCGGGTTACTACTTGCTACAATCCTTCGCTACAATCCCTAGGTGTCTAGGGCTGAAATGATAGACCATGGCCATCGATGTGGTATGATGGAGAGGTTTCAGGAGTTAATTTAAATCTCATTGTCACACTTGAGCAGTTTAATGTCAACTTCCACCTCATACACCAATCTAAAAGGGAGTCAATGTCAAGCTGAAGCTCTTCCTCATTCCTACTTGAGGTGGTAGCTGAAATCAACTTATTAATGTTATCACAAACATAAATGCAGATGAGAAATTGCATTTTCTGGGAATTTCATTGACATAATTATATTAAGACTTGAAACAGCATCTATTCTAAGAGAGTGGAAGGTCCACAAGATATGCCCAGTGTTCAAGACGCGATCCTAGTCAGGTTACAGTCATTACTGTCTAATCTCAAACGTTCTGGAGTCAAGAAGATCATTTCATTTCTGATCAAATTTGGTTTCATGAAGAAGAGATCTTGCCTCACCATCTTCTCACTAAATATATAACATAAATAAAAATTAACTCAAACTTTGTTTTCACAGACTTCAGCAAGGCATTTCAATTTCCATGTAATGAATTGCTTCTGAAAATATGGATGATACACATTACAGGTCCTCTCTGGTTTAGGCTTAGAGAATACATTTGAATAGAGTATATTCAACGGAGGAGTTTCCAAACTATGCCAGTGGAATCAGGAGCAAGCATCTTATAAGTTTCAACAAAAGATCCCCAACAATGAGGGAGTGTGGACTACTGCTGTCACATCCAGGTGGCTTAAAATGCTAAGTGCTAGGATCAAGATTGACCACATCTCAGTGGTCAATCTTGATATGGCTCAATTGGTTCTTAGGAGTGGGCATGTCTCGAGAGATGGTATATAGTTTGTAGTCCTTCGGTGAAAACTGAGTCAATGAACTAGTGAAGTTTTCTGTAATTTCTCGATTGGCAACTGTAGCATCCTTTTGTAGTATTGTCTGGGGCTAATTTTAGATTTTCTCAGGTGATGAGATTGGGTTTGAGTGATGAGTCTTCACCGTGTAGCTATTGGGAACCCTGCTGAAACATAGTCGGGGAACCCCGGATAACGGGGGTTGGAGTGATGAGTCTTCACCGAGTAGCTATGGGAACCCTGCTGGAACATTGTAGGGAACCCTGGATAACTAGGGGGTTGAGTGATGTGTATATAGCTATTAGGAACCCTGCTGGAACATAGTTTGGAACCCCGGATAGTTGGGAACCCCGGATAACTGGGGGTTTGAGTGATGTGTATATATAGCTATTAGGAACCCTGCTGGTATAGTCCTCGTAACAGTTAGTTGTGATGGATAATATAAGCTACAAGTTTACTGCTGAAAGTAACTCACTGCACTGAGCAGTAGTCCTGTATAACATTGAATCATGTTTGGTGATGCAGACAAGATTTATTACCTATAAAATTATACACACAGACAGTCAAAGCCTGGAAGCTTATAACCGGATTCATAATCCAAAACGATGTCTCATCACAATTTATACGTCCTTGTAAACGAGCAGCTCTTCAGGAACTTCTATCACCACTAATGGCACATCGATTAGCAGCTAGTGGATTGCTACTCCATGTCTCAGACAACCAACCTACTCATTTAGTTGACAAAGAATTCTATGGTTGGAAAACTAAGTGGTTACCTGCTTCACAAAAAGACACTGGCCGATTCATCCGAAGCAACATCGACCATAATCTCCTAACACCTCCACTCCGCTGAACCCATTCTCCCTTTACAGTCGTGATCATGTGAAAGGTCAGCATTCGCTCCCGGGCCATTAAACAATTACCCAGTGTGACCTCAACAGGAATGCTGAAGTGCTTTAACGTGAACTGGGAAACTGAAAGTGTAGATAATGTACTTCCTTAAAAGTGCACTTGCAGATCAGATGAAACTTGTTATTTGAAGACGTCATGCGAGCTAGCTAGAAGCGAGCTTTCTCCATGGCCAGGTCCATGGCCCTGTGAAGATCAAAGAAGGCCCCTTTTTCCATCATCAGCCACCTGTGAGGTGTGTGCATCTTTACTGATTAAGCATTCCTGTTTGAGTGCACCATGTAATTATTTTCCTGCACTGAATGCATGCATAATTATGCAACAGCAACCTCTCCTGCGCACGCTGAATGCATGCATAATTATGTCATTAAATTTGCGTTCTGATGTGGCAAATGCAAGCAGGAGTACTTCAACTGGCCATCTACATCTATCACATTTCTCTCCTCTATAGACACACTCAAGGGAAGCCGAGGAGAGAGTTAAACACATAGGAAACAAAACAAGATCCATCACACATGCGCCATAACAAATGATACACACACACATACATACATCTGATATAATGTCGTGAAAACAAACAAGAAATGAATAGCATTAAAAGAATAAAACAGAGCACCCAAGGCATTCATTAGTTTACAGAACAAGTGAAAGCTCTTCGGAGCTAGATGTTACATGCATGCATGCATGCATGTGTTCATACTGTGCAGTTAGTTGCGTGCTTGCTTCAGTCCCATGTATTGCCCGCCACTCCCAACATTCTTCGTGCGTGGATCAATGCCCATGTAGAGCTCATTCGAGTTGCTTCCATTCGTCGCAGGAAGAGGAGGCCTTGCGGGACGTTCTGCCGTAGTGTGCGGAGCTTCGTACACCTGCTGGTTTGGCGTCATGCTGGTGGGGTTCAGGGGCATGTAGTTGGAGTCGGAGGAGTTGCTGGGAGGTTTGTTACCATGGAGGAGACTGGGACTCGGTGGAGTACCCTAAACAAGAATACCACCGTGAGTTAATTGCATGCATCAATTGTACAACGTGGAGGTATACGGGGAGGGGGGAGGGGCAACTATAGAACACAAAGATGGATGTTTGAAGTCGTATTACGTTTCAGTGTCCATGGATTCATCACAAGCTGATTCAAGTTCCACTCAGGAGATCAAACTTTGATTGTTTGCTTCTTTTCTGAGACCTAATTATAATGAGACTGGATGTTCTGCACCTACCTCCACGAACCCTTCAAGGACTGGCCCTATTAGTGCACAGTACCCAGTACCTAACATTTCAATCTGACAATGCCTTTGAGTGACAATTCATTGTCACCTCTTCTTTCCAGGTCAGCTTCATCTGATGCACAAGCAGTGCATCAATGTCCCTATCATGCAGTCGGCTGTCTCACCGGGGAGGGGGGGGGGGGGGGGGGGGGGGTGTGAAAGTCCAGCAGTGGGTGCACCATTCTGCTCGTAATTTGTACTTTATGATGCATAATACTGGGCTGGGTTTCCTTAGAAGTATAAGTGGGCATGTGCAGCATACTCGATGGCATGACTAATGTCACTCGAGTCAGTAACCACGCATGACTGAGGGCATGGAGTTATTGAGCGTGAAGAATGCTCAGGAAATTGGTACATGCATAGAGCAGTAATGCAGGTATAGGACACTGCATGCATGCATAGAGTAGTAATGCAGGTATAGGACACTGCATGCATGCATAGAGTAGTAATGCAGGTATAGGACACTGCATACATGCATAGAGTAGTAATGCAGGTATAGGACACCACATACATGCATAGAGTAGTAATGCAGGTATAGGACACTGCATGCATGCATAGAGTAGTAATGCAGGTATAGGACACTGCATGCATGCATAGAGTAGTAATGCAGGTATAGGACACTGCATGCATGCATAGAGTAGTAATGCAGGTATAGGACACTCACTGCATGCATGCATAGAGTAGTAATGCAGGTATAGGACACCACATACATGCATAGAGTAGTAATGCAGGTATAGGACACTGCATACATGCATAGAGTAGTAATGCAGGTATAGGACACTGCATGCATGCATAGAGTAGTAATGCAGGTATAGGACACTCACTGCATGCATGCATAGAGTAGTAATGCAGGTATAGGACACTCACTGCATGCATGCATAGAGTAGTAATGCAGGTATAGGACACTGCATGCATGCATAGAGTAGTAATGCAGGTATAGGACACTGCATGCATGCATAGAGTAGTAATGCAGGTATAGGACACTGCATGCATGCATAGAGTAGTAATGCAGGTATAGGACACCACATACATGCATAGAGTAGTAATGCAGGTATAGGACACTGCATGCATGCATAGAGTAGTAATGCAGGTATAGGACACTGCATGCATGCATAGAGTAGTAATGCAGGTATAGGACACTGCATGCATGCATAGAGTAGTAATGCAGGTATAGGACACCACATGCATGCATAGAGTAGTAATGCAGGTATAGGACACCACATACATGCATAGAGTAGTAATGCAGGTATAGGACACTGCATGCATGCATAGAGTAGTAATGCAGGTATAGGACACCAGTGTTCTCCCCAGGAATTTCTGAGGGGATATTAGTGGCGTAACACCAACATAATTCTAGTGGCAACCTTAACCACACCCCATTTTAATTGGTCTTCGTGAGTTCACGCAGCAATCCTTGGGTCAGGGTTCATATGTGCAGAAGCTGAAACAGCTGCTTCTGTGCATGCTGAGTGCAGACATGTTATGCAGTGTGTTCTGTCAGGGGGGAAGGGAAAGAGATCCAAGTTCATACTCACTGAATCACCCTCTTCTCCAAGACACTTCCAGAACATTACAAAGCCTCTCATGTTCTTCTCATTTCTTCATGTGTGGATAAAAATTGTTGCTTATTTATGTATTATTAGTGAGAGTTAAGCACAAATGAGATGGTATGATGATGATGAGCTAGTGAGTGTGTGTGTGTGTGTGTGTGTGTGTGTGTGTGTGTGTGTGCATGCATACGTGCCACTGCACCATCGCCCAAGTCAGCCTGCCGTGATGTGGTCCTCACATCCATGTTGCTAGGCCTATGATGTTTTCAGAAAGTTTTACCTTCATTTTCATCAATCAATGACAGCCTTTCTGTGCTAGTTTGAGCTCTGCTAGGGAACACTATTGCTGGACTTCCACGTTTCGGGGCAAGTCCCACTAGCAAGATGGAGCTACTGGTGGAGCTAAAGCTGCTGCAAACTTTTCACCAAGCACACCCACAATACGTATAAATGAAATTTTATTGCAATCATCAATTTGACAAAAATGAACTCTGAATTGTAATAGCACCGGTAAGGCATATCAGCTAATAGGCATTCAATTTCGAAGGGATATCGGGCCAATAGTCTTAAACACTCTGGGGAGAACACCGAGTCAGTATGCAAATGCATACAGCAGCAATGCAGGCATAGGGAGCCTGCTTATGTTAATGTACTGTACACGTACTCTGGGTTTCCCTTGCTTACCTTTTCAGGTGTAGCGTATACTGAAGATGGTGTGAGAGCATTTTGCTGGATAGGCATGTACACGGAGTTGTTGGGGTCCTTGGACGAAGAAAGCTTAGCCGCAGGATTTCTGCCATGCCCGTTTAGGCTATTGGATGACGGGCGAGTATTGTCTGGAGTGGAAGAGTTGCTGGGCAGTGTGCTACGACGCTGAGGGAAAGAGATTGGGGAGGGGGAGGGGGGAGACCTTTAGATAATGGCTGAATGTGATACAACACTGCTAAGGCACTGTCCCCTATACGACTGCCATTTTTTTAGTGACCTCATTTTTAGTGTCCACAAGTGTGAGAACACCAACTGTGTTTCGGTCCTTCACATTCGAGCTGGGATTGCGAAGAATGGCTATCCCGTGCAAGAAGGGTTATGGGAACGGATTCATAAGAAAAGTTTGGGATAGCAAAGTGGCCAGCTTTGTACGAGATCAAAGCTTGAGTTTGAGTATTCAAGGGACACACACTTACATGCATTGGGTGTCACTATACATACTCAGCTTGGACCTTGCAGCACATGCTAAGGCAGCCAAACTCACTATCAATGGCATGGGAGAGTCTCTGCAGCGCAGTATGTCCAATGTTGAGATGTGCTTCATTAGAAATTAGCTAATATACACTGTAAGCTTGCAACATACACACACACACCATACATGCCTACACACACACACACACCACATGCTTACACACACACACACACCATACATGCCTACACACACACACCATACATGCTTACACACACACACCATACATGCCTACACACACACACACCATACATGCTTACACACACACACCATACATGCTTACACACACACACCATACATGCCTACACACACACACACCATACATGCTTACACACACACACACACACCATACATGCCTACACACACACACACCATACATGCCTACACACACACACACACACACACCATACATGCTTACACACAGACACACCATACATGCTTACACACACACACACACCATACATGCCTACACACACACACACACACACCATACATGCTTACACACACACACACCATACATGCTTACACACACACACACACCATACATGCCTACACACACACACACACACACCATACATGCCTACACACACACACACACACACCATACATGCTTACACACACACACACACACTCCATACATGCCTACACACACACACCATACATGCTTACACACACACACACCATACATGCTTACACACACTCACACACACACCATACATGCTTACACACACACACACCATACATGCTTACACACACACACCATACATGCCTACACACACACACACCATACATGCCTACACACACACACACACCATACATGCTTACACACACACACCATACATGCCTACACACACACACACCATACATGCCTACACACACACACACACCATACATGCCTACACACACACACACACCATACATGCCTACACACACACACACACCATACATGCCTACACACACACACACACCATACATGCCTACACACACACACACACCATACATGCCTACACACACACACACACCATACATGCTTACACACACACACACCATACATGCTTACACACACACACACCATACATGTTTACACACACACACATGCAAACCCCATACACTATGCACACCTCACACATGCACACATTTCTGCAACGTTAAACTCACGGAAGAGGCCGTCGAAGGGGGCAAGTTCTTGACCTGCTCCACGATGTGTTTGGCCCAATAGTCCACTGCTTTGTGAATCTTTACCGCAGACCCTGCATCTGTGTCCACAATAAACCAGTCCACACCTGTAGAAGACTTCCTGCTCAGTAGACACATCACAAAAGACACAGCAAATAGAAAGAGAAGGAGATTTACAACGTCAATGCTGTCTAGTGTACCCACGTACAGTACAAGCCAAAAAAAAAGACTTTACGTACCGTAAAGTTGGGCTTACGTTCAATGCAGAAATGTTTAATAAGCTCACTCGAGCAACATATTGCAAATGCAAATGCATGAACCGTTATTTAATTATCCGAAACACCAATCAATATTTATGGTATCCTACACCACGTGTTCAAGAGGGCGGGTCGTGATCCGACTGTTGCGTTTGCCGTAGCTTATACTTTTGATTTGTCCCGGGAATGACTCTTTGAAGAACTCTCGCTGCTGCCTTGGCTCTAAGCAGTAAGTATACTACTAGGTAGAACTCCAATGGCTGGTACCTCTAGCACCTACCAATAGTAGTGACTGAGCCTTCACGTCAGTGTAGTTATTGGTGTTATTTAGTAGTTTTTAGTATCGTTCTTGCCCGGTAGAAAAGCTAGCACAGAGGATCCGGTAACTTGAACTATTGATGCTTATACAGACTATTGTTTAGTCTTCTGGCAGAATGAAACATCTGTGTCGGCTTACCAAGCAGCAAGGTCTTGGGGGACTCCTCAGTGGGGTCAAGGCAGGGAGAGTGATACACAAAGGCAAGATTTCAACTATTGGTAAGTTTGAAATAAATTTCTTTAGATCAATTTCAGGTGTGATTTATTATTTTGAAATGTAACTACCCAGGCAGCCATGGAGGAGAACCTATCATGGAAGACGAGAATAATCTAGTTCTTTGCTCTCCAGCATCTGTGGTGAGGTCAGTGGGGTCCCGGTCAGGACTGGACTTGTTCGATAACTAGATAACTGATATGGTTGTTTTAAAATCATTGTTGTATTATATTTTCTTGAACGTCGAGAAACATGCTTGGCAAGTGATTTTCCACAATATTAAACATTCAATACCCTCTAGCCCAACCATTGAGGTGTCTAATATACTTCTGACAGTGTCTATAGTCGATCAAAATTGTGTTATGCCATCCACCAATTCAGCTTTGGTCTTGGGCTTCACTTCTATCCTGATGTAATCCTTCAACTCTTGCCACAGGTTTTCAATGGGGCTGGCATCTGGAAACTCGGGAGGGCGTCCTCCACCAATTCATATTCAAACAACTCCTTAGCCAGCCAGCCTGGATGCATGTTTGGGGTCATTGTCCTGCACGAAGCAAACGTCCTTCACGAAGGGTAAAAGGGTCTGGTGAAGAATTTGAACAAAAAGTGAGGCTCTCATATACATATTCCTGTTCTTCCTTTCATGCTTATACCGGCCCACACATGCACCTTCACCAAATGTTTCGCCCTATAATCAAATAAACACAAGTTTAAAACACCTTATACCATATATACCTTATTACACAACCATAACAGCATGTAACATATCTTGGCCTGTTCTTCTGTGCCTGTCATATCTTTCGGCAACAAAAACGCTTATGGGTTTCCAATTGAACTGTGCACTCGTCCGTCCATATGACATTAAAAATAAAAAAACCCATTGGCTGCCTCTTCAAGGTTCTGCCTGTCTCACTCCAATCTTTTGAACTAGGATAGGGATATATGATACCGCCATTGATCATAGGCTTATCACATGAGTCACTATACAAATTCACCAGTGTTCTATATCAATATCTTGCCCTAGTCGTAAGCCATCACAGCTACTAGCTATATACATATTTTTAAATCCAATGGCTTATCTCAATTGGATTCTAATACATTGGCTCTAGCCAAACTGCTATCAAGACCGAGGCCTAGATTATCATTAGCCACTAGCAACCAACTTACTGTAGCTTCAGTGTGACATGAGAAAGCTTCTACACTAGATATTAACTTTCACGTAGCTTAATCCCAAAACTATGATCAACACAAACCTTGTCGGCTTCTCTTATCAGTTAGCAGTAAACACTGCCTCGAAAAATCCGCACAAGCAATGTCCTGCAAAGCAAGACTGGGTTCCCTTTGCTGTGAAGGAGGATGTGCAGTTGGTACGCTGTCTTCTCATCATCTTCCGGCATCTTTTCCTCCATGACTTTCTGGACAGCATCTGTAACCAACGAAGATCTCCCCTCCATGGCTGCCAGGCGATCCTACCAGTCTCCGGTACCGCTTAACAAAACTGTGTTTACTTTGCCTTGTTGCTGTCATGCCCTCACAGACGATAGCTGCAGCCTTGAATCCTCTAGATTCCAAAGATAGACTTCTCTGTTTCTTGTGCTAGGTAGAATAAGATATCTTGATTCCGATAAGCTGAAAAACAGCAATGGCTGGAGCAATGACCACTAGCCTTTCTCCTGCCTTCGTCGATCACTGGAAGACATACGCAAGTGGAATTCAATGTTATAATGCTTAACGATCCCTGCAACGTACTAGTCGTACATACTTGTGTTGTTGGCGAACGGTACAGCAACTCTGTGACTCAAACATACCACATACGTCCAACGCAAATGGTACGTAAAGTTTTTTTTGGCTTGTACTGTCTGTATGTACGCATGGAGTCATAAAAACAAGAACCCCTCTCCCCCTCCAACACAACATGAGCCCCTTACGATAAAGCCCCCTGCAACATGGGTTCCCTTATTGCATGGGTTGCTTCCAACAACATGAACCCCTTTCAACAAGGACCCAGGTCCCCATAACAACATGAGCCCCCTATAACAAAGGTCCCCATGACAACCTGAGCCCCCTATAATATACATTAGGTCCCCATGACAACATGAGCCCCCTATAATAAAGGTCACCATGACAACAAGAGCCCCCTATAACATACAGTAGGTCCCATGACAACATGAGCCCCCTATAACAAAGGTCCCCATGACAACCTGAGCCCCCTATAATATACATAGGTCCCCATGACAACCTGAGCCCCCTATAACAAAGGTCCCCATGACAACATGAGCCCCCTATAATATAGGTCCTCATGACAATATGAGCCCCCTATAACAAAGGTCCCCATGACAACATGAGCCACTTATAACAAAGTCCCCTTACAACAACATGAGCCCTCCTATAAAGATACCCAACTTGAGCCTCCTATAACAAATCCCCATGACAACAGGAGCCCACTATAATAAGGGGCCCACTATAATAAGGGTCCCCTTAACCGATTATACGCGGTATTAATTAACTCAATTGTACCGCGTGACGCGGAAGCTTTTTCATGTGACCTTAGGGTGTGGTGAGTACCAAACAAAACGTGCTAGATCTTTGTCTTGAGGGCTTTTCAGCCTTAGCGGTATATTGCCTGAAGAGAAAGCGGGTCCTTGGCTACCTGATTACAAAAGAAGTTAGTCTTGCCAGCTTTTGTGCCCGCTGTGGATAACAAATTTCGAGGACCAAAGAGTATAATCGAGCGTTCAGCTAAAGATCGGAGTTCTTTGATTCTTCAGAAACTTTCGATGGCGTGTCCAGTTACACTTGCCTGAGCCTTGGAAGCTCCTGGACAGAAGATGACCCCACGCGCTAGCAATGGACAAAGAAAGGTAAGCTATAAATAATTTTAATATTTGGAACGCGTAGCTGCTAGCTTAGCTAAGTTGAACTCTAGGTATGATACTGAATATTGTACGTGCATCCATAGGTTCTTTGCCTGTCAAGTCCCAATAGGTAGCAGTCGGTGCTCGCAATTCCAGTGTGGCATAGCCATATGCCACATTCCTGGCAGTACCACCACTGGCTGTCACATCGCTTTTGTTGCTGGTAGCAGTAAGTGCAACGTCCTCGACTGCGTTTCCCAGATGTTGCAGGGTTCTTTATTGGGAAGTGGAGGAAAGGAAGACTCTTGATAATAGAGCCACACCCAGCTCTGCGTCGGCTACAATAACTTCCTATTATCTCCTTGGCCAGCTGAATCCTGAACTTCTTGATCGTAAGTTCACCTCCGCTTCCTGACCATCCTTTGTGTAAAATGAAGGCGTTTGTTATGGCCACATCGATCAGAAAGTAAAATATGTATTTGTAGACCTTTCTGCTTTTCACCCTGCACCTATAATATCCTCTGATCTGATCCCCTCTGTCCACGCCTCCCATGTATTTATTGTAGGACTGTATAGCTAAGAGGCAGCTTATTTCCTCTCTGCTGCCATTGTTTGTATGCCGAATGACTGAGGTGATGCTCTTGGGGTCGCTGTTGGTGTACATAATCATGACGATTTTTCGGTCCTGCCATGCATTTGCACACACTTTTCCACATTGCGTGGTTAGTGACTGGCCCCTAAAAATGTTTAGAAGTTCATATAATGTGTATCTCATAGTTGTGGTAAATAACATGCATGAACTGATATACAACCCCAAAATGTTTGTGACATAACACTAACTTGTGTTTATCTAGTGCAATTTTACATTTTCTTGAATTTGGCTTTCTTCAGCTCCTCGGGGAAACCACGCCTGTCTTTCCTGGCTGTCCCACATCCATAAATCCCTCTCCTCTCCAAATCAACCAACAGACTATGTGAGGTAAAAAAGCTGTCAAAGTACACGTGGTGCCACTTGCCCTGTAGGTCCTCAGTTAGGTCCTTGACCACTCTTGCCCCCAACTGCTTTCTTTTTCCCTGTGTAAATCTCGAACTGTGTGAAAAAACCGTTTCGGCTATCAGCCCGAACCCCACCTTGATTCCTCTTTTGATGGGTTTCATTGGCATGTATTGCTTCAGTGAAAGTTTATCATAGCCTCATCGATTGCAATCTCGCAGTTAGGCCTGTATATTGATCCTTGGGGAAAGTGTACAATTGTCTACAAAATGTAGAAACCTTGTAATTGTCCTGTACCTATCCCTGGATATTCTTTGGGATATCGGTTTGTAATTGTGGATGGGGTCCCTCTTCCAATAGTCGTCTGTGGATGGCTGGTGATTAATTCCCATAAGAATGCTGAAGCCTATGAATGCTCGTACGTGTATATCATCCTCTGTAATTTCTTTCCAAGAAACATAGGCTTCAGCACCCATGACTTCTTCAGCATACTTATTTGTTTGATCCACTATCTCTTCCACTATGTTAGGTGTTAAAAAAAGTTCAAATACCTCCAGTGGTGATTCCGGTATAGGAACTGTAGCCTACGGAATATGTGAATGGATGAATTGTAGGTGTCACTAGGTTTGGTGACCAAACTGGAGGCAATGTCTGTGTGGAAGAGACAGTGGATGGCAAGGCTGAGCAGGTGGCAGTGGAAGGAATGAAAGAGGGTGATGGTTGGATTTGTTGTTGAGTTGGTATAATTTTGAGTTGGGGCTGGGGTGTGTAAGTAGGTGTGGTTGATACTGATGTTGGTTGTGGCATGGGTGTGGTTGATTCTGATGTAGGTCGAGGCAGGAGTGTGGAAGTCATTGTGGTCAATACCGATGTGGTTTGTGGCTGGGGTGTGGTCGATACTGAAGTAGATATGGAAGTGCATGTTGTCGATATCGATAGTGCTAAAAGGTGGCAGGTAGCAGTAGTGTTTGCAGAGTCTGATGTGGAAGCAACCACGGAGTCTTTTACTGAGATGGGTGTGGTAAAAGCGGCATTCAAATGTACTTGGGTCGATGGGTTGGGTAAAGGTGTCTTGTGTAATGCGGCAGGTATCGCGAAGGAATGAGCATCTTCCTCTTCCATGTCTAAATATATTATATATATATATATTTTATATATATATTTTATTATATTATTCAACATTTGTTCACTAAAATTTCCTTACCTTCCTGCAGGCCTTCAAATTCCTCATCACTTCCATCTGCAAATGGCTCATCCAAGTCCCCATCTCCATCCAATGCCTTGAGGACCTCCTCCAAAGACAAACATTCTCTTTTTGCCATTATAGTTATCCTATTTTTAATATGTATAAGTCATAATTGTTTTCAAGTTTTCTAAAAAAATGTTATAGTAAGTCCTATATAATAAAGGCACTATCATGAACTTACAGTGTTATAGAGCAGTATCGCAGCAATGGATCCTTCGTAAAGAGTAAGACAGCTAGCCGACCGCGCGAATAAAAAGGCTGCTTGGTATGACGCCAACCGCCGTTCAGAGCACGCACGGGCGTGACGCCAATTGGCGTCTATCGCCGTTAATCGGTTAAGTACCCCCTACAACAATCTGAACCACTCAAACTGGGTCCATCACAACAACAACAAGGTCCCTCTTACAAGGGTGGACCATAATGTCCAAATGCAGGAGCCATCCTTATTGAAGGCTCAGTATAACATGTCCCTCAAGCACCAACATGCCTGCAGTGTCAGCAGCAAAGGAGAGATACCTCTTTGGTACTTAATATAAGGGGGGAGGGGGGGCATATAATAATACTACCTTAAAGCCTGGCATACAAGAGCATACTGTATGTGCTCATGACTCTGAACGGCGATCTATACGCTTATAACCTGCATGCACTTTAGCTAAACATGCACTTTAGCTAAATAAACGCGGGCTAAGGAAAATCTATTTGTGGGTGTGGTGTTATATATTAGATGCGCTCTACATCATGTGCAGGAGTGCGAGGACCGATGAGGAGATGAGGGCAGTCGAGTTCAAACTTCAAAGAAGAAAAATCGTGCATGGCCACCCAAGAGGTTACCAAATCCCACCCCAGGAGGAGTCCTAGGCCTAGCAGTAGCCCCAGCAGTCAAGAACCACATGGCATTCAAGTGCATTGTTATCAAACACCACTTGCATGTCAAGACCTGCCATCTCCATCGTTCTCCATCCTCCAGACCTGCTGTGCCTCCGGCCCTTCAAGGAAAAGTGCCGTCATAATGCTTATATGCACCGAGTATGTGCACAGAGCTCCCCTCTCCTCCAGCATCACCCCACACCTGCATCACCCCACACCTGCATCACCCCACACCTGCATCACCCCACACCTGCATCACCCCACACCTGCATCACCCCACACCTGCATCACCCCACACCTGCATCACCCCACACCTGCATCACCCCACACCTGCATCACCCCACACCTGCATCACCCCACGCCTGCATCACCCCACACCTGCATCACCCCACACCTGCATCACCCCACACCTGCATCACCCCACACCTGCATCACCCCACACCTGCCTCGTGTACTGTAACATGCCACATGTACAGGCTGCTGGTCATAGACAAATGTCGCCTCTTAGAGCTCGTGCCAAGACAAAGTTTAGGAAGGCAAAGATTCAACAATGCACTCTGTGCTCATAAAACAAGCACGTGCTAGTATTCATCTGCACTTCTATGCCAGATTTTACGGTGAGGTGGCAGCTGTGACAATTCACATGCATGGAGGCAGGTTTGGGGGGAAATTCAGGTCCCCCAATTCTTTCTGCCCGTTAACTTATTGAAAGGGCACACACACTATAATAAAAAATCTAGGCAAATGAACTTGCTCTGAATATCAAAACTTCCAACAACAAGGAAGTCGTGACGATCATCACTTCATTGAGTGCTGTAGTTAGTGTCTGTGTCACTTACGTCCCAGACTCGAACTTGAAGGCCATGTTGTTGGAGCCATACTGCCTGATGTGATCGATCTGCCACTTGACTATGAGTTGGGGCAAGCCATCTTCGGTGAAGAGTGCAATGTGAAATATGTTGCGCTCAAAGTCTCTCAAGATCTCCAGAATGCAGGGCCCAGAGAAGGGCAGTGACTTGGCCTTGCGTAGTCTCACGTGGAAGGACTCCTCATCTGGGATGACTGATGTATGTATATGTGTGTGTGTGTGTGTGTGTGGAGGGAGGAGGGTGGAAGAGCAATTCATGGTGTTATTTGGTGGTGGACATAAGTGAGAATTCTCCTAGGGCGTGTCAGGGGTTGTCATAGGAGGGTGGAGGGTGGAAGAGCAATTCATGGTGTTATTTAGTGGTGGACATAAGTGAGAATTCTCCTAGGGCGTGTCAGGGGTTGTCATAGGACTGGGCAGAGACCCAGGGCTAGACTGGGCTCATTACCAACATTCTGGTCGGTCGTGTGGAGGCTGAGCTTATGCAAGTGGCTGCTAATGTCCGCCTGCTACATGTATTAGGGCTCAGGAGAGGGCAAGAGTTAGGGCTGCTAATGTCCGCCTGCTACATGTATTAGGGCTCAGGAGAGGGCAAGAGTTAGGGCTGCTAATGTCCGCCTGCTACATGTATTAGGGCTCAGGAGAGGGCAAGAGTTAGGCTTGCTTGCCTGATACCCGAGGACAGTCCATGGAATTTTTTTTTGACAACACTCATTATTTTGTGGCAACACTCATTATTTTGTGGCAACACTCATTATTTTGTGGAAACACTCATTATTTTGTGGAAACACTCATTATTTTGTGGCAACACTCATTATTTTGTGGCAACACTCATTATTTTGTGGCAACACTCATTATTTTGTGGCAACACTCATTATTTTGTGGCAACACTCATTATTTTGTGGCAACACTCATTATTTTGTGGCAACACTCATCATTATTTTGTGGCATGAGAAGGAAAACAAAACAAACAACAAAAAACACATCATCAACAACAACAACAACACAACATTCACATGAACATGCACTCCCCATTGCTAATCCAGGTATGCATTTCGAGCCCCTAGGTAGTCGGGATAGGTCTGTGGAAGCCAAACACTGAGGCCAGTGTGGATACCACAAGGAAGTACACACTGCATGCCAGGAACTACTACTACTATTCATGCTATCAAGTGTCGGGTCCACTGAGGAGCCACTGAGAAACCTGCCACATGCACATAGCAACAGCCAATGAAGCGTGCCAGTCTCCAACCACTGCAACAACAGTGCAGGGAGACTGGATCAATTTTCCAGTGTCTGCATCAGCAGAGAGCTGAACTCCACTCTGTAATGAATCTCATTACGCTGACATCCATGTGATGCCACTTGCTGGGGTTGGGGGGAGGGGGGCTGGTGTTGGGGGGTTCTCCTTCCGTGCTTGTACACTGTTCAGAGATGGCTCGGGCAATTTTAAGATGGTCATACCAAGAAATGGGTGTGGTATGGGCATGGCTTTAGATTAACGCAGTAGCATTGTACGCACAATTGTTGACATAATATTTTAGTACTGCAGAATAAGTTTATAAAATAAATGATCAACATACTCGTAGTCTACCATTACCTACAAAGCCATTGGTTACATGATATAAATTACCCGAATTTCCTCGCTTACGCGTGCTTCTATTCATTTCATGAGTTTCCTCACTCTCTGCACGCTATATTATTTCAACACAACTAATAGCAATGCATCAACAGTTGCACGAGATCACTGGGTCTCGAACAGGTGACAATCATTGATAGCAATAGTGCTCGTACTCTATAGCCATCGTCCTCTATTCTAGTTGCATCTTCTTCGTAGTCAGCTGCGTCGCTTCTAATCTAGGGCGCATTTTAATCAAGGAAATGCGGTAAGTATGTCTGTGAGATCATTGTGAACACGTAATGTCATCAGGTTGTCCAGTCCTTCTTGTGACTTAGTGGAACGCAGATACTATTTCACTCACTGCACAGCACTGAATGATTGTTCACTGGTGCTGTTTGGCTGGCATAAATAGCCGATTATGTGCATGCATAATGACCACACCCATACATTTAAGAATATACTGGAAGAGGTCTGGCTAACCAGACTGTACGAGCCGACTCTGTTGTTCTAGTATAGTAGCGACTCACAGTGTCCAAACCCTGTGCGACCCAACCCTGTTTGGATAAGTGAAAATGTTTGGATATGTGAAGCAGTTGCTACATGTCTAAACAAAAAGCTTAATTAAGAAATGATGTTTGTTGCATGTCTCTTAACAACAGCTCAAGTGGAAGATGCCTACAAAAGGCAGTCTTATGGTTTTTGTAAAGAAGCAGTTAATTAAATCTTGTAGCTGCACTTGTGGCAGTTGCAATGTTGTTTTAGTGCTGCTAATGGCGTGTGTATTAGCTGATAAAGGTGCTAATGATGTATTAGCATATAAAAGTGCTGCTAATGGCATGTGTATTAGCTATAAAGTGCTGCTAATGGTATGTGTATTAGCATATAAAGTGCTGCTAATGGCATGTGTATTAGCAGATAAAGTGCTGCTAATGGCGTGTGTATTAGCTGATAAAGGTGCTTCTAATGGCATGTGTATTAGCAGATATGTATTGGATGATAAAGGTGCTGCTAATGGCATTAGCAGATAAAGGTGCTGTGTATTGGATGATAAAGGTGCTGCTAATGGCATGTGTAATAGCTGATAAAAGGTCAGGTACTTAAATGTACCTGCAGTACACTCTTGTAGTAGTGTGCTTGAATTAATGAGACTGTGGTATAATACCGAAGCTGGATAAGTGAAGGCTATAATGTCCTCACGCAGCATGTTACTTTATCTACTGCTACATGTACAGTAGCGGCCAAAAATAACTTTACGTTGCCTTTTCGAACGTACGCATGACGGGTTCAAATACAATGCAAGTGTTACCATTTTAGAACGGACAGCGAACGGACGTATGTACGTACAACACACCATTGGTACGCACCATTGGTACGAACCATTGGTACGCACAGCTTGTTATTATCGTGAATCAGTGCACGAGACAAATGAAAATTGCACACGCACCTGTAAGCACGGCATTATCATGTGCTGCTATTCTACTGAAGAAAGACACTTGAAGAGCTGCTCGCCATTCCAAACCACAGAAGATTTGCAGGAGGATGTCTTTTAGGAAAACTCTTAAGGAAACAATCGTAAGCAGAAGTAAGTTCCCACCCTTGTCAGTGTTTTGCTTGAGGTGTATAGGTGTAGCTTTATGTTGCCAAGTCTAAACTGTATGTGCTCTTAAAGTACAGCAGTTGAGCATTGTAATATATACTTGCTATATATTTCAATGTTACATTACATTTTATTAGTAGCAACTGACATATTGTGTAGCTCTACTTTCATATGGCCGTGCATGTTCACCAAGCATTGTGTAGTGATTGGTTATTATTTTCATTTGATAATGGAGCTTGATCAGAACATGCATAAGATCTATTTTTATGTCACATGAAACACAGGAACTAGCATCATTTGTAAAGTTGGCTTTAGCAGTGTGCAATTGTGATCTAGGTACATGAGGTGGTACTGACATCTAATTCTGGTCTTGTTAATGTAGGCTACTGTGTGGTATTTTGGCCAGATGAAGATTCAGTCACAGTTGTGCCATGCAGCCGGTTGTTGGAGGGCTCAGCAGTTGGTGATGATTGGACCATGAAGGTGGGGGGAGGTTCCACCACCATAGGGGGAAAATATCAGCAATAGGTAAGTCAGGCTAATGGCACTCAAGGTGTTGATGTCTGTGGTTTGTAATTATGTTTTGGTGTTAATGAAGCTATGAGACCAGCTTTATGAATGAAAATATTGCCGCACTTGCCAACATGACTGGAGTTGACACTCGTGCCTGGACCACAGAAGCTGAGCTGGACACGGAAATGAAGTCTGCTAGTGTAAGGCTCTCACTGGAATTGTGGTGTGATATTCAGCTTTAGTTTTATTTAGTTTAAATAAAATAATGACCTGTTGGTAAAAAGCGGAAAGGAAAGGGGAAAGGAAAGCGACCTCGACCTCAAGAAAAGGGGCAAAACAATGACCACCAGATGTGAGTGAATATAATTCATTGGCACACTTGCACCTGTCAATACTTGTGTGACTATTGATGTCCCCTCGTGGCACACTTGCACCTGGCAATACTTGTGTGACTATTGATGTCCCCTCGTGGCACACTTGCACCTGGCAATACCTGTGGGACTATTGATGTCCCCTCGTGGCACACTTGCAGCTGGCAATACTTGTGGGACTATTGATGTCCCCTCGTGGCATACTTGCACCTGGCAATACTTGTGCGACTATTGATGTCCCCCTCGTGGCACACTTGCACCTGGCATTGTGGGACTATTGATGTCCCCTCGTGGCACACATGCACCTGGCAATACTTGTGCGACTATTGATGTCCCCTCGGGGCACACTTGCACCTGGCAATACTTGTGTGACTATTGATGTCCCCTCGTGGCACACTTGCACCTGGCAATACTTGTGGGACTATTGATGTCCCCTCGTGGCACACTTGCACCTGGCAATACTTGTGGGACTATTGATGTCCCCTCGTAGCACACTTGCACCTGGCAATACTTTTGCGACTATTGATGTCCCCTCGTACACATGCACCTGGCAATACTTGTGGGACTATTAATGTCCCCTCGTACACATGCACCTGGCAATACTTGTGGGACTATTGATGTCCCCTCGTGGCACACTTGCACCTGGCAATACTTGTGGGGGTATTGATGTCCCCTCGTGGCATACTTGCGGGGGTATTGATGTCCCCTCGTGGCATACTTGCACCTGGCAATACTTGTGCGACTATTGATGTCCCCTCGTAGCATACTTGCACCTGGCAATACTTGTGGGACTATTGATGTCCCCTCGTGGCATACTTGCGGGGGTATTGATGTCCCCTCGTGGCATACTTGCTTGTGCGACTATTGATGTCCCCTCGTAGCACACTTGCACCTGGCAATACTTGTGGGACTATTGATGTCCCCTCGTGGCATACTTGCACCTGGCAATACTTGTGGGACTATTGATGTCCCCTCGTAGCACACTTGCACCTGGCAATACTTGTGGGACTATTGGTGTCCCCTCGGGGCATACTTGCACCTGGCAATACTTGTGGGACTATTGATGTCCCCTCGGGGCACACTTGCACCTGGCAATACTTGTGGGACTCCCCTATATAATTTTGAGAACATAGATACTCCTCCTCTATCTTCCCACTGCCCTCCCTACCTTCATCCCTTCCCACCAGAGAGTCAACTATTGTAAGCCTTCAGTTAGAATGTTGTGATGTGGTACTGCTTTGTATTGAGTTATAGTTGCATTTCTTCATTCTGACATTTCTTCATTCTAGACTATGCTTCTAAAACACAAGCGAGACGGTGGATGGTGGCTCCAGCAATCGGGATGAGTCAGATGCTGAAAGTTTGGCTGAGACAGGCAAATGCATGTATGTGTTTAGTACTATATGAATATTATTACATGACACAAAATTGACAACTTTTGTCCCATTGTATATATTGTACAGACCCTTTGACGCTAGAAGTAAGTGTAATGATGCTGGAGTCATAGAAGTAAGCATAATGATGCTGTTGAGTCTCCAGTGGAAACTATCGAGCGGTTGCAGCAAGAAATACTGGCTGGCTATCTACCATTAAAGAGAACCAAATTGTCATTCTACGAAATCTTAAATTATTAAAATCTCAGCCCTGCTCCACAGACCCTGACCCCTGCTGCTCCACAGACCCTGACCCCTGCTGCTCCACAGACCTCATTTCCCCTTGCACATCCTCCGCCAAACCAACCAGCTGGTCTGGCTAGGACCCTTTACCCTCGTGCAACATCAACAGGGAGGGATTGTCTACGGAGGAGGTTATTGAAACATACCCCAAGCAAGGAGTGTGTAAAGCCCTGGGGGACTCTTGCTTGTAAACTGGCACGCGAGGCAATATTTGGGAACGACATTCTCCTTCGTTGCACCCCAAAAGGTAACAGGCATCCCTTTCAAAGGAACTTACGGAACTGAAACGAGCTATGTTTGTACAGTTTTAATTTTGGAGAGCTCTCGTGGAGTTTGAGCCAGTATGGGTTTAGAAGCAGAGCAGCAAGCATCGAAACGCTTCAGATTACATACTATTATATACAATAAGTAGTGTGTGCTTGGTACTGTGTGTCTGTTGTTTTTGCGATTGAATAACCTTCCTTGCCCACCCTAAATACACCACAGCAAATATGTATTTTCAATCAGGGACAAGCCACTTCCTGAATTATGGATTATTGTTCCTCAGAATATAGTAAACAATGACTTGCTTCTGTTAGATGACTATTGTGAAACATCAGACTACGTACAGAGATGACAATATAGACGCAAATAAAATCAGTATCCAGTTGCACTTCCATTCAGCTCAATAATACGAGGAATCGCCTTCCTCGAGTGCCTTATATATTTTTGACACTTTGCAGCATCAGCTGCTTCCCAATTTTTTTTATCCCCTCAACCAACTCTACCCTGCTTCTTGGTTTCACTTCCCTTCAGATAAACTCCTTCAGCTCGTGCCAAAGGTTCTCTATGGGATTTGCATCTGGTGATTCTGGTGGTGTTCTCCACCAGTTGATAGTGTTCGATTCAATGAAGGCCTTGGCCAATCGGGAGGTGTGCTTGGGGTCGGTCTCATTATCTTGCATGAATCGGTGATCAAGACAAAAACGGTGAACTAATAGCAAAAAGAGTTTCCTTGAGGATATCAACGTAGAGAGAGGGGCCCCATCAAATATGCACATGCCCATTCTGCCCCTGATATTAATTCCAGCCAAAACATGAACTTTGACAGGATGTTTGGCCCTGTAATTAATTATAAGTGTAATAATATATAAACAGTGGAATGTGTCACATTAGTCAATCAACTCGTCCTTCAATACATACATGCATTATATATCACACATTGACAAGTGGAATCCGATTACCAAAGTAACAAGTCTCGATTTCATCCCAAACCATGTGCATTCACGCACCTTGGTTTGATTTTTGCAGGTTTACCTGCCAACAAAACTGCCTGTGCGTAATGAGCTAAACCATACATGCACATTCATCATACATGTACATTCATCTGACCAGATCACGTTCTCGAAGCCACTTTATGCCTCTCGAAGCCACTTTATGCCTCTCCAATAAATTGCTTTGCCCACTCCAACCTCTTGACCTTGAGAGTGGAAGGGAGACAAAACAATGTCATTATTGATTTTAATAAGAAACACTATTATAAAGCTTTAGTCAAGCCAAGCCAAACATTTGTATATCACACATTGACAAGTGGAATCCGATTACCAAAGTAACAAGTCTCGATTTCATCCCAAACCATGTGCATTCACGCACCTTGGTTTGATTTTTGCAGGTTTACCTGCCAACAAAACTGCCTGTGCGTAATGAGCTAAACCATACGTGCACATTCATCATACATGTACATTCATCTGACCAGATCACGTTCTCGAAGCCACTTTATGCCTCTCCAATAAATTGCTTTGCCCACTCCAACCTCTTGACCTTGAGAGTGGAAGGGAGACAAAACAATGTCATTATTGATTTTAATAAGAAACACTATTATAAAGCTTTAGTCAAGCCAAGCCAAACATTACCTTGCTCGCCTCTCTGATGAGTTGGCAATAGGAACTTCCCCGAAATGTCCACCCAAGCGATGTCCTGCACCGCAAAATTGTTTTCAGCGAAAGAGAGAAACCTTTACTCTGAAGCAGGCCATGCAGCTAGTAGGCTGAATTGTCTCATCATATAGATTAAACCAGTTAACTACCGTTCATTTTAATATAGCCCTCTATACTTCGTAGAGCTCAGCATAAGAAGGCATTTCTAAAAAAAGGTTCCTATTCTTCATATTCAGTAGCTAAGATTCATAGCATAGCAGCCTGAAATTCAAAACTTACCTACATTAGAGCCTCTACGATATGCTTAATTTCCTCAGTGATAGTTGAAGGTCTCCCGTTGCCTGCCTGTCTGGCTAAGGTGCCCATCTCGTAGTAACACTTGAGGAAGCTCTGGACGCCCTGCCTGGTTACTTTTAGTCCTTCCTCCTCCACCAAGATCTTTGTAATTGCTGGGGCTTTTAACCTAGCCCTAGCCCTAGCCCTAGCCCAAGCCTTGGAAGTTAAGGTAAAGGATTCTTTTTTTTTGTACGTAGAGTACACTATAATGTGAGGTAGAAAAAGATGGACGATAATTCTACTTCTTCCTAAGTGAGTTAGCGAGCAATGTGTGCGCGGGTTCTTTCGTCTCGTGCACCAGGTATACATTTTATTATTTTAAAATGCAACGATGCGTACCAGCTGCAAAATGCACGCCTCTGCGTTTTTGAATGACGCTTTAAAAAAACACAGGAATAAATGCATGCCCCACGCCAATATTCAAAAGTAGTACGTACGTTGTTCGAAAATGCAACGTAAAGTTATTTTTGGCCGCTACCGTATGTAGATAACAATCGGATTACAATGAACACAACGAAAGGTCCAAAATATATTTTAGAAAGAGAAAAGTCTTAGCAACGTGAAGCATTCCCCCAGAAACATAACCGAGCACGCTCAACATCCCACACAATCAAAACACCGACCACACTGACCATCTACATGTATGTACCTTCATAAATATCAACAGAATTAGAACTGTTTATTGAAGAAGATAAAGAGGCCATGCCCCTTCCTGCCGTGAAGGACTGGAGGTCCCTATACCAATCATCCATCTCCGCTCGTGAGGAACACTGGAACATTACAGACTCATCCTGCATTACTACAAGGAACGCTTTCTTCCTGTCCACAGTGTCGATGTTGCGAACGTTCTGCAATGAGGTGTGTGTGTGATCACTGTATAGGTTAGATAGAATTAGTCACCCATCATCCTAAAGCTACACTATCACATACGATTCCAATTTAAATGGAGGCTTGGGGATCAAAAGCTCTTCGAAAGGCAAGGGTTTGCTTAGCTTGGGACTTTACCCTCTCACTATCGAAGAGTTAAAAAATGAACTACAGCTTCTGTTCTATATCTCCATTAAGTCAGACATCCACTCGAGTGCCTAGCAACCATATGTATATTATGGAATTGCATTATTGTTGATAAACATTGTGGTCGGATTTTTTTGTACAAAACATCGACCGCCTCACTCTTTGCCACTATGCACCGCACCTATCAATATGACTCTTCTTCATATGGCATTATTTATAAAGCTGAATCTACTTTTACATACATGATTGAGTTGTGAGAGATGGGGAGCGAGGAGGCAAAAGAGAGGCTAGTTCTCCAGCACCGTCATGAAGTCTATGAACATAAAACTATGTAGCTATAGACTTACTCGCGCGTGGGCTAGGGTTATGGATGGGATATACCGCAGGGCTAGGGTTATGGCTAGTGATACACAGCATGGCTAGGATTATGGCTAGTGATACACAGTAGGGCTAGGGTTATGACTAGTGATACACAGCTTAAGGCTAGGGATACACAGCAGGGCTAGGGCCCAGCAGGGCTAGGGATAAACAGCAGGGCTAGGAATAACCCAGCAGGGCTAGGGATACCCAGCAGGGCTAGGGATACCCAGCAGGGCCAGGGATAGACAGCAGGGCTAGGAATACCCAGCAGGGCTAGGAATACCCATCAGGGCTAGGGATACCCAGCAGGGCTAGGGATACCCAGCAGGGCTAGGGCCCAGCAGGGCTGGGATAGACAGCAGGGCTAGGAATACCCAGGAATACCCAGCAGGGCTAGGGATACCCAGCAGGGCTAGGAATACCCAGCAGCAGGGCCCAGCAGGGCTAGGGATAGACAGCAGGGCCAGCAGGGCTAGGAATACCCAGCAGGGCTAGGAATACCCAGCAGGGCTAGGGTTATAGCTACATGTAGTGATACACAGTAGGGCTAGGGTTATGAATGGGATACACAGTAGGACTAGGGTTATGAATGGGATACACAGTAGGACTAGGGTTATGGCTAAGGTACATACCAAGGCTATAACTAGGGTTATACTAGTTAGGGCTAAGGTTATACATGTAGCTAGGGCTATGGGCATATATTGAGGTTAGGGCAAGAGTTATAAGTGGGCAACACTTTGGACTGACTGTCCTCAGTGTCAGCAAAGATCCTATGCAGTACATCCACTACTGTGTAAGTTCACTCCTTCCGAGTTCACTTCACCTGTGAATCGGCACTACAAGCATTGTGGAACCACTCCATATTGAGATATTTCCTTAGCTAGACGACTGTTTCTGGGATATAAAATGTGCAAGTGATGTTGGGCGACATTAGGACATTTTTGGGGTGCTTGCAGATCCAGAATTTTAGTTTGGGTTGTTAGCTATTGTTGTGCTCGACCAAAGCAATGATGTCGATGAATAATGGAGGCTGATAGCTCCAAGTCAGTGTCGGCACAAGCTGCAGTCAGTGTCAGCACAAGCTGCAGTCAGCGTCAGCACAAGCTGCAGTCAGTGTCAGCACAAGCTGCAGTCAGTGTCAGCACAAGTTGCAGTCAGTGTCAGCACAAGCTGCAGTCAGTGTCAGCACAAGCTGCAGTCAGAGTCAGCACAAGCTGCAGTCAGTGTCAGCACAAGCTGCAGTCAGTGTCACCACAAGCTGAAGTACTCGGGTGGGTGTGTCTGGGAGGAGAGTAGGGCCACACTAGCAGGTGTGTCTGGGAGGAGAGTAGGGCCAACACTAGCAGGTGTGTCTGGGAGGAGAGTAGAGTCAACACTAGCAGGTGTGTCTGGGGGGAGAGTAGGGCCAGGTGTGTCTGGGAGGAGAGTAGAGCCAACACTAGCAGATGTGTCTGGGAGGAGAGTAGAGCCAACACTAGCAGGTGTGTCTGGGAGGCGAGTAGAGCCAACACTAGAAGGTGTGTCTGGGAGGAGAGTAGGGCCAACACTAGCAGGTGTGTCTGGGAGGAGAGTAGAGCCAACACTAGCAGGTGTGTCTGGGAGGAGAGTAGGGCCAACACTAGCAGGTGTGTCTGGGAGGAGAGTAGAGCCAACACTAGCAGGTGTGTCTGGGGGGAGAGTAGGGCCAACACTAGCAGGTGTGTCTGGGAGGAGAGTAGGGCCAACACTAGCAGGTGTGTCTGGGAGGAGAGTAGGGCCAACACTAGCAGGTGTGTCTGGGAGGAGAGTAGAACCAACACTAGCAGGTGTGTCTGGGAGGAGAGTAGAGCCAACACTAGCAGGTGTGTCTGGGAGGAGAGTAGGGCCAACACTAGCAGGTGTGTCTGGGAGGAGAGTAGGGCCCACACTAGCAGGTGTGTCTGGGAGGAGAGTAGAGCCAACACTAGCAGGTGTGTCTGGGAGGAGAGTAGGGCCAACACTAGCAGTTGTGTCTGGGAGGAGAGTAGGGCCCACACTAGCAGGTGTGTCTGGGAGGAGAGTAGGGCCAACACTAGCAGGTGTGTCTGGGAGGAGAGTAGGGCCAACACTAGCAGGTGTGTCTGGGAGGAGAGTAGAGCCAACACTAGCAGGTGTGTCTGGGAGGAGAGTAGGGCCAACACTAGCAGGTGTGTCTGGGAGGAGAGTAGAGCCAACACTAGCAGGTGTGTCTGGGAGGAGAGTAGGGCCAACACTAGCAGGTGTGTCTGGGAGGAGAGTAGGGCCCACACTAGCAGGTGTGTCTGGGAGGAGAGTAGAGCCAACACTAGCAGGTGTGTCTGGGAGGAGAGTAGAGCCAACACTAGCAGGTGTGTCTGGGAGGAGAGTAGGGCCCACACTAGCAGGTATGTCTGGGAGGAGAGTAGAGCCAACACTAGCAGGTGTGTCTGGGAGGAGAGTAGGGCCAACACTAGCAGGTGTGTCTGGGAGGAGAGTAGGGCCAACACTAGCAGGTGTGTCTGGGAGGAGAGTAGGGCCCACACTAGCAGGTGTGTCTGGGAGGAGAGTAGAGCCAACACTAGCAGGTGTGTCTGGGAGGAGAGTAGAGCCAACACTAGCAGGTGTGTCTGGGAGGAGAGTAGGGCCCACACTAGCAGGTATGTCTGGGAGGAGAGTAGAGCCAACACTAGCAGGTGTGTCTGGGAGGAGAGTAGGGCCCACACTAGCAGGTGTGTCTGGGAGGAGAGTAGAGCCAACACTAGCAGGTGTGTCTGGGAGGAGAGTAGGGCAACACTAGCAGGTGTGTCTGGGAGGAGAGTAGAGCCAACACTAGCAGGTGTGTCTGGGAGGAGAGTAGGGCCAACACTAGCAGGTGTGTCTGGGAGGAGAGTAGAGCCAACACTAGCAGGTGTGTCTGGGAGGCGAGTAGAGCCAACACTAGCAGGTGTGTCTGGGAGGAGAGTAGGGCCAACACTAGCAGGTGTGTCTGGGAGGAGAGTAGGGCCAACACTAGCAGGTGTGTCTGGGAGGAGAGTAGAGCCAACACTAGCAGGTGTGTCTGGGAGGAGAGTAGGGCCAACACTAGCAGGTGTGTCTGGGAGGAGAGTAGGGCCAACACTAGCAGGTGTGTCTGGGAGGAGAGTAGAGCCAACACTAGCAGGTGTGTCTGGGAGGAGAGTAGAGCCAACACTAGCAGGTGTGTCTGGGAGGAGAGTAGGGCCAACACTAGCAGGTGTGTCTGGGAGGAGAGTAGAGCCCAGACTAGCAGGTGTGTCTGGGAGGAGAGTAGGGCCAACACTAGCAGGTGTGTCTGGGAGGAGAGTAGGGCCAACACCAGCAGGTGTGTCTGGGAGGAGAGTAGGGCCAACACTAGCAGGTGTGTCTGGGAGGAGAGTAGGACCAACACTAGCAGGTGTGTCTGGGAGGAGAGTAGGGCCAACACTAGCAGGTGTGTCTGGGAGGAGAGTAGGGCCAACACTAGCAGGTGTGTCTGGGAGGAGAGTAGAACCAACACTAGCAGGTGTGTCTGGGAGGAGAGTAGAGCCAACACTAGCAGGTGTGTCTGGGAGGAGAGTAGGGCCAACACTAGCAGGTGTGTCTGGGAGGAGAGTAGGGCCCACACTAGCAGGTGTGTCTGGGAGGAGAGTAGAGCCAACACTAGCAGGTGTGTCTGGGAGGAGAGTAGGGCAACACTAGCAGGTGTGTCTGTGAGGAGAGTAGGGCCAACACTAGCAGGTGTGTCTGGGAGGAGAGTAGAGCCAACACTAGCAGGTGTGTCTGGGAGGAGAGTAGGGCCAACACTAGCAGGTGTGTCTGGGAGGAGAGTAGGGCCCACACTAGCAGGTGTGTCTGGGAGGAGAGTAGAGCCAACACTAGGAGGTGTGTCTGGGAGGAGAGTAGAGCCAACACTAGCAGGTGTGTCTGGGAGGAGAGTAGGGCCCACACTAGCAGGTATGTCTGGGAGGAGAGTAGAGCCAACACTAGCAGGTATGTCTGGGAGGAGAGTAGGGCCAACACTAGCAGGTGTGTCTGGGAGGAGAGTAGAGCCCACACTAGCAGGTGTGTCTGGGAGGAGAGTAGGGCCAACACTAGCAGGTGTGTCTGGGAGGAGAGTAGAGCCAACACTAGCAGGTGTGTCTGGGAGGAGAGTAGGGCAACACTAGCAGGTGTGTCTGGGAGGAGAGTAGAGCCAACACTAGCAGGTGTGTCTGGGAGGAGAGTAGGGCCAACACTAGCAGGTGTGTCTGGGAGGAGAGTAGAGCCAACACTAGCAGGTGTGTCTGGGAGGCGAGTAGAGCCAACACTAGCAGGTGTGTCTGGGAGGAGAGTAGGGCCAACACTAGCAGGTGTGTCTGGGAGGAGAGTAGGGCCAACACTAGCAGATGTGTCTGGGAGGAGAGTAGAGCCAACACTAGCAGGTGTGTCTGGGAGGAGAGTAGGGCCACACTAGCAGGTGTGTCTGGGAGGAGAGTAGAGCCAACACTAGCAGGTGTGTCTGGGAGGAGAGTAGGGCCAACACTAGCAGGTGTGTCTGGGAGGAGAGTAGAGCCAACACTAGCAGGTGTGTCTGGGAGGCGAGTAGAGCCAACACTAGCAGGTGTGTCTGGGAGGAGAGTAGGGCCAACACTAGCAGGTGTGTCTGGGAGGAGAGTAGGGCCAACACTAGCAGGTGTGTCTGGGAGGAGAGTAGGGCCAACACTAGCAGGTGTGTCTGGGAGGAGAGTAGAGCCAACACTAGCAGGTGTGTCTGGGGGGAGAGTAGGGCCAACACTAGCAGGTGTGTCTGGGAGGAGAGTAGGGCCAACACTAGCAGGTGTGTTTGGGAGGAGAGTAGGGCCAACACTAGCAGGTGTGTCTGGGAGGAGAGTAGGGCCAACACTAGCAGGTGTGTCTGGGGGGAGAGTAGAGCCAACACTAGCAGGTGTGTCTGGGAGGAGAGTAGGGCCAACACTAGCAGGTGTGTCTGGGAGGAGAGTAGGGCCCACACTAGCAGGTGTGTCTGGGAGGAGAGTAGAGCCAACACTAGCAGGTGTGTCTGGGAGGAGAGTAGGGCCAACACTAGCAGGTGTGTCTGGGAGGAGAGTAGGGCCCACACTAGCAGGTGTGTCTGGGAGGAGAGTAGAGCCAACACTAGCAGGTGTGTCTGGGAGGAGAGTAGGGCCAACACTAGCAGGTGTGTCTGGGAGGAGAGTAGGGCCACACTAGCAGGTGTGTCTGGGAGGAGAGTAGGGCCAACACTAGCAGGTGTGTCTGGGAGGAGAGTAGGGCCAACACTAGCAGGTGTGTCTGGGAGGAGAGTAGAGCCAACACTAGCAGGTGTGTCTGGGAGGAGAGTAGGGCCAACACTAGCAGGTGTGTCTGGGGGGAGAGTAGAGCCAACACTAGCAGGTGTGTCTGGGAGGAGAGTAGGGCCAACACTAGCAGGTGTGTCTGGGAGGAGAGTAGGGCCCACACTAGCAGGTGTGTCTGGGAGGAGAGTAGAGCCAACACTAGCAGGTGTGTCTGGGAGGAGAGTAGGGCCAACACTAGCAGGTGTGTCTGGGAGGAGAGTAGGGCCCACACTAGCAGGTGTGTCTGGGAGGAGAGTAGGGCCCACACTAGCAGGTGTGTCTGGGAGGAGAGTAGAGCCAACACTAGCAGGTGTGTCTGGGAGGAGAGTAGGGCCCACACTAGCAGGTGTGTCTGGGAGGAGAGTAGGGCCAACACTAGCAGGTGTGTCTGGGAGGAGAGTAGGGCCAACACTAGCAGGTGTGTCTGGGAGGAGAGTAGGGCCAACACTAGCAGGTGTGTCTGGGAGGAGAGTAGGTCCAACACTAGCAGGTGTGTCTGGGAGGAGAGTAGGGCCAACACTAGCAGGTGTGTCTGGGAGGAGAGTAGGGCCAACACTAGCAGGTGTGTCTGGGAGGAGAGTAGAGCCAACACTAGCAGGTGTGTCTGGGAGGAGAGTAGGGCCAATACTAGCAGGTATGTCTGGGAGGAGAGTAGGGCCCACACTAGCAGGTGTGTCTGGGAGGCGAGTAGAGCCAACACTAGCAGGTGTGTCTGGGAGGAGAGTAGGGCCCACACTAGCAGGTGTGTCTGGGAGGAGAGTAGGGCCAACACTAGCAGGTGTGTCTGGGAGGAGAGTAGGGCCACACTAGCAGGTGTGTCTGGGAGGAGAGTAGAGCCAACACTAGCAGATGTGTCTGGGAGGAGAGTAGAGCCAACACTAGCAGGTGTGTCTGGGAGAAGAGTAGGGCCAACACTAGCAGGTGTGTCTGGGAGGAGAGTAGGGCCAACACTAGCAGGTGTGTCTGGGAGGAGAGTAGGGCCAACACTAGCAGGTGTGTCTGGGAGGAGAGTAGGGCCACACTAGCAGGTGTGTCTGGGAGGAGAGTAGGGCCCACACTAGCAGGTGTGTCTAGGAGGAGAGTAGAGCCAACACTAGCAGGTGTGTCTGGGAGGAGAGTAGGGCCAATACTAGCAGGTGTGTCTGGGAGGAGAGTAGAGCCAACACTAGCAGGTGTGTCTGGGAGGAGAGTAGAGCCAACACTAGCAGGTGTGTCTGGGAGTAGAGTAGAGCCAACACTAGCAGGTGTGTCTGGGAGGAGAGTAGGGCCAACACTAGCAGGTATGTCTGGGAGGAGAGTAGGGCCAACACTAGCAGGTGTGTCTGGGAGGAGAGTAGGGCCAACACTAGCAGGTGTGTCTGGGAGGAGAGTAGGGCCAACACTAGCAGGTGTGTCTGGGAGGAGAGTAGGGCCAACACTAGCAGGTGTGTCTGGGAGGAGAGTAGAGCCAACACTAGCAGGTGTGTCTGGGAGGAGAGTAGAGCCAACACTAGCAGGTGTGTCTGGGAGGAGAGTAGGGCCCACACTAGCAGGTACGTCTGGGAGGAGAGCAGAGCCAACACTAGCAGGTGTGTCTGGGTGGAGAGTAGAGCCAACACTAGCAGGTGTGTCTGGGAGGAGAGTAGGGCCAACACTAGCAGGTGTGTCTGGGAGGAGAGTAGAGCCAACACTAGCAGGTGTGTCTGGGAGGAGAGTAGGGCCAACACTAGCAGGTGTGTCTGGGAGGAGAGTAGGGCCAACACTAGCAGGTGTGTCTGGGAGGAGAGTAGGGCCCACACCAGCAGGTGTGTCTGGGAGGAGAGTAGGGCCAACACTAGCAGGTGTGTCTGGGAAGAGAGTAGAGCCAACACTAGCAGGTGTGTCTGGGAGGAGAGTAGAGCCAACACTAGCAGGTGTGTCTGGGAGGAGAGTAGAGCCAACACTAGCAGGTGTGTCTGGGAGGAGAGTAGGGCCAACACTAGCAGGTGTGTCTGGGAGGAGAGTAGGGCCCACACTAGCAGGTGTGTCTGGGAGGAGAGTAGAGCCAACACTAGCAGGTGTGTCTGGGAGGAGAGTAGGGCCAACACTAGCAGGTGTGTCTGGGAGGAGAGTAGGGCCCACACTAGCAGGTGTGTCTGGGAGGAGAGTAGGGCCCACACTAGCAGGTGTGTCTGGGAGGAGAGTAGAGCCAACACTAGCAGGTGTGTCTGGGAGGAGAGTAGGGCCCACACTAGCAGGTGTGTCTGGGAGGAGAGTAGGGCCAACACTAGCAGGTGTGTCTGGGAGGAGAGTAGGGCCAACACTAGCAGGTATGTCTGGGAGGAGAGTAGAGCCAACACTAGCAGGTGTGTCTGGGAGGAGAGTAGGGCCAACACTAGCAGGTGTGTCTGGGAGGAGAGTAGGGCCAACACTAGCAGGTGTGTCTGGGAGGAGAGTAGGGCCAACACTAGCAGGTGTGTCTGGGAGGAGAGTAGGGCCAACACTAGCAGGTGTGTCTGGGAGGAGAGTAGAGCCAACACTAGCAGGTGTGTCTGGGAGGAGAGTAGGGCCCACACTAGCAGGTGTGTCTGGGAGGAGAGTAGGGCCAATACTAGCAGGTATGTCTGGGAGGAGAGTAGGGCCCACACTAGCAGGTGTGTCTGGGAGGCGAGTAGAGCCAACACTAGCAGGTGTGTCTGGGAGGAGAGTAGGGCCCACACTAGCAGGTGTGTCTGGGAGGAGAGTAGGGCCAACACTAGCAGGTGTGTCTGGGAGGAGAGTAGGGCCACACTAGCAGGTGTGTCTGGGAGGAGAGTAGAGCCAACACTAGCAGATGTGTCTGGGAGGAGAGTAGAGCCAACACTAGCAGGTGTGTCTGGGAGGAGAGTAGGGCCAACACTAGCAGGTGTGTCTGGGAGGAGAGTAGGGCCAACACTAGCAGGTGTGTCTGGGAGGAGAGTAGGGCCAACACTAGCAGGTGTGTCTGAGAGGAGAGTAGGGCCACACTAGCAGGTGTGTCTGGGAGGAGAGTAGGGCCCACACTAGCAGGTGTGTCTAGGAGGAGAGTAGAGCCAACATTAGCAGGTGTGTCTGGGAGGAGAGTAGGGCCAATACTAGCAGGTGTGTCTGGGAGGAGAGTAGAGCCAACACTAGCAGGTGTGTCTGGGAGGAGAGTAGAGCCAACACTAGCAGGTGTGTCTGGGAGTAGAGTAGAGCCAACACTAGCAGGTGTGTCTGGGAGGAGAGTAGGGCCAACACTAGCAGGTGTGTCTGGGAGGAGAGTAGGGCCAACACTAGCAGGTGTGTCTGGGAGGAGAGTAGGGCCAACACTAGCAGGTGTGTCTGGGAGGAGAGTAGAGCCAACACTAGCAGGTGTGTCTGGGAGGAGAGTAGAGCCAACACTAGCAGGTGTGTCTGGGAGGAGAGTAGGGCCCACACTAGCAGGTATGTCTGGGAGGAGAGCAGAGCCAACACTAGCAGGTGTGTCTGGGTGGAGAGTAGAGCCAACACTAGCAGGTGTGTCTGGGAGGAGAGTAGGGCCAACACTAGCAGGTGTGTCTGGGAGGAGAGTAGAGCCAACACTAGCAGGTGTGTCTGGGAGGAGAGTAGGGCCAACACTAGCAGGTGTGTCTGGGAGGAGAGTAGGGCCAACACTAGCAGGTGTGTCTGGGAAGAGAGTAGGGCCCACACCAGCAGGTGTGTCTGGGAGGAGAGTAGGGCCAACACTAGCAGGTGTGTCTGGGAAGAGAGTAGAGCCAACACTAGCAGGTGTGTCTGGGAGGAGAGTAGAGCCAACACTAGCAGGTGTGTCTGGGAGGAGAGTAGAGCCAACACTAGCAGGTGTGTCTGGGAGGAGAGTAGGGCCAACACTAGCAGGTGTGTCTGGGAGGAGAGTAGAGCCAACTCTAGCAGGTGTGTCTGGGAGGAGAGTAGGGCCCACACTAGCAGGTGTGTCTGGGAGGAGAGTAGAGCCAACACTAGCAGGTGTGTCTGGGAGGAGAGTAGAGCCAACACTAGCAGGTGTGTCTGGGAGGAGAGTAGGGCCCACACTAGCAGGTATGTCTGGGAGGAGAGTAGAGCCAAATCTAGCAGGTGTGTCTGGGAGGAGAGTAGGGCCAACACTAGCAGGTGTGTCTGGGAGGAGAGTAGGGCCAACACTAGCAGGTGTGTCTGGGAGGAGAGTAGGGCCAACACTAGCAGGTGTGTCTGGGAGGAGAGTAGGGCCAACACTAGCAGGTGTGTCTGGGAGGAGAGTAGGGCCAACACTAGCAGGTGTGTCTGGGAGGAGAGTAGGGCCAACACTAGCAGGTGTGTCTGGGAGGAGAGTACACACTAGCAGGTGTGTCTGGGAGGAGAGTAGAGCCAACACTAGCAGGTGTGTCTGGGAGGAGAGTAGAGCCAACACTAGCAGGTGTGTCTGGGAGGAGAGTAGGGCCAACACTAGCAGGTGTGTCTGGGAGGAGAGTAGAGCCAACACTAGCAGGTGTGTCTGGGAGGAGAGTAGGGACAACACTAGCAGGTGTGTCTGGGAGGAGAGTAGAGCCAACACTAGCAGGTGTGTCTGGGAGGAGAGTAGGGCCACACTAGCAGGTGTGTCTGGGAGGAGAGTAGAGCCAACACTAGCAGGTGTGTCTGGGAGGAGAGTAGGGCCAACACTAGCAGGTGTGTCTGGGAGGAGAGTAGAGCCAACACTAGCAGGTGTGTCTGGGAGGCGAGTAGAGCCAACACTAGCAGGTGTGTCTGGGAGGAGAGTAGGGCCAACACTAGCAGGTGTGTCTGGGAGGAGAGTAGGGCCAACACTAGCAGGTGTGTCTGGGAGGAGAGTAGGGCCAACACTAGCAGGTGTGTCTGGGAGGAGAGTAGAACCAACACTAGCAGGTGTGTCTGGGAGGAGAGTAGAGCCAACACTAGCAGGTGTGTCTGGGAGGAGAGTAGGGCCAACACTAGCAGGTGTGTCTGGGAGGAGAGTAGGGCCCACACTAGCAGGTGTGTCTGGGAGGAGAGTAGAGCCAACACTAGCAGGTGTGTCTGGGAGGAGAGTAGAGCCAACACTAGCAGGTATGTCTGGGAGGAGAGTAGAGCCAACACTAGCAGGTATGTCTGGGAGGAGAGTAGGGCCAACACTAGCAGGTGTGTCTGGGAGGAGAGTAGAGCCAACACTAGCAGGTGTGTCTGGGAGGAGAGTAGGGCCAACACTAGCAGGTGTGTCTGGGAGGAGAGTAGAGCCCAGACTAGCAGGTGTGTCTGGGAGGAGAGTAGGGCCTACACTAGCAGGTGTGTCTGGGAGGACAGTAGGGCCAACACTAGCAGGTGTGTCTGGGAGGAGAGTAGGGCCAACACTAGCAGGTGTGTCTGGGAGGAGAGTAGGGCCAACACTAGCAGGTGTGTCTAGGAGGAGAGTAGAGCCAACACTAGCAGGTGTGTCTGGGAGGAGAGTAGGGCCAACACTAGCAGGTATGTCTGGGAGGAGAGTAGGGCCCACACTAGCAGGTGTGTCTGGGAGGCGAGTAGAGCCAACACTAGCAGGTGTGTCTGGGAGGAGAGTAGGGCCCACACTAGCAGGTGTGTCTGGGAGGAGAGTAGGGCCAACACTAGCAGGTGTGTCTGGGAGGAGAGTAGGGCCACACTAGCAGGTGTGTCTGGGAGGAGAGTAGAGCCAACACTAGCAGATGTGTCTGGGAGGAGAGTAGAGCCAACACTAGCAGGTGTGTCTGGGAGGAGAGTAGGGCCACACTAGCAGGTGTGTCTGGGAGGAGAGTAGGGCCCACACTAGCAGGTGTGTCTGGGAGGAGAGTAGAGCCAACACTAGCAGGTGTGTCTGGGAGGAGAGTAGGGCCAACACTAGCAGTTGTGTCTGGGAGGAGAGTAGAGCCAACACTAGCAGGTGTGTCTGGGAGGAGAGTAGAGCCAACACTAGCAGGTGTGTCTGGGAGTAGAGTAGAGCCAACACTAGCAGGTGTGTCTGGGAGGAGAGTAGGGCCAACACTAGCAGGTGTGTCTGGGAGGAGAGTAGGGCCAACACTAGCAGGTGTGTCTGGGAGGAGAGTAGAGCCAACACTAGCAGGTGTGTCTGGGAGGAGAGTAGAGCCAACACTAGCAGGTGTGTCTGGGAGGAGAGTAGGGCCCACACTAGCAGATATGTCTGGGAGGTGAGTAGAGCCAACACTAGCAGGTGTGTCTGGGAGGAGAGTAGAGCCAACACTAGCAGGTGTGTCTGGGAAGAGAGTAGGGCCAACACTAGCAGGTGTGTCTGGGAGGAGAGTAGGGCCAACACTAGCAGGTGTGTCTGGGAGGAGAGTAGAGCCAACACTAGCAGGTGTGTCTGGGAGGAGAGTAGGGCCAACACTAGCAGGTGTGTCTGGGGGGAGAGTAGGGCCAACACTAGCAGGTGTGTCTGGGAGGAGAGTAGAGCCAACACTAGCAGGTGTGTCTGGGGGGAGAGTAGGGCCAACACTAGCAGGTGTGTCTGGGAGGAGAGTAGGGCCAACACTAGCAGGTGTGTCTGGGAGGAGAGTAGGGCCCACACCAGCAGGTGTGTCTGGGAGGAGAGTAGGGCCAACACTAGCAGGTGTGTCTGGGAGGAGAGTAGGGCCAACACTAGCAGGTGTGTCTGGGAGGAGAGTAGAGCCAACACTAGCAGGTGTGTCTGGGAGGAGAGTAGGGCCAACACTAGCAGGTGTGTCTGGGAGGAGAGTAGTGCCAACACTAGCAGGTGTGTCTGGGAGGAGAGTCTGGGAGGAGAGTAGGGCCCACACTAGCAGGTGTGTCTGGGAGGAGAGTAGAGCCAACACTAGCAGGTGTGTCTGGGAGGAGAGTAGAGCCAACACTAGCAGGTATGTCTGGGAGGAGAGTAGAGCCAACACTAGCAGGTATGTCTGGGAGGAGAGTAGGGCCAACACTAGCAGGTGTGTCTGGGAGGAGAGTAGAGCCAACACTAGCAGGTGTGTCTGGGAGGAGAGTAGGGCCAACACTAGCAGGTGTGTCTGGGAGGAGAGTAGAGCCCAGACTAGCAGGTGTGTCTGGGAGGAGAGTAGGGCCTACACTAGCAGGTGTGTCTGGGAGGACAGTAGGGCCAACACTAGCAGGTGTGTCTGGGAGGAGAGTAGGGCCAACACTAGCAGGTGTGTCTGGGAGGAGAGTAGGGCCAACACTAGCAGGTGTGTCTAGGAGGAGAGTAGAGCCAACACTAGCAGGTGTGTCTGGGAGGAGAGTAGGGCCAACACTAGCAGGTATGTCTGGGAGGAGAGTAGGGCCCACACTAGCAGGTGTGTCTGGGAGGCGAGTAGAGCCAACACTAGCAGGTGTGTCTGGGAGGAGAGTAGGGCCCACACTAGCAGGTGTGTCTGGGAGGAGAGTAGGGCCAACACTAGCAGGTGTGTCTGGGAGGAGAGTAGGGCCACACTAGCAGGTGTGTCTGGGAGGAGAGTAGAGCCAACACTAGCAGATGTGTCTGGGAGGAGAGTAGAGCCAACACTAGCAGGTGTGTCTGGGAGGAGAGTAGGGCCACACTAGCAGGTGTGTCTGGGAGGAGAGTAGGGCCCACACTAGCAGGTGTGTCTGGGAGGAGAGTAGAGCCAACACTAGCAGGTGTGTCTGGGAGGAGAGTAGGGCCAACACTAGCAGTTGTGTCTGGGAGGAGAGTAGAGCCAACACTAGCAGGTGTGTCTGGGAGGAGAGTAGAGCCAACACTAGCAGGTGTGTCTGGGAGTAGAGTAGAGCCAACACTAGCAGGTGTGTCTGGGAGGAGAGTAGGGCCAACACTAGCAGGTGTGTCTGGGAGGAGAGTAGGGCCAACACTAGCAGGTGTGTCTGGGAGGAGAGTAGAGCCAACACTAGCAGGTGTGTCTGGGAGGAGAGTAGAGCCAACACTAGCAGGTGTGTCTGGGAGGAGAGTAGGGCCCACACTAGCAGATATGTCTGGGAGGTGAGTAGAGCCAACACTAGCAGGTGTGTCTGGGAGGAGAGTAGAGCCAACACTAGCAGGTGTGTCTGGGAAGAGAGTAGGGCCAACACTAGCAGGTGTGTCTGGGAGGAGAGTAGGGCCAACACTAGCAGGTGTGTCTGGGAGGAGAGTAGAGCCAACACTAGCAGGTGTGTCTGGGAGGAGAGTAGGGCCAACACTAGCAGGTGTGTCTGGGGGGAGAGTAGGGCCAACACTAGCAGGTGTGTCTGGGAGGAGAGTAGAGCCAACACTAGCAGGTGTGTCTGGGGGGAGAGTAGGGCCAACACTAGCAGGTGTGTCTGGGAGGAGAGTAGGGCCAACACTAGCAGGTGTGTCTGGGAGGAGAGTAGGGCCAACACTAGCAGGTGTGTCTGGGAGGAGAGTAGGGCCAACACTAGCAGGTGTGTCTGGGAGGAGAGTAGGGCCCACACCAGCAGGTGTGTCTGGGAGGAGAGTAGGGCCAACACTAGCAGGTGTGTCTGGGAGGAGAGTAGGGCCAACACTAGCAGGTGTGTCTGGGAGGAGAGTAGAGCCAACACTAGCAGGTGTGTCTGGGAGGAGAGTAGGGCCAACACTAGCAGGTGTGTCTGGGAGGAGAGTAGTGCCAACACTAGCAGGTGTGTCTGGGAGGAGAGTAGGGCCAACACTAGCAGGTGTGTCTGGGAGGAGAGTAGAGCCAACACTAGCAGGTGTGTCTGGGAGGAGAGTAGGGCCAACACTAGCTGGTGTGTCTGGGAGGAGAGTAGGGCCAACACTAGCAGGTGTGTCTGGGAGGAGAGTAGGGCCAACACTAGCAGGTGTGTCTGGGAGGAGAGTAGGGCCAACACTAGCTGGTGTGTCTAGGAGGAGAGTAGGGCCCACACTAGCAGGTGTGTCTGGGAGGAGAGTAGAGCCAACACTAGCAGGTGTGTCTGGGAGGAGAGTAGAGCCAACACTAGCAGGTGTGTCTGGGAGGAGAGTAGGGCCAACACTAGCAGGTGTGTCTGGGAGGAGAGTAGGGCCAACACTAGCAGGTGTGTCTGGGAGGAGAGTAGAGCCAACACTAGCAGGTGTGTCTGTGAGGAGAGTAGGGCCAACACTAGCAGGTGTGTCTGGGAGGAGAGTAGGGCCAACACTAGCAGGTATGTCTGGGAGGAGAGTAGGGCCCACACTAGCAGGTGTGTCTGGGGGGAGAGTAGGGCCAACACTAGCAGGTGTGTCTGGGAGGAGAGTAGGGCCAACACTAGCAGGTGTGTCTAGGAGGAGAGTAGAGCCAACACTAGCAGGTGTGTCTGGGAGGAGAGTAGGGCCAACACTAGCAGGTGTGTCTGGGAGGAGAGTAGAGCCAACACTAGCAGGTGTGTCTGAGAGGAGAGTAGGGCCAACACTAGCAGGTGTGTCTGGGAGGAGAGTAGAGCCAACACTAGCAGGTGTGTCTGGGAGGAGAGTAGGGCCCACACTAGCAGGTGTGTCTGGGAGGAGAGTAGAGCCAACACTAGCAGGTGTGTCTGGGAGGAGAGTAGAGCCAACACTAGCAGGTGTGTCTGGGAGGAGAGTAGAGCCAACACTAGCAGGTGTGTCTGGGAGGAGAGTAGGGCCCACACTAGCAGGTATGTCTGGGAGGAGAGTAGAGCCAACACTAGCAGACCTGTGTGTCTGGGAGGAGAGTAGGGCCAACACTAGCAGGTGTGTCTGGGAGGAGAGTAGGGCCAACACTAGCAGGTGTGTCTGGGAGGAGAGTAGGGCCAACACTAGCAGGTGTGTCTGGGAGGAGAGTAGGGCCCACACTAGCAGGTGTGTCTGGGAGGAGAGTAGGGCCAACACTAGCAGGTGTGTCTGGGAGGAGAGTAGGGCCAACACTAGCAGGTGTGTCTGGGAGGAGAGTAGGGCCAACACTAGCAGGTGTGTCTGGGAGGAGAGTAGGGCCAACACTAGCAGGTGTGTCTGGGAGGAGAGTAGGGCCAACACTAGCAGGTGTGTCTGGGAGGAGAGTAGGGCCAGGTGTGTCTGGGAGTAGAGTAGGGCCACACTAGCAGGTGTGTCTGGGAGGAGAGTAGAGCCAACACTAGCAGGTGTGTCTGGGAGGCGAGTAGAGCCAACACTAGCAGGTGTGTCTGGGAGGAGAGTAGGGCCAACACTAGCAGGTGTGTCTGGGAGGCGAGTAGAGCCAACACTAGCAGGTGTGTCTGGGAGGAGAGTAGGGCCAACACTATCAGGTGTGTCTGGGAGGAGAGTAGGGCCAACACTAGCAGGTGTGTCTGGGAGGAGAGTAGGGCCAACACTAGCAGGTGTGTCTGGGAGGAGAGTAGAGCCAACACTAGCAGGTGTGTCTGGGATGAGAGTAGAGCCAACACTAGCAGGTGTGTCTGGGAGGAGAGTAGGGCCAACACTAGCAGGTGTGTCTGGGAGGAGAGTAGGGCCAACACTAGCAGGTGTGTCTGGGAGGAGAGTAGGTCCACACTAGCAGGTGTGTCTGGGATGAGAGTAGAGCCAACACTAGCAGGTGTGTCTGGGAGGAGAGTAGGGCCAACACTAGCAGGTGTGTCTGGGAGGAGAGTAGAGCCAACACTAGCAGGTGTGTCTGTGAGGAGAGTAGGGCCAACACTAGCAGGTGTGTCTGGGAGGAGAGTAGGGCCAACACTAGCAGGTGTGTCTGGGAGGAGAGTAGGGCCAACACTAATGGGAGGAGAGTAGGGCCAACACTAGCAGGTGTGTCTGGGAGGAGAGTAGGGCCCACACTAGCAGGTGTGTCTGGGAGGAGAGTAGAGCCAACACTAGCAGGTGTGTCTGGGAGGAGAGTAGAGCCAACACTAGCAGGTGTGTCTGGGAGGAGAGTAGGGCCCACACTGGCAGGTATGTCTGGGAGGAGAGTAGAGCCAACACTAGCAGGTGTGTCTGGGAGGAGAGTAGGGCCAACACTAGCAGGTGTGTCTGGGAGGAGAGTAGGGCCAACACTAGCAGGTGTGTCTGGGAGGAGAGTAGAGCCAACACTAGCAGGTGTGTCTGGGAGGAGAGTAGGGCCAACACTAGCAGGTATGTCTGGGAGGAGAGTAGAGCCCACACTAGCAGGTGTGTCTGGGAGGAGAGTAGGGCCAACACTAGCAGGTGTGTCTGGGGGGAGAGTAGGGCCAACACTAGCAGGTATGTCTGGGAGGAGAGTAGGGCCAACACTAGCAGGTGTGTCTGGGAGGAGAGTAGGGCCAACACTAGCAGGTGTGTCTGGGAGGAGAGTAGGGCCAACACTAGCAGGTGTGTCTGGGAGGAGAGGAGGGCCAACACTAGCAGGTGTGTCTGGGATGAGAGTAGGGCCAACACTAGCAGGTGTGTCTGGGAGGAGAGTAGAGCCAACACTAGCAGGTGTGTCTGGGAGGAGAGTAGGGCCAACACTAGCAGGTGTGTCTGGGAGGAGAGTAGAGCCAACACTAGCAGGTGTGTCTGGGAGGAGAGTAGGGCCAACACTAGCAGGTGTGTCTGGGAGGAGAGTAGGGCCAACACTAGCAGGTGTGTCTGGGGGGAGAGTAGGGCCAACACTAGCAGGTGTGTCTGGGAGGAGAGTAGGGCCAACACTAGCAGGTGTGTCTGGGAGGAGAGTAGGGCCAACACTAGCAGGTGTGTCTGGGAGGAGAGTAGAACCAACACTAGCAGGTGTGTCTGGGAGGAGAGTAGGGCCAACACTAGCAGGTGTGTCTGGGAGGAGAGTAGAGCCAACACTAGCAGGTGTGTCTGGGAGGAGAGTAGGGCCAACACTAGCAGGTGTGTCTGGGAGGAGAGTAGAGCCAACACTAGCAGGTGTGTCTGGGAGGAGAGTAGGGCCAACACTAGCAGGTGTGTCTGGGAGGAGAGTAGAGCCAACACTAGCAGGTGTGTCTGGGAGGAGAGTAGAGCCAACACTAGCAGGTGTGTCTGGGAGGAGAGTAGGGCCAACACTAGCAGGTGTGTCTGGGAGGAGAGTAGGGCCCACACTAGCAGGTGTGTCTGGGAGGAGAGTAGGGCCAACACTAGCAGGTGTGTCTGGGAGGAGAGTAGAACCAACACTAGCAGGTGTGTCTGGGAGGAGAGTAGAGCCAACACTAGCAGGTGTGTCTGGGAGGAGAGTAGGGCCAACACTAGCAGGTGTGTCTGGGAGGAGAGTAGGGCCAACACTAGCAGGTGTGTCTGGGAGGAGAGTAGAGCCAACACTAGCAGGTGTGTCTGGGAGGAGAGTAGGGCCAACACTAGCAGGTGTGTCTGGGAGGAGAGTAGGGCCCACACTAGCAGGTGTGTCTGGGAGGAGAGTAGGGCCCACACTAGCAGGTGTGTCTGGGAGGAGAGTAGAGCCCACACTAGCAGGTGTGTCTGGGGCCCACACTAGCAGGTATGTCTGGGAGGAGAGTAGGGCCAACACTAGCAGGTGTGTCTGGGAGGAGAGTAGAGCCAACACTAGCAGGTGTGTCTGGGGGGAGAGTAGGCAGGTGTGTCTGGGAGGAGAGTAGGGCCAACACTAGCAGGTGTGTCTGGGAGGAGAGTAGGGCCAACACTAGCAGGTGTGTCTGGGAGGAGAGTAGGGCCAACACTAGCAGGTGTGTCTAGGAGGAGAGTAGAGCCAACACTAGCAGGTGTGTCTGGGAGGAGAGTAGAGCCAACACTAGCAGGTGTGTCTGGGAGGAGAGTAGAGCCAACACTAGCAGGTGTGTCTGGGAGGAGAGTAGGGCCAACACTAGCAGGTGTGTCTGGGAGGAGAGTAGAGCCAACACTAGCAGGTGTGTCTGGGAGGAGAGTAGAGCCAACACTAGCAGGTGTGTCTGGGAGGAGAGTAGAGCCAACACTAGCAGGTGTGTCTGGGAGGAGAGTAGGGCCAACACTAGCAGGTGTGTCTGGGAGGAGAGTAGGGCCAACACTAGCAGGTGTGTCTGGGAGGAGAGTAGGGCCAACACTAGCAGGTGTGTCTGGGAGGAGAGTAGGGCCACACTAGCAGGTGTGTCTGGGAGGAGAGTAGGGCCAACACTAGCAGGTGTGTCTGGGAGGAGAGTAGGGCCAACACTAGCAGGTGTGTCTGGGAGGAGAGTAGGGCCAACACTAGCAGGTGTGTCTGGGAGGAGAGTAGGGCCAACACTAGCAGGTGTGTCTGGGAGGAGAGTAGAGCCGACACTAGCAGGTGTGTCTGGGTCCCACACTAGCAGGTGTATGTCTGGGAGGAGAGTAGGGCCAACACTAGCAGGTGTGTCTGGGGGGAGAGTAGGCAGGTGTGTCTGGGAGGAGAGTAGAGCCAACACTAGCAGGTGTGTCTGGGGGGAGAGTAGGCAGGTGTGTCTGGGAGGAGAGTAGGGCCAACACTAGCAGGTGTGTCTGGGAGGAGAGTAGAGCCAACACTAGCAGGTGTGTCTGGGGGGAGAGTAGTGCCAACACTAGCAGGTGTGTCTGGGAGGAGAGTAGGGCCAACACTAGCAGGTGTGTCTGGGAGGAGAGTAGGGCCACACTAGCAGGTGTGTCTGGGAGGAGAGGAGAGCCAACACCAGCAGGTGTGTCTGGGAGGAGAGTAGGGCCAACACTAGCAGGTGTGTCTGGGAGGAGAGTAGGGCCAACACTAGCAGGTGTGTCTGGGAGGAGAGTAGTGCCAACACTAGCAGGTGTGTCTGGGAGGAGAGTAGGGCCAACACTAGCAGGTGTGTCGGGGAGGAGAGTAGGGCCACACTAGCAGGTGTGTCTGGGAGGAGAGTAGGGCCCACACTAGCAGGTGTGTCTGGGAGGAGAGTAGAGCCAACACTAGCAGGTGTGTCTGGGAGGAGAGTAGAGCCAACAATAGCAGGTGTGTCTGGGAGGAGAGTAGGGCCAACACTAGCAGGTGTGTCTGGGAGGAGAGTAGGGCCAACACTAGCAGGTGTGTCTGAGAGGAGAGTAGAGCCAACACTAGCAGGTGTGTCTGGGGGGAGAGTAGGGTCAATACTAGCAGGTGTGTCTGGGAGGAGAGTAGGGCCAACACTAGCAGGTGTGTCTGGGAGGAGAGTAGGGCCAACACTAGCAGGTGTGTCTGGGAGGAGAGTAGGGCCAACACTAGCAGGTGTGTCTGGGAGGAGAGTAGGGCCCACACTAGCAGGTGTGTCTGGGGGGAGAGTAGGGCCAAGACTAGCAGGTGTGTCTGGGGTCAACACTAGCAGGTGTGTCTGGGAGGAGAGTAGGGCCCACACTAGCAGGTGTGTCTGGGAGGAGAGTAGGGCCAACACTAGCAGGTGTGTCTCGGAGGAGAGTAGAGCCAACACTAGCAGGTGTGTCTGGGAGGAGAGTACACACTAGCAGGTGTGTCTGGGAGGAGAGTAGGGCCAACACTAGCAGGTGTGTCTGGGAGGAGAGTAGGGCCAACACTAGCAGGTGTGTCTGGGAGGAGAGTAGAGCCAACACTAGCAGGTGTGTCTGGGAGGAGAGTAGGGCCAACACTAGCAGGTGTGTCTGGGAAGTGGAACAGGCCAATACTGCGGGCGTTTGTGCTCCTCTACTCCAGTTACCAGCATGACTGTTGCTAATGAGTCGTGGTCCTTTGTGTTTATTGGTGAGCATGTATGTGTGTGCAACTAAACTCAGCCTGGCCAATTCCAGGACAGTTCTCTTTCAACCTGGCCACAGTAGTAAACAAAGCACCTCAATAACTGAGCCTCTACCCCAAGTGTTGCGGATATGGCCGTATGGAAGCACTTCCTCTTAACCGATTAAACGCATTTGCGCAAACTTGGACATCGTCCGGGGAAGAGGGGGGGGGGAGAGTCAAAGAATTTGTATTGTGCACCCATACAGTATGCAGCCCAATAGACTGCTTTAGTGATTTAAACTGTACTACTGGTCGGACAGAGAGAGAGAGAGCAAAATTAAAGAAGATTTTTTAATGACTGACAATCATAACTGCCATCTTGAACGGTCTCTTCCTGGCTTTTACAACTGTTTCTGGAAGTTCTTCTTCGGTGGCAAGCAGCACAAGCACCTGTGCTTACCAGGAGTCTCTGAATGCCTTCACTCTTGAGCAAGGAGGCGCTCCTGGATGGAGTTCTTTGCTGTAAGGTTTGTTGTAGACATATAGTGACATACGCTGCATAGCTTTTGTTTGCTTGCTTCAATGAAGCTATTCTTACACCACCTGCACACTGCAGCTTATTGTATTTGCATTCTGAGAGTTTATTCTTAAAAAAAGAAGTTCTAACTAATGATACAACAAACCACAAATAAAGTCGGCATTCAAAAGAAAGGACACATGTTCCTTGACCTAGTCCGACATAGCCGCTGCTTGTCCACTTTGATGGACCCGATCCAACCGAGCTGCAGCATGTGGCGTCTACATCCTAATGAGTTCTAGCCATAAATGGGATGCGGTACCAACTAGGGGTGCGGTTACTATTGGAGAGGCAGTTCTTATAACCAATGGAGTGAGCTACAGGCTTAGAATTGGAGGACTGTCTCTATCAAGAGAGTATAATATGACAGAATAGAGACAAAAAATTGGACATCCACAGGCAAGGTCGATATACACATTCGAGGGGGCATTTTTAAATTCGGGGACCCGAGTATGTCCAGCCTCTGACATGGTTACAATGGCAAGGTCATTTATGTACAAACATACAAGGCCCAAGTGAATTGCAACGACCACAACTTACACACCTGTACATACTTACCTGTGAGATGAGTTTGATAGTCTTGTGTGGTTCTCCGGACTGATCCTCGCTGCGGTAGAGCTCGATCCTGTTGTGGGAAACTCTGCTGTTCTCCCTACGCAGGACCACCCAATATCTGCGAGAGGATACCGACAGCACCCGGCCAATCTACAGTACATAGATAAGCACACAGAAATGCACGAGGAGTGAACACCATGACCCCCTCTCTCTCTGTCTCTCTGCCACCTGCACTGGGTGCTTCACATGGACACACGGAATGCCACAATTTGGGGAGTGGCACAAGACTTAGAAGGTGTGAATATCAACCGCTAACTCAACGTTGGACCATCATGAGCACATCATAGAATCAACCGTACGTGCTACATGCCAGATTCCCTTAATTTGCACGTGTTTAGTAGACCACTGAGTCACTGCCAAGTATATATACAGTATGAAAACATACAGCATTTTGACGGGGTGCACACCTGCCTCGGAGGAAGGCTGTTTCTGGAAGATCTTCTTGCTGAGAAAGGCTATACATGCACCTAAGCCTACCGGGAACTGCTCTAACTCCCTCCATCCCCTGAGAGGGGAGAGAGAGACTCCTGTTGGACTTCTCCTGAAGTTTTGTCGCAGACAATCTTGCCTGCCTCATAGGGCTGGTTCTCACACCACATTGCAGCTTATTGTAACACATTACGTTAATAAAAACCAGAAATTAATTGGTACATGTAGTCAGCCAGTCAATTTCCACAGCGTTTCATACAGAGGGGGGGTGCCTAAGATATCCCTCTCCCTCCCCCCTCATAGAATTTTGAAAAACCACAATGCTTCCTCAAAACAATACACTTTTCTATACATGTCTAACATGTATCTTCACAATCAGCCATAGCTCATCTTCATTTCCTTCTGGTTGCTATAGTACACTAAGAGCAAGTAGAGAAGATGGGCCCAGGTTTAGCTGACGGGGCATGCAGTGCCTGACATTGGCAGTCCCGCAGCAAACACTTGGTCCCTCGTATAAATTAAGTAGTGCAGGTACTGTGTGCATTCGACTCATCATAGCTATATAGTGGCTAGTGTAGGAGCTCTTGCTGAGCCTTGCTGTTGACAATTTTCAACCCAAGTTTATAATACCATCATGTCAAAGAAAGTACAAAAAAATCCTGGGAGCCCCCCCCCCCATGCAGCCCACACTCCAGCCAGGGAGGCACCTGCAGGCAGCCCTGCCAGGGAGGCACCTGCAGGCAGCCCTCACTCCTGCCAGGGAGGCACCTGCAGGCAGCCCTCACTCCTGCCAGGGAGGCACCTGCAGGCAGCCCTCACTCCTGCCAGGGAGGCACCTGCAGGCAGCCCTCACTCCTGCCAGTGAGACACCCGCAGGCATCCCTCACTCCAGGAAGGGAGGTACCCACAGGTAGCCCTCACTTCAGCCAAGGAGGCACCTGCAGAGAGGCAGACTGTTTGTAACGACAAGCAAATGGCACTTAACAACTTTATGTGCACACAACATCAAGAAGCTTAACAATCATAGTTTGCAGTGTATATTATACCCACACCCTAAGTGACATTTCTGAAATGGAAAGGGAAAAAAGGGGGGAAGGGGGTGCAGGAACAGGAGCTTTAGTGAAGGTTTGTTTTCTCCTACCAGCTAGTGGGTCTGATCACTAGTTGAGGCTTTCGGGAGGACATGGTGGTGAGTGTTCAAGGGAGGGGGAACAAAACAACGACAGTGGACTCTCTTTGAGGACGTGGTACGATGCGTCTTGATCATCTGTTGGTGTTATTGTGGACCAGTCTTAACACGCACGAACAGCAGCTGTTAATTGCAAACTATACTATACACACAGACATCACAACAGGCAAACCTTGACCTCAGTTATGAGGATTCTATTGGTTGGGGGTTAGTAACCATCTAGCACCTCAAAGAAATGTCCACACCCCAAAGTGGGCAGATCCCCCACCCCCAAACGAAAGTGGACCCATATTAAATAACTAGCGGCACATTTTAAATATTTTTTAATTTCGGACTGGAATTTAAATTTTAAGCTGGAGGTGCGTGCAGTGTTGCTGGGATCAGGTGGCCACAACCTCTTGACTGTGTGCCGACATCCATGGACGATCCAAGCACGGTCCACTGATCACACACTCCTCCCCCTGCATAGCTATGGGCGTCTACACGCCGCCCCCCCCACTCTCAACGTCTGCGCCTCCCTCCCTGCAGCCCATGCACAGACAAGTGTGTATGTGCCCTTCTCCCCCAGCCCCTTCTCCACCAGCCACGCACGACCATGAGTGTGTATAGTGCCCCTCCCCCAACACAGCCATAGTCTCGCCTCGTCAGCCATTTGAATCTTCTGATTGGCCACAACTTTCGTGGAATTTTGTGGCACAAATAAAAAGCAACAGGAGAGAGGACGGGTGCGCGTTACTCTATGTTGCCATGACGCTCCCACGATGGGTGCACGTTACTCTATGTTGCCATGATGCTCCCACGAAGTGCACACAGACAAGCAAGCTTGAAAATGCTGACTAGACAGGAACAAAACCTCCTGTGGCGTTTGCAACCCTTCCATTTACCACACGTGATCAAGAGCCCAGCTAACAGTATTAGCACAAATACAGATGTGTTTAAGATTAAGAGCCCAGCTAACAGTGTTAGCACAGATGAGCTAACAGTGTTAGCACAGACGCTGTGTGTTTAAGATTAAGAGCCCAGCTAACAGTGTTAGCGTGGCTGAACTTGTTTTTAAGATCAAGAGCCCAGCTAGCGGCACTAGCACAGCAATTGTGTTCCTAGTTAAGTAACAACAGTGCACAACACATTGGACGCAGGCTTCCGATATCTCAACAAACAGAGGGCTTCGTTTAATTAGGTAGTGTCCACAACATGCAAGGATCTGTTCTGAGGGGGAATTAGGGGAGTGGCCACAACATGCAAGGCATCTGTACTGAGGGGAATTAGGGGAGTGGCCACAACATGCAAGGCACTGTACTGAGGGGATTAGGGGAGTGGCCACAACATGCAAGGCATCTGTACTGAGGGGAATTAGGGGAGTGGCCACAACATGCAAGGCATCTGTACTGAGGGGAATTAGGGGAGTGGCCAGAACATGCAAGGCATCTGTACTGAGGGGAATTAGGGAAGTGGCCAGAACATGCAAGGCATCCGTACGAGGGGATTTTTCCCCCTTTATGTTGAGTCAAAATTTTCATTTGTGCACTAAGTTCCAATGAGAAGTAAATCCGACTCGTCAGTGGTTACTTGAAGCTAGGGTCACAGTTATTGCTCCTCTATTCTCCGCTTGGTACTCTCTTTCATTTTCCCAGTCAGTCCTGTAACAAATCATGGCATGGTCCTCCACATCCTCACCAATACTGCATATTTCCACAGTGATCATTTCTGCTACTGCTATAATCTACCTCCTCACACCAGCATCCATCCAGCTACGACTATCATGTGTAGTTATGCGTGGACCTGTGCGCACCATGTGCTTGCCTGTAGGACCAGTTCAGCAAACACCGCTTGATGAGCAAGCCACAGATCCCATTCCATGCTAGAGCTCCACACAAACAGTGACAAGCACCACTTGTTAGCCAGCCGCAGAGCCCGTTCCATGCTAGAGCTACACACAAACAGTGACAAATACCACTTGATGAAGCTAGCCACAGAGCCCGTTCCATGCTAGAGCTCCACACAAACAGTGACAAACACCACTTGATGAGCAAGCCACAGAGCCCGTTCCATGCGAGAGCTACACCCAAACAGTGACAAATACCACTTGATGAAGCTAGCCACAGAGCCTATTCCATGCTAGAGCTACACACAAACGTGACAAACACCACTTGTTGAAGCTAGTCACAGAGCCCATTCCATGCTAGAGCTCCACACAAACAGTGACAAACACCACTTGATGAAGCTAGTCACAGAGCCCATTCCATGCCAGAGCTACACACAAACAGTGACAAACACCACTTGTTGAAGCTAGCCACAGAGCCCATTCCATGCTAGAGCTCCCACACAAACAGTGACAAACACCACTTGATGAAGCTAGCCATTCCATGCCAGAGCTCCACACAAACAGTGACAAACACCACTTGATGAGCAAGCCACAGAGCCCATTCCATGCCAGAGCTCCACACAAACAGTGACAAACACCACTTGATGAGCAAGCCAGAGCCCATTCCATGCCAGAGCTACACACAAACAGTGACAAACACCACTTGATGAAGCTAGTCACAGAGCCCGTTCCATGCTAGAGCTCCACACAAACAGTGACAAACACCACTTGATGAAGCTAGCCACATAGCCCGTCCATGCTAGAGCTCCACACAACCAGTGACACCACTTGTTGAGCCAGCCGCAGAGCCCATTCCATGCTAGAGCAAACAGTGACAAACACCACTTGATGAAGCTAGCCACAGAGCCCATTCCATGCTAGAGCTCCCACACAAACAGTGACAAACACCACTTGATGAAGCTAGCCACAGAGCCCATTCCATGCTAGAGCTCCCACACAAACAGTGACAAACACCACTTGATGAAGCTAGCCACAGAGCCCATTCCATGCTAGAGCTCCCACACAAACAGTGACAAACACCACTTGATGAAGCTAGCCACAGAGCCCGTTCCATGCTAGAGCTCCACACAAACAGTGACAAACACCACTTGATGAAGCTAGCCACAGAGCCCGTTCCATGCCAGAGCTACACACAAAACAGTGACAAACACCACTTGATGAAGCTAGTCACAGAGCCCATTCCAAGCTAGAGCTCCACACAAACAGTGACAAACACCACCTGCCAATACTCACTCACATGCTTGTGCAGATACAATAAGGCAAAGCCTTGCCCAGTCAACAAGAGACAGCAGGCCAACGTCTACACTCCTTCAGGTGTGCACTTACAGATAACTGACAGTTCTTCTGTGCTTATTCTGATTCCCTCCTCATAAAGTAGGCTTCTAATTGAGGAGCCACAACCAGGCTGTGTACAAATGTATGCATATTAGCTCTGCACTAGCAAGGGCTAGCATGCCACAAGGTAAAAGTTCACCCATTACTGTCTAGGACTATGTATGGTAAAGAACATTGAGAGAGAGATGGAGGAGGGAGCCGCCTGCTGTCAAAAGTTGGAAGCTATTCAACAGAAAGGGGGGGTTGCTACATAGCTAAGTTGATTACATGTCATTGGGCGAGTTAAAAGTCTATATTAGTTTGCTAAGCTATGGCTAAGGCTAGGCCCACACAGAGTATCCTTGGATAAGCTAGGGCTAAGGCCAGGCCCACACAGAGCATCCTTGGATAAGCTAGGGCTAAGGCAAGGCCCACACAGAGCATCCTTGGATAAGCTAGGGCTAAGGCTAGGCCCATACAGAGCATCCTTGGATAAGCTAGGGCTAAGGACAGGCCCACACAGAGCATCCTTGGATAAGCTATGCCTAAGGCAAGGCCCACACAGAGCACCCTTGGATAAACTAGGGCTAAGGCAAGGCCCACACAGAGTACCCTTGGATAAGCTAGGGCTAAGGCCAGGCCCACACGGATCATCCTTGGATAAGCTAGGGCTAAGGCCAGGCCCACACAGAGCTAGGGCTAAGGCCAGGCCCACACAGAGCATCCTTGGATAAGCTAGGGCTAAGGCCAGGCCCACACAGAGCATCCTTGGATAAGCTAGGACTAAGGCCAGGTCCACACAGAGTACCCTTGGATAAGCTAGGGCTAAGGCCAGGCACACACAGATCATCCTTGGATAAGCTAGGGCTAAGGCAAGGCCCACACAGATCATCCTTGGATAAGCTAGGGCTAAGGCTAGGCCCACACAGATCATCCTTGGATAAGCTACCTCCTAGGGCTAAGGCCAGGCCCACACAGAGTATCCTTGGATAAGCTAGGGCTAAGGCCAGGCCCACACAGAGCATCCTTGGATAAGCTAGGGCTAAGGCCAGGCCCACACAGAGTATCCTTGGATAAGCTAGGGCTAAGGCCAGGCCCACACAGAGTACCCTTGGATAAGCTAGGACTAAGCTAGGCCAGAGGCTCCCAGGATGTTCAGACGAAGTGCTTGGTATTAAGTAGGCAACAACTTTGAACTTTGAACATCCATGGATGGTCCTGGGGATTGGACATCCATCATCTAATAGCTAAGGCCAGGCCCACACAGAGTATCCTTGGATAAGCTAGGGCTAAGGCCAGGCCCACACAGAGCATCCTTGGATAAGCTAGGGCTAAGGCCAGGCCCACACAGAGTATCCTTGGATAAGCTAGGGCTAAGGCCAGGCCCACACAGAGTACCCTTGGATAAGCTAGGACTAAGCTAGGCCAGAGGCTCCCAGGATGTTCAGACGAAGTGCTTGGTATTAAGTAGGCAACAACTTTGAACTTTGAACATCCATGGATGGTCCTGGGGATTGGACATCCATCATCTAATAGCTGTCTTCCAATGCGTGGAACAGGATTTGTGAAGATGACGACTGTGATCTCAGAGAGAGGGGGCCTCTTCCGATATTCAGAGCTTGTGTTTGTGAGGGACATCCAAGCTTTTCCATCCAAATCCCAGATCCCATTGGAATGCCATGGTTCATGTGGGGGCCAGCTAGATTATCAGGCCCAGCTTTGTGGAAAGCCAAGCTGGTAGTCCAACTTAGTGGGGAGTTCAGCTGGTAGCCAATGGGGAGACCAGTTGTAACTGGTGTGTAGCCCGGCTAGTAACCAGCAAGGGTCCAGCTAATAGCCAGCTGATAACCAGTAGGTACATAGTCCAGCTAGTAAAACAGTGGGTAGTAACCAGTGGGGATCCCAGCTAGTAGCCAGTGGGGATCCCAGCTAGTAGCCAGTTGGGATCCCAGCTAGTAGCCAGTGGGGAACACAGCTAGTAGCCAGTGGGGAGCCCAGCTAGTAGCCAGTGGGGAGCCCAGCTAGTAGCCAGTGGGGAACACAGCTAGTAGCCAGTGGGGAACACAGCTAGTAGCCAGTGGGGAGCCCAGCTAGTAGCCAGTGGGGAGCACAGCTAGTAGCCAGTGGGGAACACAGCTAGTAGCCAGTGGGGAGCCCAGCTAGTAGCCAGTGGGGGAGCCCAGCTAGTAGCCAGTGGGGAGCCCAGCTAGTAGCCAGTGGGGAACACACTAGTAGCCAGTGGGGGAGCCCAGCTAGTAGCCAGTGGGAACACCAGCTAGTGACCAGTGCGGGGTCCAGCTGGTAGCAAGCTATTAACCAGTGGGTAGTCTAGCTAGTAGCCAGTGGGGATACAACCAAGTAACTAGTGGGGAGCTCAGTTCCATGTAGCCCAACTTAGATGGAAACCCACCTAGTATCCCAACTTAGTGTGGAGCCTGGCTATTAGCCCAATTGATGGAGAGTTAGATAGTGGGGAGCCCAGCTTGTAGCACAACTTAGAGGGGAGCCCAGCTAGGAGCCAAACAGAGAGCTAGCCCAGCTAGTAGCCCAGATAGTAGGCCATCTTCGGGAAGCCTAGCTAGTAGCCCAACTTAGCCCAGATAGTGGCCTAGATAATAGCCAATCTTCGGGGAGTCCTTCTAGCAGCCCAATTTAGTGTGGAGCCCAGCTAGTCCAATTGATGGAGAGCCAGGTAGTGGGGATCCCAGCTTGTAGCCCAACTTTGTGAAAAACCAGCTAGTGGCAAGCCCAGCTAATCTTCAGGGAGCCCTGCTAGTAGCCCAACTTAGTGTGAAGCCCAGCTAGTGGGGAGACCATCTAGTAGTCAACTTAGAGGGGAGCCCAGCTAGTGGGGAGACCAGCTAGTAGTCAACTTAGAGGGGAGCCCAGCTAGTGGGGAGACCAGCTAGTAGTCAACTTAGAGGGGAGCCCAGCTAGTAGTCAACTTAGAGGGGAGCCCAACTAGTAGCCCAACTTAGTGTGAAGCCCAGCCAGTAGCCCAATTAGTGTGGAGCCCAGCTAGTGGGGAGACCAGCTAGTAGTCAACTTAGAGGGGAGCCCAGCTAGTAGTCAACTTAGAGGGGAGCCCAGCTAGTAGTCAACTTAGAGGGGAGCCCAGCTAGTAGTCAACTTAGAGGGGAGCCCAGCTAGTAGTCAACTTAGAGGGGAGCCCAGCTAGTAGTCAACTTATAGGGGAGCCCAGCTAGTAGTCAACTTAGAGGGGAGCCCAGCTAGTAGTCAACTTATAGGGGAGCCCAGCTAGTAGTCAACTTAGAGGAGAGCCCAGCTAGTAGTCAACTTAGGGGGGAGCCCAGCTAGTAGCCCAACTTTGTGCCCAAATCCTCAACAGCTAATTGGAAAGTGTTCGACAGTTGAAATTAGTACTTTGACCCTACTCCACTGTACGAGTGTTTGCATTTTCAGCGCTAAAACGAGAGTGTGTGTCATGCATGCTGGATTGATTTTCAACCAGCGTGCATGACCACTACTCAAGTTGTAGCACTTGAAAACACTCCTATATAGTAGAGGAGAGCTTCCTCTAGCCACTAGTACGAATTTCAAACTTCCCAATTAGGAGCTAGGATTTGGGTTTTGAGGTCAGCAGCTTGACTGCCTGTAACTTGGGCTGTGCAACAATCAAAAGAGAGCACACAGAGAGACCTACCTATGTATATATCATGTCCATGGGGTAAAGTGTGAAGAATCTATGGAGTTAACCACAAGTTTAGTTTGAAAAAATTGTATCAGCCCCCCTTTTAATTAAGGTATGCATCATAAGTGCGTCATCTGTCCTAAATATGTATAGTCACCTGTCCTGAAATATGTACAGTCACCTGTCCTAATTATGTACAGTCACCTGTCCTAATTATGTACAGTCACCTGTCCTAATTATGTAAGGTCGCCTGCCCTGAAATATGTACAGTCACCTGTCCTGAAATATCTTCAGTCACCTGTCCTAATTATGTAAGGTCACCTGTCCTGAAATATTTACAGTCACCTGTCCTAATTATGTAAGGTCACCTGTCCTGAAATATGTACAGTCACCTGTATCACCTGTCCTAAATATGTACAGTCACCTGTCCTAATTATGTACAGTCACCTGTCCTAAATATGCACTGTCACCTGTCCTAAATATGTAAGGTCACCTGTCCTAAATATGCACGGTCACCTGTCCTAAATATGCACGGTCACCTGTCCTAAATATGTATGGTCACCTGTCCTAAATATGTACGGTTAGTTACCTGTCCTGAATATGCACTGTCACCTGTCCTAAATATGAGCGAGTCACCATACATGTATGTCTAAATATGAATGGCCCAATCGTGAACTGGTTGCCAGCCATAAACATGAATGGGTCAACTGTTCCAAATATCAATTATCCTAAATATGAACAGGTCACCCTTGAACAGGTTACCTGTCATCAAATATGAACCCATCCTAGATATGAATAGGTTACCCCTCCTAAATATGAATGGGTCACCCGTCCTAAATATGAAGGCACCTGTGAGCGCACACAAAATGAAACATTGTCGCAATTTTCTTCCAAGAATATGCTGCTGAAGATCGCGTGTGATGAAAGAAGCACTGAGAGCAGACACGAGCAAGAACCAAGAACACAGGGCTGCAAAGCCAGTAGAGGAGAGAGTCAATGGCAATGGACGACAGGATCGAATAAACAGCAGACGAACAGAAAGCTGACCCAATGGCCGGCAGGGAAGTGTGGATAAACTGGGTGAAAGAACGAAGTTAACTCAAGGATAATCCCATCATCAGCACGCTTGGTAAGGTGCTTCAGACCCACCACACATCAACTTGCATAGAGACCCACCACGCATCAACTTGCATAGTCAGAGGGATAGCTCTGTATGAAAATAAAATCCAGTAGCATGCAGGAACATCCACGGACTACATACAGTCAAAGTAATTTGGATATTCAGGGTTTCATTTAGGGGGGGGACCTTTTTGCCCCCCCCTTGGCACTCTTGGAAATTGTATTATATTGATGTTGATAGCTTGACATCATGCCCCCCCATTCCTCCAGTTGCCCTAATTTTCTAAATGAAACCCTAATGTGTATAATTCCTAACACTCCTCCCCCTTCTGAGAAAAATCCTGTACGAAGCCCAGCATTGGTGAATAATAATATATATAAACCCTGATATCATAGCTAGTTGGGGGTTGGTTAAAGTATATTACTAAACTGGACTTATAACATGACCTAAGGCGTAACTTAAGACAGGAAGACTTCAACTGAGTCAGGGCTTACATTATATGGTTTCAACATGGCAAAAGAGGAACTGATAGCATTCGCTTCTCACACTCAGCTCTGTCCAGTGTTTATGTAGTAGCAACCACAGAAACTAAAAGGAATAATCCTCCATACAGGAAGTTTGCACAGCAGTGATATCCACAGGGTGTAGTAATGGCAATGCTCAAGGTAAACAAATGTGGTGAAATCCCCCAGGAACACAGTATACCAAAAAATTAACATCTACTCGGTTATTTGGTGTGTTTTAAATATATAACATCACACAAATCATTATCATTGACAGATTCGGTTTACTGGCATACAAAATCCACAGAGTACAGCAGCTGCACACTATGTTACGTTTTATATTGCATCAAAACCTGCTGTACTTATGACAAGCACACACTGACATGCAGGAGCACATATTACGTGCAGGAGCACCCATCACAACGTGCAGGAGCATGCATCACAACGTGCAGGAGCACGCATCACAACGTGCAGGACCGTGCATCACAACGTGCAGGAGCATACATCACAACATGCAGGGGCACGCATCACAACATGCAGGGGCACCCATCACAACATGCAGGAGAATGCATCACAACATGCAGGAGCACGTATCACAACATGCAGGAGCACGCATCACAACATGCAGGAGCACGCATCACAACATGCAGGAGCACGTATCACAACATGCAGGAGCACGCATCACAACGTGGAGGAGCACACATCACAACATGCAGGAGCATGCATCACAACATGCAGGAGCACACATCACAACATGCACAACGTGCAGGAGCATGCATCACAACATGCAGGAGCACCCATCACAACATGCAGGAGCATGCATCACAACATGCAGGAGCACCCATCACAACATGCAGGGGCATGCATCACAACATGCAGGAGCACCCATCACAACATGCAGGAGCATGCATCACAACATGCAGGAGCACCCATCACAACATGCAGGGGCATGCATCACAACATGCAGGGGCATGCATCACAACATGCAGGAGCACGCATCACAACATGCAGGGGCACCCATCACAACATGCAGGAGCACCCATCACAACATGCAGGAGCACCCATCACAACATGCAGGAGCACGCATCACAACATGCAGGAGCATGCATCACAACGTGCAGGGGCACGCATCACAACATGCAGGAGCACGCATCACAACATGCAGGAGCACACATCACAACATGCAGGAGCACGCATCACAACATGCTGGAGCACGCATCACAACGTGCAGGGGCACACATCACAACATGCAGGAGCACGCATCACAACGTGCAGGGGCACACATCACAACATGCAGGAGCACGCATCACAACGTGCAGGGGCACACATCACAACATGCTGGAGCACCCATCACAACATGCAGGAGCACCCATCACAACGTGCAGGGGCACACATCACAACGTGCAGGGGCACACATCACAACGTGCAGGGGCACGCATCACAACATGCAGGGGCACGCATCACAACATGCAGGAGCATACACTACAACATATTATGACCTTCAAGAGTATTTTACTCACTCACCATTCCTCCCTTTGGTTTTTGAACTACATTCAAGTAGCCTCTACGAACTATATCATTATCTGCCATCTGTAGAACTATAAGTAAATATATATATATATATATACACCTGGTAGCAGCTGAAAAGGAACATAGCGATAATTCTGAGAACATACTAACTACCATCACACCTGTCTGTGGTGATCTTTTTCACTACTAGGAAGTACTTCGTTAGTACATTACATACCTAGTCCATACCCAGACTAGCAAGCTGACAATAACGGACGTACAATTTCGTCCCCACATTTTCAACTAGAGAGCTAATAAACGTAAAATTATACAACTCACCGCTTCTCTCGTTCTCGCTCTCTCTCTCTCTCTTCCACACTGGTCTCCTACAAACAAAACAAACTGTAATTTCACGTGTCACGAATGGTGTGTAATTTACCGAGTTTTTGTGGGCGGTTCTTGTAGACCAATCACGTGCAACAAATCTGCCGTAATAAGCCGTGTAGATGGCGTGGTTGAAGTGGGAGTGTTTAAACGGCGCTCATATCCGTGGGTCGTACCCATAAAGTAAAAGTTTGTCTCCAGCTAGCTAAAGTAAGTCAAAATGTCCCGATTGCAGCCGCAGTGTGCGGTGAAATCCGACGTGGCGAAGAAAGGCGTCTTGAAGTATAAAGCCTCCAAAGTGAAAGGCACGGTGGGCGCAAGTGCTTTAGGGGTGAGTGAGCTATTATCTTGGTCTATCTATGTATTCATACACACACACACATAGCTAGCAGCTTCCATACTAATATCAAATGAACCGTACGTAACAATATCTACTGCTAGTCAATAGGTAAATTCCCCATGAACTTTTTATATACTGGAAGCAGCAATCCTGAAGGTCAACCTTTAAAATTGATGGAGACTAGCTACTATGTGTTATCGTGTTATTTAACAAGTTTTAGCTTGTGCTACAGAATTCATGATTAGAGTATATAGGATGAAACTTTAGTTGTTAGTAACATATTATAAAAATAAAACAATTATTATAAGTGCATAGTCAAGTTTACCAGCAAAGAGGGTAAGTCTTCCTAGTTCATGAAGAAAGGAGTTGTTTAATGGTGAGCTAGATTGCTTCTTTTTATAAGCGACTATTCAAAGTTACCCCAAGTTGGAATTGCATATATCTAGCTAACCCGTTTTGCCTGGCAAACTTAGGAGTTCCTGGGAGGTTTTTCCCTTTTTTCCCACCTACTGGTCTTCATTCTATCCAGCAGTGGGACAGTTACCATGGACTGCTGTGCAATTTAAGAATGTTACCAATTGACTTTACTTGTCGTTTATTGTGTTTTTAGCTATAACTTCTTAACTGTTCAGAATTGTTTGTGCCGCCGTATAATTTCTGATTGTTCCCTCATTCCCTCCCTCTTCTGTCTTTGTTCCTCTGCCTCCAACTTCTTGTCGTCATGAATTCCTGTCCACTTTTTAAACACTATGCTAGCACGAATTATTATTATTTTATTAGTGAAATTCCCTCACTTCCAGAATGTATTATTAGTTTATCTTCTAACTCCGCCTTTTTTATTTACACTGTTTGTTTGTCTTGCCATCTCTTCCCTTGTTCATGGTTCATCTTAATATTAGCTCTCAGCTAGTTGGTCCACCCAAATGCTCTGTGTTGTTTTGCATTGAAAGTTGTATAAAATTAAAACCAATAACAATCATCTCCATTGATGTAAGCAAACAAAAGCTATGCAACAAAACTTGCAGCAAATAAATCCATCCAAGAGTGCCTCCTTGCTCAAGAATGAAGGAATTCAGAGTGATTCCTCGTAACCACCGGGGCTTGTGCTGCTTCCCACTGAATAAGAACTTCCAGAAACAGTATATAACAAGAGCCAGAGGAAGAGACTGTTCATGAAGGCAGTTGTGATCGCTGTCCATTAATCTTTTTTTTCTTTTTTGCTTGCTCGCTCTGTCCAACCAGAAATAACTAAATAAAGCCCATTGGGCATGTGTATACCAAAAATGGAAGCGTAGTTCAAATTCTTTGATTTATTTTCCCCCCACAGGAGTTTGCACCATATGGTGCTTATAGCATTTAATCGATTAATGACCAATCACATCCATTATTTTACCAACTGCATAACAAGTTATTTAGTACAGCTCTAGGCAATCAGCAATCGGGTGCACTACAACAATGGTCAGCTGGGATCTTACTATTCTGTATAAAATGTGGTAATCAAATTCCACGATGTGATAAGCTATTTCTATTTGCAGCCTTAGCCCTAGCCCCAACCCTAGCCCTACACTATATAGTATCATATATATATATAGGACTTCATAGTCTCAAGGTGATACCCTACACTATATAGTATCATATATATATATATATATAGGACTTCATAGTCTCAAGGTGATACCCTACACTATATAGTATCATATATATATATATATATATATAGGACTTCATAGTCAAGGTGATACGTTCTTTCTCAGGTATATATGTGTTTTGTACTGTTTATATCAAATTAAGACATTTCATGCTTCATGAATGACGAGAATGTAGTTGTTTTTACTAGGTATATGCCAGGTATATGCCACCATTTTTTAATAGTTGAGTGGCAAATGGCGATACCTTTTATTGTCTGGCAATATATAATATATATGCATGGTTATCAACAATGGCCACATGTAACTTAAAAAAATATATTTTTCCTTCCTCAGCCGAAGTCGTCCAAATCTCTCTTCATGGTATTTCGTGCTCTGCATTCCGGAGAGAAATTCTTCCACTTGTACTTGAACGAGAAAAAGTTCCACGAAGCGGACGACCCCAAGTGGGACGTAAGCCTAGAAGAGGCTGTCGATATCAAATTTATGTTTGACAGAAAATGCTTCTGCATTTCAATGAGCGATGGAGGGCTGATCTTTCTGGATTCAAGCAAGGAGGAAGATGCGGTGGAGTGGGTGAGATGTCTGAATGCGGTGCTCTTTGCAAAAGGACTGAATGGAGGTACAATATTATGTGAATGGCTCCCAATGACATCATTTCCTGTGCAATAATAAATAGCATGTGAAGGCTATTAAGATGTAGTTGTTTTTGTGAGCGTCTCAAGAGTGTGGGAAAGCAGTGTGGGCAGAGGCAAACATAATATGCAGACTCTCACTCGTGTATTATTCATGAGTATTTTAAGTGGCCCTACTGTCTAATTCTTTCAGCTGACAGAGAACTTAAAAATAATTTCACAATATAATCAATTTCCCAATTTTAATCATTCGACGTTTTGGCTAGATGCTCTAGTCTTGGGAGAGTGGAGAGTGGACACCCCCATCTTTTGGGGGAAGGTGACATTTTAACATCTTAAACCAAGTCAGGAAGGTGAAAGAGTGACATCAGCTTAGCACTGCAGTGAGTGTTTCGTGTGGGCTGGCCTCACTGACTACTGCGTGGCAGCCTGTGCTTGAAGCCATGACCACCATAGCTACTCCCCTCCCTAATTTTTTAACCAAACAGTGATCATCTTAAGTTACTTCTGTTTGTGTTTTTTAAGGTTTCTGTTGTTGTTGTTGTTGTCCATTGCTACCACACCCTGTTATGTGGATCACATGTGCCAAGGTGTGGTCTCATCATATATCACATGGACTATATTAGCCTCTTGTTGGCCTTCATTTTCCTAAAAGGAGACTAGAGATCTAGCCCAAACATGGAGCGATTAAAATGACGAAGTTTGAACCTTATATGTTCTTTTGTGAACCTCTGTTCCCTGCTAGTGACCTAAAGATGGAATATTGTCAGGGAAGTCCAGTACTGCCACAAACTTCCCTAGGACATCCAAAGATTCACAGGAACCTTTGAAACACCCTTGTGATGTCCATAGTGAGTGAGTCTGACTGTACAGAATGGATCCAGGAATGGACAGAATAACCCTTGAACTAGCCCTAGAATACCCCTAGCACCTGGAAACTGTTAGCCTTAGTTCTAACCCTAGAATACGAAGACCCCTTCCAGAATACCCCAATCTATAGAATATCCTTAGCCATAGCCCTGGAGTACCTTGTGCTTGCTTATTGCTACTAGCCCCAGTTCTGGAATTGTTAAGTCACTCTCACTAAAGACATCCCAAAGTGTGGCCTCTCGTATTCATTCAGGCCACGTGACAATGATTCAGTACCGTAAACCCTGGTCATTAAGCCTCTCGGTGTTTAGCGCACATAAAGTTGTTAAGTGCCCATTTCCTTGTCGTTACAAACAGTCTTTGTCAGGCGTCCTTATGATGTATCTCGTGGAGAAGCGCTGATATGAAAAAAGCACTAGCTATGTTTATGCATATTAGCTTAATCGCCTAGGCAACGTATTTCAACAAAACATTGAGGCAAGAATGTTTCTAGTATGAGCATGTACACATTATCAGCTTCAATTATCTGTAGTTATCCATTATTTCCCAATGAGCTTCTTGCTGCTTATTTGTAGGGGACTTCTAACACCTTTCCCAGTCTTCTAGAAGTACGGGTAAGTCCTCCAAGGCCTGTGAAGTTCCAAAATATTTTCTGACGTACCCAACAATTGTAATTCTGGCTTGCAAAGGAAGCCAATAGCGAGCCCTTCGCAAGAATTGTTCTCACCTTTAAGCTAAAACGAGCTTTTCACTATCAAGGATGTCCAAATAGTTCTGTAGATGAACATGCTTCCGAGGAATAAAGTTAAGCTCAAAGTATGCTTGAAAAGCCGTCGCTACAAGTGACTTGCTCCTTCATATAGAGACTGTGCCTTTCTTAATTTAGTTTGAAAGATTAGCTCCTCCTTCAACTAGCTCGTAAGATTAGGTCCTCAGTTGCCATCTTAAAAAAAAAAGTATTTCTGTGAGTGTGCGATAGTGTTGAATATGCGCCTATTCTCAGTTAGGTGTAGAAGTGGCGGGATGAACAACCAGAGTTCACGGTATCTCTAAATGATTGTGGTCACTGAAGCACTGAAAGTGAATGCATGATGTGGAGTGAGTGGTGTGGAGTGACATTAGTGTGTCGGGTGATCTCAGGCTGGTCTGCCATGACCTTGCCATCAGCAACACGACAAAAAGCAGAATCCGTAGAAAGATCGCAGGAAATGGAAAGATGTGCTGTATGTAGATCCTTATATGCATGCCGGTGTATGGGAAACAGTGGGATCAGATTCTGCAGTGCTTGTGTGCACACATGGCTAATTGGCAAACAATTAATTGTGGTTAATTGTTTGCCAATTAATTGTGGTTAATTGCTGGTAATTTAAATTGAGAGATGATCGTTTCTCCAAGGAAAGAAGTCTTGGTATTACCTTATTAGCACAAGTCCTTGGTTTTGAACAGTAGCAATTGAACAGTAGTAATTGACAGCAGTACATAGTGCCAATTGACAGCAGCATGCATATAAAGGCAGCATACAGTACAGTGCACAATGTAAAAGCAAGCCCATTAAACTGCACTTACAGTATACTTGTCCCTTGCTAAATATGTAATGTATATTAGACAGTGTCTTACGCTATGATGTGGACATGCTGCCAAGCTCAATGCTGAGCCACCATGGAGCTTCAATCCTCGAGCTCAGCAACTGCGACCTCGTCATCTGGGACAGTGAAGGGACGGAGGAGATTGTCCACTGGAAGTTAAACCACCTTCGTTCCTTCAAAGCCAAGGAACAAAGGCTAACGATCGTCGCTGGCAGGTCAGTGATTGGTTTTGCATGACAAGGCTGTGGCTGTAACAAGCCTGTCCTCCAGGTGTAGGGTTGCGTGTGTGCATGTCTGTAATTGGATTCAGTCTCCATTTGGACCTACTACAAAGTTGTAGACCTTTATTTCAGTGGTAGCGGATAAGGCCATTGTATTTCAGATTGAGGGCTACTATTGTAATTATATTGATATGTCCATACAGCTGCATGCTACACTCTATATTGGTAGAGCACATTGCACTGTGGTTTGCCTGTCATTTGGGTACCCTTTACCTGAAGCTAGAGAAGTTAATGACTTCAATGTTTGATTTGTGCAAGATCAGAAGGACCACAGACCACACATACTTGAAGTACATAATGAGCCAATAAACGAATAAAATGCGAGTGTTTTTACTGCAATCAAGATGCTAGTGGAGATAAAGACATTTCAAAATTAACATATATATTATATATATATATATATATACTCTCAATGAACTCACAGTTGACATAATAACATTACAATAACCTTCTCAATGATCAACTTGAAATTGTATTCTCTCAACGTTTCGACTAGATGTGCTAGCCTTCATCAGATGAAGGCTAGTCGAAACGTCGAGAGAGTAAAATTTCAAGTTGATTATTGAGAAGATTATTGTAATTATATATATATATATATATAGTAGTAATAGAAACGTACTGGGATGGCTAGTCCAACTATAGTAGGACTAGCCATCCCAGTACTTTTCTATTACTACTATTCAATAGCTCTGCCTTAACACAGCATTGAGCACTATTTGTAGCCTTCACCAGCAAACTACCTTCTAAGTATATATATATATATATATATAAGTAAAAGCTAAACATTTCTGGGCTTTCTAGTGTGGACAAACATATGTACATTTATATGCATTGATGGACAACACACAATTATTTTACCCTGCTTCCAGGTTTTGGGTAATTAATGACTTGAGACAGGATATAACGTGTGAAACACAAGTAAGACTTCCAAATGCTATGTGGATAATATTCAACAAGATCAGCTCCGCATGGTATTCTAATGTGCAAGTGATTATCATTATGTAACCATCGGCACAATGAAGAATATGGTAGGGTCGCGACTGGCTCTCTCTGTTTGCAGGGCTTGCTGAAGCTCATTATGTCTGTGGGTGCAGACAGTACATGGATACCTGCTAAAAACATGAGCTTCACATATTTTGTGTGTGTGTGTGTATAAGGGATATTTGTCACCCCACGAAGCAGGGTCGAGTATAACATGCACGCTTATTTATATATGTTTGTGAGTATCTTCGTCTCGATTAAAGATGGTACTTTTTAATATCTATCAGCTAGCTACTGGCATATACTTTATGGCAGTTCAATCAGACCACTGAAAACATTGTTCTCCGTAGACATCGAGCTCATTCTTGCTTGCCTTTCATAAAGCTTGTTTGATCTAATCATATGTAATTTTGACTCTGCCTGCTTCATGTGCACTTAGAACACACACAGATACACACATTTCTGGATGGTGTGCACCTAGATACACCCACACACAGACACACCACACACACAGACACACCACACACACGACACACCACACACAAACAATACACACACCACAGAAAGATACACATTCCTGGATGGTGTGCACCTAGTTACACCCACACACAGACACACCACACACACAGACACACCACACACACGACACACCACACACACAAACAATACACACACCACAGAAAGACACACATTCCTGGATGGTGTGCACCTAGTTACACCCACACACAGACACACCACACACACAGACACACCACACACACAGACACACCACACACACCACACACAAACAACACACACCACAGACAGACACACACATTTCTGGATGGTGTGTGTTGAGAATTCGAGAAACGATTGGTAAGGGATAGCTATAATTAAAAAACACTTTAGTTTACACTTGAGTTTTGCCAACTAAGCATGCACTCATTTCCTTTTTAGTCCAGTCCTCCATGGTGGATGGTTACTTAGTCCAGTCCTCCATGGTGGATGGTTACTTAGTCCAGTCCTCCATGGTGGATGGTTGCTTAGTCCAGTCCTCCATGGTGGATGGTTACTTGGTTAGGTATCTTTGAGGAGGTGTCTAGAGAGTAAGAGTGGAAGTCGATGAGTCCAGGCCAGGGGTGCCTTGAGGGACGCCATTGATGTTGTTCTGCAGGGAACTCTGTTACAAAAATGAGGAAAGTGGAGTGAACAGACCCAGAAAACTATGTCCATGATTGGCAGATATGCACTATGTCCATGATTGGCAGATATGCCCAGATCCACAGTAACAAAAGGGCCGTTGAAAAACCAATAACATGTTTTCCAAGAGAATTGTTTATATTGTCTGTATGTATTGCACGCCAAGCCAGCACAAAACTAACATCACTTGCACTTACCACCAGGTGTGTTAATCTCACGTATAGTGTGGAGGGTGTGCACTTTATAAAGTAGTCCTTGTTGTTTTACATTGTTGTTGTTGTTGTTGTTGTTGTTATGTTAAACACGAATACCCGAACATATGACTTCACTGCCATTAAAAATAATATTAATTATTGAAAGACAGATTGACAAATGATAGATATTATTATTTGTTGTTGTTGTTGTTGTTGTTTGCTATTGCAGTCGTAGCTGTACTGGTTTTGGTGAGTTTGTGTTCAAGGCCCGACATAGCGTTCAGATCACACATGCCATTGAGACAATAGTAGCACACGTCAAGCTCAAGTGTAGTCCTATACCGGTAAGTTATTGCAGCAGTGAAGGTGTTGTTCCCCATTCCAGTTGCACATAGTGGTGGCTTGGCTCGTACAGTCTATTCTAAGGCGAAATAGCTTCTAAGGAGAAATAGCATGACAATTGATGATTATGTAAACAAAACACAATCTGAACCTTGCTACACTTACCACCACCCACACACACACACAATACACATACAGTGATGCCAACCACACCCACCCATCACACCCCCAACACACACAATACACATACAGTGATGCCAACTACACCCACCCATCACACCCCCAACACACACAATACACCTACAGTGATGCCACACCCACCCAACACACACAATACATGTAAGATTGATGACTCAAATTTTATTCCTGAACATGAGCTGTCAGGAGAATCCATAGACATCGCTGTATAACAAAGCCAGCAAGTCATCTATTGCTGGGAACACCATGTACAGAGAGGCAATATTATTCAGATCTGCATGAAGTATGTGATGTTAGTGATGTTAGCTCACTCAGCTTTGTTTTGTATTGTTTTGTATTCTTTGCAGTCTCCAAAATTTCCACATGAGCAGAGCAACCATAAAAACAGGCCTCACCAGTTACCTCTCCCTAGCAATATTCCTGATGTGAGGGACCCCATGCAATTTCGAAGTGAAGGTTGTGCCAACAGTTCCATCATAGCCAACATCCCCAACTTCACCCCCTCTGAACTGTATGACACGCCTGATGATCTTGACTCACCACCACTGAGCTACGAATCACTTGAGCACAGTAACCCTCGGAGATTGCCACCGCCAAGTATTCTTGGAGTTGGAATCACAAGCACTGCCACTAATTATGAACAGCTGGATCGTCAGAAGCAAATAAGCTCAAGAGGTAACTCACCAATTTTGAGCTGTAATGAGCCTGATTATGATCTACCTGATAAGCCAGACTCGACGTCTCAAAGGCCTCATTCAAAGAACCCTAGACCAGAAGCTCGTGCCAAACCAGGCTATGAGGATGTTGATCGCCTTATGCCTACAGAAACAGGCAAGAAGTGCATCTCTTCCTCTGATAACAGACGGATGTCTGCTCCTCAAGGTTGCACAAATTCTGCTGTTCGGTCATCAGCTGCAAAATCTCCAGTTCTTGCCCAAAAGCTTTACAGGGCACAGCCAATTCTAGACCATGCACCACCACTACTTACAGTTGAAGATAGCATGTATTCTGCTATATCTGAAGACCCTCAGAAGCAAGCGCCACCTCACAAAGCTCTACGTCCCCCAAAGCCACTCAGGCCACAGTCAGAGTACAGCAATCTAGACGATGCACAAGCAGATTACATGTATGAAGCTATATCTGAAGAGACTGAGAACCAAGTGTCAGCTCACAAAACCCACGTTCCTGCCCAAACACCACACATGCTTCAGTCAGAGAACTACGGCAAGCTGGACCATTCAAAGCCCTCTACAAGTGACCTGTATGACGCCATATCTGACGAGAGTCACATGCAAGTGATCCATCCTGAGATGTACAATAAGTTAAGTCACAGAAACACACAGCTGCCTTCTCCCCCTGCAGAGGATTATGGGGAGCTAGATCACAGTTGTGAAGCATGGGATGGAAGCAAAGGAGGTGCCGGCGCAAAGGCAAATGGGAAAGGTGTCATGACTTCATCCTGCAGGAAGAAGCTCTCCGAAGGTGTTGATAATGCTCGTGCAGATAATTTGACTAAGGTCGAAGGTTACGAAATGCTCCAGGGAAAGGGGGAAGGCAGAACCCATCACACAGTCCAAGGTCACCCGTCAACTACAAAATGGATCCCTCAGCCAGAGCCAGAGGCGTATGGGAGGCTTAAGCATAAGAAGACTAAACCTGGGAATAAGTCAAACCCACTCAAGCCTAAGCAAGGTTCCAAGTCTAGCTCTGCTCTTAAAGAAAGCTTACATTCTAATTTTGATCCTTATGGGACGCTCCCCTCCAGTTGCAAAAGTGTTAGCAACCCCAGCATCGATTCTCAGGCAATCACCGATTCTCAGGCGATCACTGACAACCCAGGTGACATGATTGAAGAGGAGTGTAGCACTCCCATCTATAGCTTAGTTGACAAACCCAAGGCTACACCGAGGTCCCTTAGTATCTCAAATTCTGACAGTGCCATTGCTGCTGCCCCACCACCAGGCTATGAGAAATTCACTCCTCTTTGCCCCTCCACTGCGCAGTTGGCATCAAGGTTGCCTGTGGCAACAGAGCTGAACCCTCCTTCAGCCCCACCCAGGAAAATTTCAATCAAGAAAAAACACTACGAAAACATCGGTGCTAATGGTGAACTGCTTATTAAGGAGTCTCCTATAAGCGAAGAAAAAATTAATTTGGGAACTGAGACCGAAAACGACACAAACAATCAGGATATGTCTCAAGTGGCTGTCTTACTAACACCAGTATCATCTGAGGGTGCTAGCAGCAAAGTCCTGCAATCTTCAATGACCGAGAGTAAACCCATACTGGCCCCCAAACCCAAGGTCAAGCCAAGGCCTAAAATAGCGTAACATTATTGCCCAAATCACATCAGTTTTATATATGACATTTGCAAATCTCATCTGTAGTAAGATTCAGTTTATGGATTTTTATTGAACTGTGCATATACCCTCGCCTCGCATATCCGATAATAAAGCACGGTAATGGTCGTCCTGGGTTGGGTAGACATTATATTGGGTAGGCATTATATAGCACATGAAAACCGGCTACAGATTAGTGTGTGAAAGTTGGCTAGAGGGCAAAAGGGAGGAGCACAATTGAGTCGAGGGGCAGATTCAGCAATTTTTTTTTTTAAAGGGGGGGGGGGGGGGGTTGTGGCCATACCTTTAATCACACCTACACATTCCACACCTATATGTGGTAGGCAATGCACCAACAACCACAATTCAGATCAGCATATCATTATAAAAAATAATCAACACCCACAATTCAGATCATATAATCATATAATGAATCGATTGTCAAACAAAGAAGTTGAAACAATCTTCTTGGGATGGGCTTGAACAAATGCCTGACAAACTTTATCTACAGGTATTCGTTACCCATAGTGCATGGCGATAACAAAGATCTGACAAATGCTCCTCACTCATAGTGGACCTCAAATAGGTCTTTATTCTTCTCAGAAGAGAAAACGACCTTTCTGCCTCGGCACTAGAAATGGGTATATAGTGTGCAAGCAATTACTAGGAGGCAGTGAATATTAGGAAACGAATCTTTATCACAAGCCCCAAGAGCTAGGAGCAGATTATCTGGTAGATGAGTTTCCATATCAGAAGAATCAAATTCATGTTTGTTGCTATGCCAGAGAACATTCCACCTAAGCTCATTTCCCAGTGACATTGGAAATGGAAGGTCACCTTCCCAATGAAGTAAACTTTCAAACACACACTGGTCAACAGATTCTGTCACAGAAGTACTTCTTGTTATAATAGAGGGTACAAGGTGGAGCAGGCCATTAGTATGACACTGATCTTTTGAAAATCTGTCCTTCATTTGACCCAGGAGAGAATCCAAGAGAGGGATGGCAATTGCTCTTTTATAGTGCTCGTGTGGGCTATAACTTGGGACCTTAGTACGGTTCCGCTGAAGGCTCGTCTTTCTAGGAACACATTCAGAAACACCAATGGCATCAGCAAGTGGCAGGATCTCAGAATTGTACCAGGAGCTGAATATTTCATCAATGTTATCTCTAGTAGTCCTGATATTTTCAATGCTGGAATCTACCATCTTGTAAGCGTTGACTACATCATGATCTTGCTTCTGTAATTTTGAAGCCAGTGGCTTCACTTCATCAATAGCATATTTTGTGTCAAGAAGGCGAAGACTTCAAACCTTGAGCTTTCACTTTTGTTTCTCTGTCCCAATTCCAACTTTTGTCATCAAAGGCAAATGTTGATACTCACTGGGTGAAATAATAGCATCCAAAAAGGTCACAAAACATTCAGACATCTCCAAAAAGATTTCAAAACAAGTGTGGCACTCCACCCAACGCATCTTACAAAGAGCAGGAAGCTTAGAACGTCGAGATGCTGGCAAATATACATCCAAAGCTCGCTAAAAAAAAACTTTGTCTCTTAGGACTGTGTGCAAAAACAAATACGACTCATTAATCATGCCAATGAGGTCCCTTACTTCTTGGACTTTGCATGAAGCGTCAATAGAAAGGTTAAGGGAGTGAGCAAAGCAATGAGTGTACAAAGCCAGAGAAGAAATTTGCTTGATCTTTGCTTGGACACCAGCTATTGCAGAATACATCACAGCTGCTCCATCATAAGCCTGACCACAAAGGTTACGAGCATTTAAGGAGAAGGATGTGAAATGGATCCCAAGATTTTATTGTAGAGGCATTTGCTCTCTCAACATTAATGAGATTAATTAGGTACTCCTTAATGTGAGGCTTTTGTGGAGTATCAACAAACCGAACACACACTGAAAGGATTTCCTAATTTGCATGAGGGTCAGTTAATTCATCTGCTATGATGCTAAAAGGTAAGTTGTTTGCTTTCAGTTCATGGTTAACTTTTCACGTAATTTATAATTTACAAGCATACACATGAATTGTATAGTTTTACTTGTATACTTAGCATTTTTATCGAAAAAAAAGAGTTAATAGGGGAAACTTTGTAGCCACATTGCAACTCCTTAGAAAGGTAATGCTACTCTACAAGAGCATCTTCAGAGCAGACTAACTTTATCTTCCCTGTGACCTCTAAAAGGTAAGCTAAAAACTCGACACTGTATACTATTTGGCGAAGAATTTCTCCGTTTTTCTCTGCATGTTTTTCTTGTTGCTTCAGAAGCCTGCTATCTACTCTACTTACAGGACAGCAATAATTATGCCTGAAGAGATCAGCCCGTTTTGCAGTGTGACGATGCATAGTGCTCTGCTCGTGACAAATAAGAATACCTAGGGCTTTGGTGTAGGTTTTTTTGTACGCTGAAAGCTAGCAAACCAGGTTTTGCCCCTTGGCAACCTCCTCTATTGGGTTGCTCTGGAAAAAGGACACAATAGCAATAACCCCCCCCCCCCCCCCCCCCCCCCCCTTCAAGCACCTGACTGTAAGACAACCATGGAAACATTTAAGCCAGTGATGATGGAAAGACACTGTCCAGGATTTTCCCTGCTTAGTGACTTGATGACAGTGAAGTGTATCAGAAAGAATTGGTGTAGTGTGTGAAGTGAGGTATTGGAATCTCTGGGTATCATCAACACTTGCCCCCAGTTTTCTCAAACAACCACATGCTGCTGTGATCATTGCTCCCAAGTCAATAGCTTCACTGCTTGAAGTGGTTGGGGTTGGATCTCTGGATAGATTACTGCTAAGAACTTCACTTGAAGTGATTGGGGTGTCTGGATCACTTGATAGATGATTATTCATCACTAACACTTACCACCTGGACCAGAGTTCATTGTGGTTAACACTGCAGGGCATGTTTTCTTTGGTGCTGGCTTTTCCACAGAATTGGATTTATTAGGTTTATGAAGTTATAAATAATATTCCATCCTATTCCTAGTATATAAATTGTTACTAAACTGGTTACCTTTTTAACATGGCAGTCAGCTTCATGCAGCCTCTTGAATCCTTCTTTCTTGACATTTTCATGCACAAAAGCTGATCGAACATTGTTGATTAACTACTAACAAAAATGTGTTTCTTTGAGCAACAAAAGGGGGGGTTGCAATCACTACAACCCTACCCCTGGTTCTGCCGCACCAACAACCACAATTCAGATCAGCATATCATTATAAAAAATAATCAACACCAACAATTCAGATCATATAATCATATAATGAATCGGTTGTCAAACAAAGAGGTTGAAACAATCTTCTTGGGATGGGCTTGAACAAATGCCTGACAAACTTTATCTACAGGTATTCGTTACCCATAGTGCATGGCGATAACAAAGATCTGACAAATGCTCCTCACTCATAGTGGACCTCAAATAGGTCTTTATTCTTCTCAGAAGAGAAAACGACCTTTCTGCCTCGGCACTAGAAATGGGTATATAGTGTGCAAGCAATTACTAGGAGGCAGTGAATATTAGGAAACGAATCTTTATCACAAGCCCCAAGAGCTAGGAGCAGATTATCTGGTAGATGAGTTTCCATATCAGAAGAATCAAATTCATGTTTGTTGCTATGCCAGAGAACATTCCACCTAAGCTCATTTCCCAGTGACATTGGAAATGGAAGGTCACCTTCCCAATGAAGTAAACTTTCAAACACACACTGGTCAACAGATTCTGTCACAGAAGTACTTCTTGTTATAATAGAGGGTACAAGGTGGAGCAGGCCATTAGTATGACACTGATCTTTTGAAAATCTGTCCTTCATTTGACCCAGGAGAGAATCCAAGAGAGGGATGGCAATTGCTCTTTTATAGTGCTCGTGTGGGCTATAACTTGGGACCTTAGTACGGTTCCGCTGAAGGCTCGTCTTTCTAGGAACACATTCAGAAACACCAATGGCATCAGCAAGTGGCAGGATCTCAGAATTGTACCAGGAGCTGAATATTTCATCAATGTTATCTCTAGTAGTCCTGATATTTTCAATGCTGGAATCTACCATCTTGTAAGCGTTGACTACATCATGATCTTGCTTCTGTAATTTTGAAGCCAGTGGCTTCACTTCATCAATAGCATATTTTGTGTCAAGAAGGCGAAGACTTCAAACCTTGAGCTTTCACTTTTGTTTCTCTGTCCCAATTCCAACTTTTGTCATCAAAGGCAAATGTTGATACTCACTGGGTGAAATAATAGCATCCAAAAAGGTCACAAAACATTCAGACATCTCCAAAAAGATTTCAAAACAAGTGTGGCACTCCACCCAACGCATCTTACAAAGAGCAGGAAGCTTAGAACGTCGAGATGCTGGCAAATATACATCCAAAGCTCGCTAAAAAAAAACTTTGTCTCTTAGGACTGTGTGCAAAAACAAATACGACTCATTAATCATGCCAATGAGGTCCCTTACTTCTTGGACTTTGCATGAAGCGTCAATAGAAAGGTTAAGGGAGTGAGCAAAGCAATGAGTGTACAAAGCCAGAGGAGAAATTTGCTTGATCTTTGCTTGGACACCAGCTATTGCAGAATACATCACAGCTGCTCCATCATAAGCCTGACCACAAAGGTTACGAGCATTTAAGGAGAAGGATGTGAAATGGATCCCAAGATTTTATTGTAGAGGCATTTGCTCTCTCAACATTAATGAGATTAATTAGGTACTCCTTAATGTGAGGCTTTTGTGGAGTATCAACAAACCGAACACACACTGAAAGGATTTCCTAATTTGCATGAGGGTCAGTTAATTCATCTGCTATGATGCTAAAAGGTAAGTTGTTTGCTTTCAGTTCATGGTTAACTTTTCACGTAATTTATAATTTACAAGCATACACATGAATTGTATAGTTTTACTTGTATACTTAGCATTTTTATCGAAAAAAAAGAGTTAATAGGGGAAACTTTGTAGCCACATTGCAACTCCTTAGAAAGGTAATGCTACTCTACAAGAGCATCTTCAGAGCAGACTAACTTTATCTTCCCTGTGACCTCTAAAAGGTAAGCTAAAAACTCGACACTGTATACTATTTGGCGAAGAATTTCTCCGTTTTTCTCTGCATGTTTTTCTTGTTGCTTCAGAAGCCTGCTATCTACTCTACTTACAGGACAGCAATAATTATGCCTGAAGAGATCAGCCCGTTTTGCAGTGTGACGATGCATAGTGCTCTGCTCGTGACAAATAAGAATACCTAGGGCTTTGGTGTAGGTTTTTTTGTACGCTGAAAGCTAGCAAACCAGGTTTTGCCCCTTGGCAACCTCCTCTATTGGGTTGCTCTGGAAAAAGGACACAATAGCAATAACCCCCCCCCCCCCCTTCAAGCACCTGACTGTAAGACAACCATGGAAACATTTAAGCCAGTGATGATGGAAAGACACTGTCCAGGATTTTCCCTGCTTAGTGACTTGATGACAGTGAAGTGTATCAGAAAGAATTGGTGTAGTGTGTGAAGTGAGGTATTGGAATCTCTGGGTATCATCAACACTTGCCCCCAGTTTTCTCAAACAACCACATGCTGCTGTGATCATTGCTCCCAAGTCAATAGCTTCACTGCTTGAAGTGGTTGGGGTTGGATCTCTGGATAGATTACTGCTAAGAACTTCACTTGAAGTGATTGGGGTGTCTGGATCACTTGATAGATGATTATTCATCACTAACACTTACCACCTGGACCAGAGTTCATTGTGGTTAACACTGCAGGGCATGTTTTCTTTGGTGCTGGCTTTTCCACAGAATTGGATTTATTAGGTTTATGAAGTTATAAATAATATTCCATCCTATTCCTAGTATATAAATTGTTACTAAACTGGTTACCTTTTTAACATGGCAGTCAGCTTCATGCAGCCTCTTGAATCCTTCTTTCTTGACATTTTCATGCACAAAAGCTGATCGAACATTGTTGATTAACTACTAACAAAAATGTGTTTCTTTGAGCAACAAAAGGGGGGGTTGCAATCACTACAACCCTACCCCTGGTTCTGCCGCACCAACAACCACAATTCAGATCAGCATATCATTATAAAAAATAATCAACACCAACAATTCAGATCATATAATCATATAATGAATCGGTTGTCAAACAAAGAGGTTGAAACAATCTTCTTGGGATGGGCTTGAACAAATGCCTGACAAACTTTATCTACAGGTATTCGTTACCCATAGTGCATGGCGATAACAAAGATCTGACAAATGCTCCTCACTCATAGTGGACCTCAAATAGGTCTTTATTCTTCTCAGAAGAGAAAACGACCTTTCTGCCTCGGCACTAGAAATGGGTATATAGTGTGCAAGCAATTACTAGGAGGCAGTGAATATTAGGAAACGAATCTTTATCACAAGCCCCAAGAGCTAGGAGCAGATTATCTGGTAGATGAGTTTCCATATCAGAAGAATCAAATTCATGTTTGTTGCTATGCCAGAGAACATTCCACCTAAGCTCATTTCCCAGTGACATTGGAAATGGAAGGTCACCTTCCCAATGAAGTAAACTTTCAAACACACACTGGTCAACAGATTCTGTCACAGAAGTACTTCTTGTTATAATAGAGGGTACAAGGTGGAGCAGGCCATTAGTATGACACTGATCTTTTGAAAATCTGTCCTTCATTTGACCCAGGAGAGAATCCAAGAGAGGGATGGCAATTGCTCTTTTATAGTGCTCGTGTGGGCTATAACTTGGGACCTTAGTACGGTTCCGCTGAAGGCTCGTCTTTCTAGGAACACATTCAGAAACACCAATGGCATCAGCAAGTGGCAGGATCTCAGAATTGTACCAGGAGCTGAATATTTCATCAATGTTATCTCTAGTAGTCCTGATATTTTCAATGCTGGAATCTACCATCTTGTAAGCGTTGACTACATCATGATCTTGCTTCTGTAATTTTGAAGCCAGTGGCTTCACTTCATCAATAGCATATTTTGTGTCAAGAAGGCGAAGACTTCAAACCTTGAGCTTTCACTTTTGTTTCTCTGTCCCAATTCCAACTTTTGTCATCAAAGGCAAATGTTGATACTCACTGGGTGAAATAATAGCATCCAAAAAGGTCACAAAACATTCAGACATCTCCAAAAAGATTTCAAAACAAGTGTGGCACTCCACCCAACGCATCTTACAAAGAGCAGGAAGCTTAGAACGTCGAGATGCTGGCAAATATACATCCAAAGCTCGCTAAAAAAAAACTTTGTCTCTTAGGACTGTGTGCAAAAACAAATACGACTCATTAATCATGCCAATGAGGTTCCTTACTTCTTGGACTTTGCATGAAGCTGCAATAGAAAGGTTAAGGGAGTGAGCAAAGCAATGAGTGTACAAAGCCAGAGAAGAAATTTGCTTGATCTTTGCTTGGACACCAGCTATTGCAGAATACATCACAGCTGCTCCATCATAAGCCTGACCACAAAGGTTACGAGCATTTAAGGAGAAGGATGTGAAATGGATCCCAAGATTTTATTGTAGAGGCATTTGCTCTCTCAACATTAATGAGATTAATTAGGTACTCCTTAATGTGAGGCTTTTGTGGAGTATCAACAAACCGAACACACACTGAAAGGATTTCCTAATTTGCATGAGGGTCAGTTAATTCATCTGCTATGATGCTAAAAGGTAAGTTGTTTGCTTTCAGTTCATGGTTAACTTTTCACGTAATTTATAATTTACAAGCATACACATGAATTGTATAGTTTTACTTGTATACTTAGCATTTTTATCGAAAAAAAAGAGTTAATAGGGGAAACTTTGTAGCCACATTGCAACTCCTTAGAAAGGTAATGCTACTCTACAAGAGCATCTTCAGAGCAGACTAACTTTATCTTCCCTGTGACCTCTAAAAGGTAAGCCCTGCTTAGCTAAAAACTCGACACTGTATACTATTTGGCGAAGAATTTCTCCGTTTTTCTCTGCATGTTTTTCTTGTTGTTTCAGAAGCCTGCTATCTACTCTACTGACAGGACAGCAATAATTATGCCTGAAGAGATCTGCCCGTTCTGCAGTGTGATGATGAGTAGAGCTCTGCTCATGACAAATAAGAATACCTAGGGCTTTGGTGTAGGGGTTTTGGTGGCGCTGAAAGCTAGCAAACCATGTTTTGCCCCTTGGCAACCTCCTCTATTGGGTTGCTCTGGAAAAAGGACACAATACCCCCTTCAAGCATCTGACTGTAAGACAACCATGGAAACATTTAAGCCAGTGATGCTGGAAAGACGCTGTCCAGGATTTCCTCTGCTTAGTGACTTGATGACAGTGAAGTGTATCAGAAAGAACTGGTGCAGTGTGCGAAGTGAGGTATTGGAATCTCTGGGTATCATCAACACTTGCCCCCAGTTTTCTCAAACAACCACATGCTGCTGTGATCATTGCTCCCAAGTCAATAGCTTCACTGCTTGAAGTGGTTGTGGTTGGATCTCTGGATAGATTACTGCTAAGAACTTCACTTGAAGTGATTGGGGTGTCTGGATCACTTGATAGATGATCATTGCTAATAGCATCACTAACACTACTACCTGGACCAGAGTTCATTGTGGTAAACACTGCAGGGCATGTTTTATTTGGTGCTGGCTTTTCCACAGAATTGGATTTATTAGGTTTATGAAGTTATCCATCCTATTCCTAGTATATAAATTGTTACTAAACTGGTTATATACCTATTTAACATGGCAGTCAGCTTCATGCAGCCTCCTGAATCCTTCTTTCTTGACATTTTCATGAACAAAAGACAAAAGCTGATGAACTTTTAAATACAGCTCACTCACTGTGACCTTTGATTAAAAAAACGAACAGCTGCAACAGAGTCAGTGTAAATTTTAACACATCTTTAGTGGCCTGTCCTACTTAGAGTGTAAATTATGTCTTTGTTGTTGTTGATTAGCTACTAACAAAAATGGTTTTCTTTGAGAAACAAAAGTGGGGGTTGCAATCACCACAACCCTACCCCTGGATCTGCCCCTGTAACTTGGCTAGATATTCAAGGAAATACTCTACTGGGACTCGCGGAAAAGTGTGGCATTGGGAATACAACGATAATGGCGATAAAAAGGAAGGAAGCCTAACTATTAAAGTTTGCAAGCAGCCTTATTAGTCGCTGATGAATTCCAAGTCGTAATGTCATGCGCCTTGCGAAAGGCAATCAGCTTGAAAGCGATCTATACCTCTGGTTCATTAAGGCACTCCAGTTAGTGAACCATTGCGGCAGCCGAAACACTTGAAAACTTACATGAAGGGATGCAGGTTGGTTACTGATGATGGGCTAGACCACTATGTGTTGCAGGCAGTATGTTCTGAATCCTCCGATACAAACAGCGCTGATTGTCCTTATAGGAGTGAGACACCTGCCATGCACAAGCCTGATAACCTGAAGCAAACCACTCTTCCTCACAGAACCTAGTTGTGATCGCAAAAAAAGAATGTAAATAAATGCTATGTGGAAGCTACTGAGAACATGCTGCTTTTCAATTCCTGAGAGTCTTCTGCGTTAGTGCATCTTTATCGGAACTCGAGTCATGTTAGGATGTTTGAGGTCTACTGTATAATCTTTAATTTGTGTGTATACCTGCAGCATTGCTTATAGTTGATGTCATGTTTATAGCTATTGGCTATTTATTATAAGCATTATGCCATAATGTAGGACCAATTACTGCTACTTGTCTCTGGTGACGTGGAAACTAACCCAAGTCCTAGTACTACTGATGTCGGCAAGTGTGTGTGTAGTGTTAGTTCTGATGAAGGTGCAATGTGAAATCTTCTCCAGTTGGTCTCACTGCACATGTGTTGGTATTCCCATCTTGCTTGCACAATTTTATCCATTTGTCTGCCCCCACTTCATAAAGGATTCTGTCTCTCTCTCTTTCACCCTGGTCATCCAATTTCGGATGCTGGAAGACAGCTTCCAAGCCCTTAGGCTGTCACTCCAAAACACCTCGGTGGACGCATCACCCACCACTGTTCAGGCTGAATTGAATACCATGCAGGAGTCGATTTCCTCCTTTTCATCAGCCATCCCATCTAATACTCTGCCCAATTCTCCTAACTCTACTTCCTCAACTGTAAGTGTTGATATAATCCATCCTCCAAAATTGTCTGTTTCTCCAGTTTCCTCTCCAGTTCCCCTCTTCCTACACATGGTCAACTACCCCTTGTCACTAAGTCTAACTCCTTTAACTGTTACGCTTCCAATATTCATTCTTCATCAATTATCGGCTTGCCTTCCTCCAAAGCCTCCTCACCATGCTTATCGTACTCCTTACAAACCTCCTCTACTACTTACTTCCATTTATCCCTTTCCACCTCAAGAGCTCTTCCCTCATCTAAGAGATCAATCCCACTCTCCACTCAACCCTCCTCTATTGCCTACTCCCATTCATCCCTTACCTTCCCAAGGGTTTCCCCCTCATATAGAGATTGGCACCCTCCACCTGGCATCAACAAGATGTTCCCAACAAAACCACTGCACTTCCCTCCTTACCTCATAAACTGACTTCACTCCTACCTTTCAGCACGTTCGCAACAAGTGATCGTCACAGGTACCACCTCCTCACCTGTCCCTGTATCTTCTGGTGTCTCTATAATAGGTCCTCTCCTCTTTATAATTTATATCAATGGAGTGTGTAATGTGCCTTTGTCTGTCTCATCTAAGCTTATCCTCTACGCCGATGATATCCTTCTTTTTTACCCCATCAATTCTCATTCTAATTTAAACTTACTGTATCTTTGCCTGGCTTGCTTCCCAATCTCTCACACTTAATCTCATGAAGTAGCTTATTTCAATCTCTTCTTACTAAGTCTCTGCCACTTCTGTGTATTTCTGGTTCTCCAATTCAGTTAGTGACTGAGTTCAAGTACCTGGGAATCCTCTTTTCTTCATCTCTATCCTGGAACAAACACATTTCTTCCAAGACCCTTAAATTACTTGGCCTTCTCTGCCGTTATTTCTACTGCTATTCAGACACTTCTACTCTTCTTCGCGTCTAACTTCTCTTATCTGTCCCCATCTGGAGTACTGTTCTTTTCTCTGGGACCCTCAATCGTCCCATCTTTCTTCTCATCTTGAGAGAACACAATATTTTGCATGTAAATTATGTATTAAACAATGGTCATCGGACTACACTTCTCTTCTCACTAAGCTTCATCTTCCATCTCTATCCTCTCGCCGCCGTAATGCCAAACTTATCTTTTTCTTCAAACTTATTCACAATGACATAGATTTTCCTTCTAAGCCTCCCACCATGCCAACCAACTCCCTGCTACAACCTCCAATCCTTCCACCCCAGTAATCGTCTGCTAATCTCATACAGAACTCAGTCTGCTTACCTTTCATTTCCCCCTACTACTACTACTAGGCTCTGGAACTCTCTCCCCAATTACATTAATTCACTTGGACTATTTAAGCACTATATTCAACACCCCTTATCGCCACTTAGACTTTTAACAACTTAATATATTCCTCCATGTATTTGTTTACTTATTTTTACTCTTCATATTAGCCTCTTGGCTATTGACTTTTTCCATATAAATAAAAGAGCAAAAACTCTCAAGAAAGTCAACATATTTGTTATGTCCTTTAAAAAGTTTGTGACTTTTTAAAACTTTAATGTATTACGCGACTTAATTAAAGAATCCTTATACAGCTCCCTTAAAAATTATAATCAAATTGCAAAATGAACTTCAAATTTAGCTGGTTTGTAGACTTGACTGCTGCATCCATGCAAAAGTGTCCCAGATGTATACAGCGAGGTCCTATTAACATGTCTGTATATAGGTATTAACAAAGAAAATTTAAATGTGGTGTATCCAACAAATAACAGCAGGCTAGAGCATCTAGTCGAAACATTGAGATATATTGAGGTTATTCTAATGTTATTATGTTAACTGAGAATTCATTGAGACAAGATGGTTATATGAATGCTAGATAACAGTTTGATCCCGGCAATTGCAGCTTCTGGAGTGATGTGGAGACGTAATTGTACTCATTTTTGTATAGTCGGTATCTGCAATGCAGGTGCAATTTTTCACAGTTGGAGCACATCTGTCAGTTCTTGAAGACTTTATTAGTTTGTATCATTGTCCAGACATCACTGCCAATACACTTGTACATGCAAGTCATTAAAGACACATTAGCGAGGCTTAATCTCAACCTATCACGATGCCCGAGAGCAGTGCTATGATGGTGGGAGCAATATGGCACGAAGTATAAATGGAGGTAAAGGAGAAGATTCTTAAAAAAGAGCTCTGTGTGTTATAATATTATACTTACCCAATGTTATGGCCATGTCTAAAGTCTGGGTATTGCTGATGGCATGAAAGGAGTGAATAATCTACAATCCAACATGGATGCCACCTATGAAATCAGCAAGGTTTTGCAGTGCTCTCCATAACAACAAGCTCTTTTTAAATCCATTCATGCTGAGCAATCTCCAGATACTGTTGGATTTCGGATTCTTTGCTTAATACGCTGGACTGAGTTGAACTAAACATAATTGCTAACTACTATGGAGAATTGTGGGACTGTATTTTGGATGGTTCTCTTGACTCTGAAAAGTCAGAGCATACGTTAATGGTGTTGCAAGTCAAGATGACAAGACTTTATGGGGCATCTCTATTCCACTCCAATCTCAGGCAACTTGAGCAAAACCCTGCAGCACACAAAGTTGAGTGTTTCAGAAGGACAACACTTGGCTAAAATAACACTAGGAGAAAGCATAAAGTGATTAGTTTGGAAAAGAAACTAGATATTGTTAGTGAGCTGAAGAAAGGAAAGTCCCAGAGAGCTGTGGCATCTATATATTTTCGAGATACCAAAGTCTACCATTGCAGACATGCAAAGACAGAGAGATCGAGCACCACATATCTGCTAGCGACAATCCATCATTTGTAAAGAAATGGTGCATCATCAGAGAGTCTCAGTGTGACAAGCTTGACAAAGCTTGCTACTTGTGGTTCATGCAGCAGCTCCAAAGGTACTCCTGTGTTTGGACTGGTCCTAGAGGAGAAAGCTTTACAGCTATTCCCAACACTTTACCCAGAAAAAGATGCAGAATCGTTCAAGACTAGCTCTGGTTGGTTTCACCAGTTATGCTGCAGGCATGGAGTGAGAAGAAGGCATGGAGTGAGAAGAATATCCCTTCGAGGAGAGTCATTGTCAGCAGATGCTTCAGCAGTTGATGCATTCAGAAACAAGCATCTCTCTAAGATGGAACAGAAGGGGTACACTCTTAACTAAAATGCCGACGAGATTGGGCTATGGGGGAAGCTTATGCTGCCATCGAAGACTCTAGTCCACTGTGGAGAAAGCCAAGCAAACAGTCTAAGGACAGAAATATCTTATTAGGATGTGCGAATGGCTCTGATACCTGCAAACCATTGACATTTGTACACAATAGTGCAAAATGACATTGCTTAAAGTATATCGATGTGAATTCACTCCCTGTCCATTATTGTTCACAGTGTAAAGCCTGGATGGATACTAAATTATTTGAATCATGCTTTCATGGACAAGTTTGTATATACCCGGTGTGAAGAAATGTTGTCAAGATAATGGAATACAATATAAAATTTTGTTGCTTCTTGATAATGCACCCCCTCATCCTTACAGAGACACTATGATTAAGGGATGGAAAAGTAACCACCATTTTTTGCCTCCTAACACCATCTTGATTATCCAACCAATGGACCAGGGAATTTTAGAAGCATTGAAGAGGTAATACAAAAAATACCTTTTACGTCACCTGATTATTGAGAATGACACGCTCTCTCTCTCTGTTCTTCAAATATGACCATTAAAGATGCCATATATTGGAGTGCTTCATCCCGTGAAGAGGCAACATTAGATGGTTTGAGAAAAGGTTGGAACAACTTACTTCTTCCAGAAGTTAATTCTCCCACTAGTGTGGATGGCTCCTCTTCTAGTGACAATACTTCACAGATTGCGTGGGCCAGAGATCCTTGTGGTGGTGAGGGGGGATATTGGAGCCTCTTTTCAACAATTGGGGGGTTTACTCCAGATGATCAAAACTGGCAAACTCCAGAAGAGTAGCTGGAAGAGGACTCTACTGATCCAGGGCATCAGTAATGTCTGATGCTGAAATTACAAATAAACTACTAGATGAAAATCCGGATTCAGACATTGATTCAGATGATGACGAATTGGAATCACAATGCTCTGTCTCTCTCGGCTTGTGATGCATTTGGCACAGCATTAAAATGACTGGAATCTCAGGGTGATACTGACTCCTTTCATCTGTTTCTTGTTAAGAAGTGGAAGGATACTGCTGCCCCGAAATGAGGAGAAATGCTAAAACAGACAAATAATTTTGCATCATCAAACAGTGTATAAATAACATTATGGGCATCAACATTTCTCTGAGTTATGGGAATTTTCAGTTATGGACAACCCCAGGTCCCACACTGCCTGGATATGGGAGGTTTCGCTATATAGTTTAATTAGTGAGTAGATATTTGAGATGTCTGTGCAGGATAGTTTTTTTTTGTAATGTGTTGTTGATTGGAGTACTTTTCCTTGACTGCATGGATCTTTCACAATTAATGTGACTCTATGCAGTCAATGAGGACAGACGAAAGGTACAATTCTATTCTGGCAGCGTGTAACAAAAGTAGCTGATGAATGTGATATTGAGGAGCCAGCCAGCACCACTGCATAAAAGGAGAACTCCACAATGCCTAGACTCTCACAGTACCAGTGGTATAGCTGCAGTCACACCAGAAATATACTATCGTGCAATTTACTTTGAATGTCTTGATACTGTTATCAGCTGCATTTTGCACAAATTTGGCTATCTAGTAGCTATATAGCAACACACAGTTGCTTTTGAATGTTGGCCACAAGCAGGAGGATGGTGATAATGATGAGGTATTTTCACTATTCAGAAGATCTAGTAAAGGATGATCTTCTGTCACAGCTGCAATCATTCCATGCCAATTTCAAAGTTGACAGGAGCATGAATATATATTCAATACTGAATATTATATTGCTAAAGGAATGTCAGAGGCAGAGAAAAATTTATTCTCACTGATAATTAAAGTTATTTGCCTACTGCTTGCCGTACCAGCAACCAATGCGCATTCGTTTTCTGCAGTGAAGAGAATCAAAACAGTGAGATCAACAATGCTCCAGGAATGATTAAATGTGATTATGATAATGCAGGATTTAACGGAAAAGTTACACTTAAAATATAATTATAGCTAATGAGTTTTACAGGATAAGTAAATTTCTGCTTATTATTATTATTATTATTATTATTATTATTATTATTATTATTATTATTATTATTATTATTATTATTATTATTATTATTATTATTATTATTATTATTATTATTATTATTATTATTATTATTATTATTATTATTATTATTATTATTATTATTATTATTATTATTATTATTATTATTATTATTATTATTATTATTATTATTATTATTATTATTATTATTATTATTATTATTATTATTATTATTATTATTATTATAGTATTTAATTTTTTTATTATTATATAATAAATAAACACAATACAATTAATGAAAGTCTAATGAAATAAGTCCTCCAGGCTGGAGTCATTGCCCAGTATTCCCATAATGCATGCGCTGTTCCCCCTCTGTATGGCAACTGCCAAACGTTGGATCAGGAAGGGGAATGAGACCTGCTCTCCCCTGTTGTTCTGCTCACTCTGCGGCCAAGCTCTTTCAAAAAGGGTAAAGTTCCCGGGCCGAAAGTCTCTGATGTCTCCACAGCCACTGGTTGGAAGAAGTGAGAGGGGTCCATGTTCGAGTACTTTGCCCTCTTCTTCGTTTCAGCCATAGCAGCAACTGCACCTGCCTCACTGGTTGCACTTGCTATGTATGAATGGGCGTAGGTGTCTGTGCAGGTAGCGTCATTATTATTATTATTATTGTTGTTGTTGTTGTTATTATTATTAATATTATTATTGTTGTTGTTATTATTGTTATTATTATTAAAAAAAAAATTAAATATAATAATACATAATAATAAAATTATCATCAAATCAATAAATGGGAAAGGAGGGTAATAATAATAACCAAGGAGCATGAATATATTATATTCAATACTAAACATTATATTGCTAAAATGAAGTAAATAATCGTTAAACCAGAGGAAAGACACTCTGAAGAGAACACAGGTCCCCAAAATTGCTGCTGTGTTAGCACGCTGCATGGCAACAGACAGCCTCTGCAGCAAGAAATGGTGCGCAAGATGTTCTCCAGTCTCCTCCTGAACTCGGCGACCAAGATGAGCAAAAAAAGAGCGAACCTTGTGGCCAAAAACTCCAGAGGTCTCGAAGCCCATTGGCACAAAATGATGTGTGGCCGAGATGTTCAAATATTTCTCTTTTTTGAGAAATTCACCTCTCAGCTATATACCACACCAGGATCAAGGCTGGCGTAAGATGGGGCAAAAATGTCGGGGCATGTTACATTCCAGACCAGTACATGACCATTCTTCCATGGGAAGACAGAGGCACTATCAGGGCATTTTCTGTCACCACAACAAATACCAGAAGGCTCTAAGTGTGCAGGAATCTTAGCAGCGGCAAGAGATCTTTTAATGATGGATGTTATTCATTACCGCATGCCTAGGCTGATGCCCCTGACTTCTCCTGCAGCTGAGACCATGTCTCCCTAGCTGGTCCACCTGGGCACCGCAGTGCTGACAAATATAGGGGCTACAGAGTGCTACACCTAGACAAAGTCCTGTGGCCACTCAAACAGTCTCATCATCCATGCGTAAACCAAGTGATGACATAGGCAGAGCATAGCCAGGCCCCAGACTCCTCCATAGATGCAGTCTTGATGTGAGCAGTAGACGTAACATCATGCTGTACCGAATCCATCACAAGGCATTGTATGAGGCCCTCACTCGAGGGGTATCCCATGAAAGAAGCTGGCAGGGAGAGACTTGGAGTTGATCCTGATCCCATGAGACAAGTCAACACTCAAAATCTGGGTAGAAGCAATCATTGATCTGGCAGGCAAAATCCGGTGGATGAGGTCGAATGTGCTAGTTACAGAAGCCAGAAAGGTGGACGGTGCAAGCATAGCAGCACTCCTAATTCCTAAACCACCATATTTGACTAGCAGAGAAGCCTGTGTCCAGGGGAGTGAGTTAGTAGCAAGCTGAATATTGGTGATTTCACTTAGGATGGAACATAGGATGTCATCAAACTCTGTGAGTTTAGATGAAGCAAAACATGGTGCAGTACATAACAAGTACTGCAGTTTAGGCATGACAAAAGCATGTTGAGCAAGCAAACTGCGTTATGTGCCTGTAGGTGACAAAGTCATCACCTCTAACGACTTTGTTTTAGCAGCAGTGGCATCTTCAACTCCCTTGCTACACCCTATAGGAGAGCCTGGGAGGGTGGGGTTAACTACTTTAAGCCCCGGTATTGCACACAGCAACTCACCAATAACACAAGTGTCATGGTTAATGAGTTCACCTTTTCCTTGGTTAAGCTGCAGACCAACCTCGCAAGCCATTGATTCTAAGGTCGTAAAATCATTGATGACATCTTCTATTGAACCCCCTAGGTTGCCGTCATCCAAGTAAAAAACTTTCATCTCAGTTTTGAGATGGTTCATTAACTTTTGGATTGTGAGACAGAAAAGGAGTGAGTCTAGAGGGTCACCTTGTTGGACACCCTCAGAGGAATGACCCTTACCAAAAAAAAAAGAGAGGAGGAAGAGCTATAGGCAGAATATACCAGAGGCAGGAGAGCAGGAGCTAAGTCCAACTTTCATAAAGCTTGGCCAGACTTTAAAAATCACATGTATATACAGGAAGCATGAACAATAGCTTCTGCTCCCCACCCTTAGTGCCCAAACAGGTGTTAATTGGACACCTTCACGTGAAGGCCAGCACACTTGGCAGCTAGCCACCTAAGAGTACACACCACTGCAACAGGCCTCACCCCACCACACTTTTTATTCAATGCTATCAAAGAGGCCCCCCAAAAGAAGTGACACACACTAGGAGGAGCTTACCAAGGAGAGCCAAGTTCAAAAAGGCTGTAAGAGCTGTCAGCAAAACAGGACCACCACTTCCAGCGGAATCACTAATCAAGTCCTTAAGATGTTGTGGAAGCCCATCTGGACCTCCTGCTGATCCACTGGGAAATGAAAGAATTGCTTTGGTAACCAAAGCCTCTGAAATAACTAATGCAACCTTCTGGATCCAAAGTGGGGGTTTGGGGGACAGAATAATCAATGTAAGGGGGTGGGTGCTTCTCCAACAGAGCAGTAAAGGTGTTATCAGCTATCAAATCCTCAGAACTAGTGCGGTAGACAGCACCTTTAACGTTCCCTTCATCCTTAACTGAAACTTTCGTGGCTAAGGAAGCTGCTGAATTGGGATGTGAATAACCCCTGAGAGGGTGAATTGGGTCAGATTCATTCTGCACTAGTGAATTTATGTGAGAGGCCAAACTTCTCCTTTGCCCTCCCCTTTTTGGGACTCTCAAACATGTGGGAGCACTTACATCATCAACTCCACTAGAAATCTCAACCAGAATAGAGGTCAATTTGGAAGCAGCCTGCAATCTGGATACACGTGGGACCCTCTTCAACATTATGTTGAGGCAAACTAATCCAAGAAGACTCAAAACAGGAAGTATCTTCGACACCTTTATCATCTTGCGGGGTGCAGCAGAAAAGTAGGGAGCAGAACGAGAACCTGGACAATGATTGGCAACTGGACCATGTACTCTAATGATTGCTCAAAGGCATAACTCTACAGCAGGCACAACGAGATTTAGAGCAGAGAGTTGAACTCGAAACCGTAGGTGGTCAGGTCAACTAATATCCTCACCCTGATTATCCTCACCATGGATAATGCCTAAATCTCTTCCCTTGTGTTCTCCAGGCTCGATCAAGACGTCCATTTTATTATTAATGTTGTTGTTGTTATTATTATTAGAGACGATCCCTTCTCCCTTTTCTGAATCTCACATAACTCTTTAGGACATACAACTGGTCTGCGCATCTCCTCTTCCTTCTGAAAACTTGTTCCTCGCAAAACTTCCCTAACCTCTCTGCCCTCAACCTAGTAAAGACCTTCACTGCACAACTCTCCAATGATATCCCTCTATTATTCCAATCACTTCTGCATCACTGTCTTTGTAGAGTGGTACCAACAAACTCCTCATCCAATCCTCCGGACAGCACTCCCTCCTCAGCACCATATTCAGCAAGCCCACTAATACTTCTATCAACTACCCCCTCCATACATCATCATCTCATTGAGTATTCCATCTTGTCCTGGAGTTTTCCCCCTCTTTAGACTCTTCAAGATATCCACCACTTCTCCCCATCTTACTTGTTCACACATACCCATCTCATTGCCACCCTGACCTCTTTCACCCACACCAGGTATTGTAGACACACCTCTCTCTGCCAAGCTCCTCCCAGTGTCTTGCCATCTCCTTTAAAACCTCATCTTCTCCCTCTATCACACCACCAGAGTTGATATTCAATCTTCCTATCATTCCACTTTTCTTCTTTCCCCTCAGGTCTGACCAAAACAGCTTACAACTGGTTCCACCCTGTTCTCTTATTCTCCTCACTGTCTTTTCCCCATAGCTCTTTCCTCTCGCGTTATCAGTAGTTTAACTTTTTCCCTTCGCTTTTTATATTCATCCCAGAGCTTTCTTACTTTGACATCGTGATCCCCATTCTTGCTGTCATCAATTTTCTACAAACTCCTTTCCTGTTATGTATTGCTTCCCCTAACCACCATCCCCTCGATTCCTCCATTATTTCTTCTTCCCTAACCCTTTCTCTGCCGCTGTCAACACTTTTTCTTTCCATGCTTTCCAGATATATACTATTTGTTGCATTGGACCCCTGCTCTTGATCTAACTCCCTGAACTGTTCTTCCCATCCTACAAATGCTTCCTCTACTGCCTGCTGGCACTCCATCCAGTCTTGCCTACCATCCACTCTCCATTTCAATCTTACTGTTTTCACTCTCTCCTCCATACCCCCAGACCTCACTTCACACCACAGGAGGTTATGATCTGAACCAACATCATTCTTCCCAGAGTCTTCAATTACTACCTTCTTCACACTCAAACTTCTTGAAAGCAATAAATAATCAATTACTGATTTCTTCTCCCTTACTTCCCAGGTCCACCTTCCCTCACAGTTCTTCATATTATTTCCTACAAACCAGTCCCCCAAGCAACACCAAGTTGAGGAGGCTATTGCTGTTAGGGAATGCTTCCTCCCCCAGGCCTATTCTTAATCGCCCATCAGAATCACTTCATATCCTCTCCCTTCAAACATCGCTATATCTGATTGTAGTACTTAAAAAGGCATCTCCATCTCCTGTTCTCACCCCCTCTGGGTTACATAAACAACACCCACACCACTTATTTCTCTCCCTCTACTCCACATCCACCCACACATTCCACCCTCCCTTGATCCACCTAGCATCCGTGACTTCAGTCTCTTATCTACCAATATCCCTACACTACCACTTGCCCGCCTATAGACCTCCCTATCTCTACCATACCATTCATACCCCACTACACACACCTCCTCCTCTTTCTGCAGGAAGTCTCTGCCAACCCTAGAATATCCATATTCATTTTTCCTAGTTTTCTCCAGATCTTCAGCATAAAATTCTTACCTCCCAATCCGCTACATCCTGTATCATTCCCACAAAAATGATTTATAACTGGCAAAATTAAGTTTAGTTTGAACACACTCGGCAAATATGCGTGTGAAGTTTAATTTAAGGACAAGCCGTAAGAACAGCTCGCAGAGATCTAGTAAAAGATTAGTTATCCTGCATCACATTTTCCGCTCATCACGATGGCTGACATTCTCATGAGCCACACCCTGATACCGGGCTTTTTGTGGGGGGTTGTAGCTTTCTGAATTTCATATTTCTGAGTTGATCTTGATATTGGTGATACTATAGTACAGTGCGAGACTATGTAACAGTATCTAAAACAATCTATATTATCAACAGAATAATTATCCATAATACTAATAGCTAAGAGTGTCCACTATTCAAGGGGGAGGGAGGGGAGGGGACCAAAGATCATTCATCAGCTCGCCATACAACAATTCCTTTCTCCTTTGCCACCACTTCCCTACCAAATACATAACACACTCGCCCACCTCCTCCATCATTGCATCACTTACTGCCTCCACACCTTTCCCCAACAGCAATGCCATCTTACCATCCTAACCCACTCTTCTATATTCATCCAGCCACTGTCCAGTCCCTACAATTCTGCGCACCTCATCCACCAGTATACCAGCCGACCCCTCTCGAATTCCTCACACATTACCAATTAGTGTTCCACATCTTCCCCTGCTCCACTATCACACATGATACACCTCTCATCCCTAACTGTCCCACATCTCTTCTTATCCTCTAACATGTTACCCAGCTAATGCAGTCCTCAGTCTAAATTGCAACCACACACCTTCCTGACCATGCATGGACCTCACATACCTCTCTGCCCCTGCACCATTCTTTCAATTTATAAAACTTCAGCGTACTCTTTCTGTTTACTTCCTCCTCCCAATCCTTCTCATTTCTCACCTTCATTTTCCCCTTCCACTTACGTACTGATCCAACCTCATTGTTTATCTCATATTTTCTCCTTAAGATCTCATATTCTTCCCACCATCCGATCCCTCCATCCTCTCTTAATTTATTTACAACTATTTTTTATTACCAATCTGCTCTGTTCCAATACCTCTAATCTCTTACCAAACAAAACCTTCATCTCTTCCCTCCTCTTCTCTAGCTTCCTCCACCCCATATCTCCCTGTGTACTGCCACTCCTGCTACTGTACTACTTGCCTCCAACAATCTCTACCCACTCTCATCTGTGCTGACTCCAACTTCTTGCAAGCATTATGTCCTCCTGTCCACCACACTTTAGCTGCATACTCCATACTAGGTCTCACTAGAAGCTCCCACACCATTCTTCCTCTGTCTACTTCCACCTGCCCTACTCATCCATGTAACCTTTTCAACCAATTCTTCTGCCTTCTTTGGCATCTTCTCTAACGGAACATTTGATGTAGATTACTATTCCGATAGATTCTGCGATCATTTAAGGTAGAGCAACACAAGAGCTTTATTCCGAAGAACTATGCTGAAATGACAGCTGTCTTGTTCTACTGTTATATACCGCATCCAAAAATTCGGAATGAGTTCTATTTTTCTTCTTTAACATAACCAATATACTGGTCATTCTAAAAAAACACAAGAAATACTTTAAACTCTGGTGTTCCAAAATCCCCCTACAATCACATGACTATAAAACATGCACAGTGGGAGGAGGAAGTAAACTTTCATTACCAGGACCGCTTAAACTGCACTGTTGACCAGCGCTACATCCAGAGTATCATTGACCTATCGGACTTGAAACCTCTGATACTTACCTTAGTCTTTCCAGTCTTTGACCGGGCCATTTCCCGAGCTCAGAAGATACTCGACCTGGCTATAGCCTTCACACTTTAACCTGGTAGGTAACAGAAATTTATGGGGTAAAACTAGCTTATTCAGGTCAGATAAATCTATATTATATATCCCTAGAAGAAACAAAATTTTATTCGACACATTATTTTTCATTCAGTTTAGGGTCCAAGTTTATCATATATAGCAGTCACTACATCGTTTGCAGTAGGTGACTAGCTAGTAGTCTGATAACAATGCCACTCTTTCTTTCTATATATATATATATATATATATGTTTTAAGAAACAAATTTGTAATGGATACATGAAAATAGCAAATACCAGCTAGTCCAGGTCCAGTATACAATCTATATTAACAACACAGAGAATAATAACAGAAAACATTACTCAAATAGTTATTGCATATATAGTATATACATGTGCCTAACTAGTGACCCTTTGAATGAGTGTGGAACAGAATCAAAGGCTTTGCTTAGATCGAAAAAGATCAAGCACATTATCATGACCTTTATCTAAAGATTGAGAGCACGCATTCGTAAATGATAGCAGTGCAGAAGTGGTAGACTTACCGGGGGAGACCCATTGGCATACTGCTGCTCAATACATCAGTAGCGGAGAAAAGATATGAACCTTGATTAAGAAGCAGAGGTGTAGAAGGCACACTCAATTATGCTGTCCATGTTTCATCAAAGAGCCCAACCAATTAACTGATGCTGCTTAATCATTGAAACAACACTTTGTTCTCTGCTTTCTAAAAAGTGCCAATTTTGACAAAAATAAATACTCGTTACATAATTAACAATGATGTTAGTGAGATTTTTTGGGGGTGTTGGGGGGGGGGGGGAGCCTCCTCTCAGTAGATGGAACCCTGATAGTAGAATGTCATACTTTTAAAGGTGTATGCACTACAAAACTTGTAATTCCACTAGCTAATTATGAAACAAGTACTTCATGCAATGAGCTTCATCAATTACGATAATATAGAGATAGAATTATTTCCCTCCATTCAAGATAGTCAGTAGAGACTCTGAACTCATGAATATGAACTGCTATTCTCCATTATAGACTCCAATCACATGGCTACTCCCCAATAGAGGGTGTGGCCTCAAAAAAAATATGGCAGTGAACATGTTACAAAAATCTTGTGTGGTATGTTCTAAGGATGAAGAATGCTTAGAGGAAGGCTCAAGTTGGATTGGATGTGAAGGGTCTTGTGTGTGTGGGGTGTGTGTGTGTGTGGGGTGTGTGTGTGTGGTTTCATCAAAGTTGAATGTGTGGGTATATCTGAGGAGGATATTAAGAGTTTAGGTGTGAAAATGTAGTCAGTATTTTGGGAGTTTGGATGGAGCAAGTGTGGAGAAGGGAGCAGTTCATGTTTGAAGGTAAAGGAAAAGAAATGCTAGTTGTGAAGTGTGTAGATAAGAAGAACTGGAAAGAGGCACGAGAAAGAGTAATGAATAGTGTAGTAAGATGTTTAAATGATAAGGTTATGTTAAGGAAGCAGGACTTAATAGAGAAAGTTAAGGAGGAGTATCAGGACAAGAGAGATGGTGGTGGGTTAGTAGGTACTAATGTCACCAACACTGTATATACATGTATAGACGAGGGATGTGTTAAAGAAGTTGGAAGATAGAGCGAGTGGTGATGTGTAGAATTGATGGAATTATCAAATGTGTGATGTGCTGGCTAATATTCTGTTGAGGGTGAATTGGAAAAGCAAGTAGAGAATAAACAGAGAAGAAATGAAGTTTGGGGAGGAAGTTAGAACAGTTGACGATGGAGGTTAATAAAGGTGCTAAAGAAACAATGGTAAGGGCTCTCGTCAGACCAAGATAAATGATGGGAGGAGTTGGGAGGACAAGGTTGCTGTTAAAGGGGATATGGAACAGATGGTCATCAGAAGTTCTGTGTCTGAAGAAGGAGGGAACAGGAATCAGGTCATCCAACCATCGTTGAGTGTGCCTATGACAAAAAAAAAGTCACAAGGGAAACATTTTCAGGATGCCATGTGGGGAGGCCATTTATCTTGAAAAAGAAAGAATGGTACAAGAGATGGAGAGGGCCATGGAGGAATGTAGGTGTTGAAATAGTGCGAGAGGGGACCGTCAGAACAGGGATCACCAGGTGAGGAGGTTCCAGTAGATCAAACAATGGGGAAAGCTACACAAGAGGATGAATCGAAATGGAGAAGAGAGGAGGATGGATTGACAATGAGGGAGAGAAATGGTGGGGCTAATCCAGGTGCCCAGAAAGGAGAGCGGAGTGAAGAGCCAGGAGCCTTGCAAGCAGGTGGAAATGGAGACAAGACAAAGACAGTTAATCAAAGGAAAGCATCAGCAGGAAAAGGAGGATCAACCAGTGGGAGCAGTGGGAGTGATGGACCTGCAAACTGGGAAAGATGGGTTGGAGGACTACTTGAGCAACGTGATGCTACAGGCTCAAAATCCCCTAGCACAGTATCGGAACAGGAGGGAAGTGAAAAGCAAAGTCCTCTCCTACCAGGTAGCTTAGGGGATGAGGTGGTGGGGATGGGATGAGGGGGGGAGGGTGCCAGAATTTTAGGTGTGGGTTTCCTAAACTGTAGAGGATGGTGGGAGAGAGAGGTGGACATTAAGTGCATGTTGAATTGGAGATTTAGATGTGCTGGGGCTGGCAGAAACATTTTTGCAGCAGGGAGGGGAGGTTGAGGTACCTGGACATGATTGGTATGGGTACAATAGGATAGGAGGCAAGCGTGCAAGCGTGCAAGTGGGGGTGTAGGGCTGCTGGTTAAGAAGAGCATCAGGTCTAGGCTGCAACTGAGGATGGAAGGAACTATGTGGGTGGAATTGAAAGCAGAGGAGAGCAATAATGTTATTGTGGGTGTGGCATATGTTAACCTGGAAGGGGTGAAGAGTCAGGAATCAGGCTAAGGTAGTAGAACATCAGGAAGCAGGCTGTGAGGTAATTCAGATAGGTGATTTTAATGCCCACATAGGATTAGGATCAGAGCTGTCCCCTAACAGGAATGGTAAGAGGTTGTTGGATCTGGTTGGGGTGTGCAATTTACGTATCGGGAATAAGGTATCACAGTGTAGGAAGGTGGACATGGGAGATGAGACAAAGGAGGTCAGTGATAGATTATATCTTGCTGTCAAAGGGGTAAGTTATATAATTATAGATAAGATGGTGATTGGGACAGTGGAGAAATTAATTTAGGGTCAGATCATAATCTAATATGGTGTGTCCTGAGAATAGGTAGATTGGAGGAAAGAGCAAGTACTCCATGGCTTAAATGGAAAGGTGATGGTAAGATAGATATCAACGTATGCTGAGCGAGGGTTGGGAAGAATACGTGGCAATGCTAGGGATGGGAAAGGACAGAGAGGGTGTACAACAAATTTGGGAACTGTGGAGACACATTGTGCTTTGGGAGGCTGAGTTGGATATAGGGAGGAAAAAACTAACCAACAGATCTAAAGGATGTTGGTCTCATGATATGAAGTAGCCATCCAAGCATGACAAGTGTCCTGTAGAAAGCTTAGAGAGTCTATGGGTGACAATGTAGGCGAAGAAGATTATTACGGAAATGGGAGGAATATAAGAGTGCAAGAAGATGTATAAATGATTAGAAGAAGGGACTGAGGAAGGCTACAATAGAAAAGATTAAAGAGCAAGGAGGTACTAGCTGTAAGTTATTTTTGACGGACTTAAAGGGAAAGAAGAAGCAATGTCAAATTCGGAGAGTGAGAGAGGAAAATGTGGTTGTAGTGGAGAAGAGGAAGGATATACTGGAGGTTTTGGCCAAGCATTGGGAAGGATTAGGGAGTGTGTCCAGGTCAGGGAAGGATGTTCCAATTGATAACCTAGAGTCTAAAGCTAAAGAAATTAACTGGATGGTGCAGGTGGTTGAATTCCAGGAAATGTACAATATTGTGAAGGGGTTGAAAAGGGGTAAGGCTCCTGGTCCTGATGGCACAATTAATGAGATGTTGAAGTATGGTGGGAATAAGATGGTGGAAGTGTTATGTTCTTTTCTCTAATTAATTTGGTGACAGTCTAAGTTTTTTCCAGATGGTTGGAGACAGAGTTATATTGTGCCACTCTTTAAAGCTGGAGATGAGGAGGTGGCTAGTAATTACAGAAGGATAGCTCTGGGGAGTTGTGGCAAAAGTGACAAGAATGAGCAGGTAGGCTCAGTAGATTCGCAGAGAAATATATACTAACAGAGGGTCAGGGTGGATTTAGGCCAGGGAGTGGATGTGTTTACCAGTTCCTAGTGTTGAGGTGTGTGTGTGTGACATAATGAGGTCACAGGGGTGACAGATATTTCTGGATGTAAACAAGGCATATGATACTGTGTGGAAAGAAGGATTGTGGATGAAGATGAGAGGGTACAGAGTTCAGAAAGATGTGTGCAAATGCTTGTATGAAGGAATTCAGTCAAGTGTGTTGTTAGGTGGAGAGGAGTCTAGGTGGTTTGAAGTGGAGGCAGGACTGAGACAGGGTTATCCTTTGTCATCATTTTCTCCTCCAGAGAATTTCCATTGCAATTCAGCGTGGGAACACTGCAGCGGTGTTAGGCACTAGTCAGTTTACTAGTGATGACTATTTCTTACATTATAGTAGTAGTAATAATAATATAATAATAATATAATAATAATAAAAAAAAATAAAAAAATTAAATTAAAAAATAATAATAACAATAAAAAATAATAATTAAAAAAATATAATAATAATAATAATATATATATTATTTTTAATTCTATTTAGTATACTAATCAACATTATAATAATCAATTACAAAAATACCAAAATAAAAATACCAAAATAATAATAATGAAATAAATATTAAATAAATAAATAATAGATAAATAATAATTATGGTGGTCGTGGCTTCTAGTTCAGTCTCTTCAGAGTATGTAGCTCCCAAGCAGTCAGGCAAGTCCATTCCACAGTCTCGATTGAACCGCTCACACTTTGGTGGTAGGCTGATGTGCAATGCCTCCTTCACTAGCAGTTCCTTCTGTCTTCTGGCCTGGATGGTGACTTCCTCCCACAGAATAGGATGTCCATTATCCCATGCATGCTCAGCAATTGCAGACTTCTCTTTAGTACACTTTCTACAGGCATCTTGATGTTCTTTCACTTGGTCTCCAGTCTTCTGATGTTCTCCTCTATGTAGTATTGTCCACAGCTACAAGGGATGCGGTACACAATGCATGAGTGCATATTAGCTGGTAAAACATCCTTCACTCTGCTCATTTGTGTCCTTAGAGTTCTTCCTGATCTGAAGACGACTTTGATGTTGAACTTTCCTGCAGATCCTCCTGATGTCTTCACTCATGCCTGCTGCATGAGGAATCACTACCATAGGATTCTTCTTTTTATACCACTCATGGCCTGTACTGGTGTACTCATCTTCCTGTCTGTGTTTAAATGTATCTGCAGACAAAAGGTTGATGAAGGCTTGTGGATAACCGTTCTCTATAAAGACCTTATTCAAATGATGTTCTTCCTTCCAAAGGTCCTCCTTCTCAGTCACTGCTCTTCTGGCTCTATCATCTTCACCACTCCTCTTCTGACATGGATGGGATGATGTGCTCCATAATCAAGGTACCAATTCAAGCTCCATGGTAAACTTTATGGATGGCCTGATGTTGTTCAGATGGTCCAACAACTCTTGCTCACTTTCCTTCTTCACAATGCATAAGGTATCATCCACGTATCTCTTCCAAACCCTTGGCTTCAGTGGGGCAGTTGTGAGTGCCAATTCCTCAAAGAAAGGTTGGCCACCACTGCAGATACTGGTGATCCCATTGCTGCACCCTCTTTCTGCTTGGAGTATTTTTCTTGATACCTGAAGTAGGTGGATTTCAGGCACAACTCCAACAGTTCAGAAATCCTGTTAGCACATAGTGAACTCCTCTCACGCAAGCTCTCATCTTTCGTCAACATTTAAAAAATTACTTCCACAGCCTCATCTAATGGGAACACATTGGTAAAAAGAGAGGAAACATCAAAACTGACAAAATACTCATCCTGTGCCAAACATTCACATTGAATACACTTGATTGCCCAGAATCATTGACATATGACTTGTATTTCCAGCTAGAGGTGATATCAAATATGCTATAAACTTGGAAAGATTATACGACGGTGCACGTATACAAGACACAATAGGCCTAAGGGGAACCTCAGGTTTATGTAGCTTAGGGAGCCCATAAATCAGTGGTAGTCTACTTCCAGTGGCCCTAATTCCATTGTATAATGCAGTTGTTATTTCTCCCATCTTCTCCATACTCTTTAACACAGGTTCACCTTGCTTTCCTGTGCCTTGGTAGGAACCTTCTTCAGTATTCCATGTTTTGATTTCCGGCATTCCCGTCAGCTTTGAAATGTACCTGTCCTTTGTCATAAGAACTGTTGTCTTCCCTTTGTCTGCTGGTAAGATTACGAGCTCTTCCATCTCCTCAGTTCTCCAAGCTTGTCCATTGGAAAGAAAAAAGGAGTTATGGGAAAAGGCATGGGAGAAGCACAGCAGCCCATGATGGAGCTTGCTTGGGCTCAAGTAAAGCTTCTACACTCCATGTTTCTTTAGCTTGAAAAAAATGGATGTTGAAGTTTCATTGTGACACTCTAGCTATGAACAGGTTTGCTAAACTGGAAATAATCATCACGTGAATGGCTCTGCCTAAAATTAATCACCATGACACAGGCAGCCCGCGCGCGGTTTAAACTTCGCGGTTTAGTAAAGCTGAAACGTTCAAAATGGATGGAAACATAAAAAACTACTTTCCAGTGAAGAGAAGGCGAGGGGAACACCACAGTGATGCAAAACCGGATCCAAAAAAGAAGAACGTGGGAGAAAGTGGAATATCACCTCTCATCTCTGTTAGAGGTAGGGTTGAGAGCCTAGGCTGTTGTTGAAGCTGCTCAGGCGGGAGGTATTATGGGCTTGTGGGTTTGATTTCAGGATACTGGTAGTACTAGTTTCTCATCCTCTAATGTGAGCTTACCAATGTTAAGCTCTATTACTGACTAAGAAAAGGGAGACCCTTTACCAACACAAATACACTTGAGCACTCTATCCCATGTTTAATTGCTACATTTGTAGACCACCCCTTGCTTTATACTGTCAAAGTTAGTGTAGTGGAGCTACAATTGCCTATAATCGGAGTGATGCTCTTTTTTCAGAATATATCTTGCTGGATAGAGTTGACTATATGACTTAAGCCTTCCCATATATATACATGTTTTTTGTGTGGGTTTTTTGTGGGGGAGGGTGGGGGCAGACAACTTGTACTTCTTTGAAACAACTCTGTGCTTCCAAAAAAGCACTGATTCCCCACCCCCTCTATTTCTTTAATTCATTCTTAAAATATACTTTCTCTAAGATCAATTGTGAAGCAATTTCGGATTGAAACAATGAATATTCAAAAAAATCATTATGTTCTTTGGGAGGGGGATATTCCAGGCCACTCCCATCTCCCCCTGTATAAAATGCTGCTTCCCTGTTCTAGACTCGGTGATCAGAAAACACAAGATGGTCACCTCCGCTGGAGTCTTTCCGTCTATTGTTAACCACCAAGATGCTAGTTGCAGAGGACCTTCGGTAACCTTTCATGGCCTTCCAGGTCTTCTTTTCACCACCTTACTTTCATGGCAGGTGGCTTGGCCTCCAAGCAGACACCAATGCGTGTTTTGACAGCATATCGAAGAGACTCTGGTTTGTCTTTTAATCTGCTTATTGTTGTTGTTGTTGTTCTAAGCTGATTAAAATATAAATCTTCGCTATTTTTAATGAAGTCAGTTGAAAATCGCCATGCAAAAGTGCTCGTATTTTACAATGGCTTCTGAAGGCTATAGCTTACATGAGGCCTTTAATCAGAATTCCAACTTGGTCGAGGTTTTAGCTTATCTGATTACATGCAGACACTCATTCTGGATTAAATAAAGCAAGTTAGCCAACTTACTCCAGTAGTGGCTTACAATCCAGATAACTGAAGCTGTTAACAGGTATATACGTACTGATCATCAAGGCAAGCGTGTGACCTATGACCTAATTTGTAGTGATGGCCATGATTTCAGGATGATTTTTTTTTTTTGCTTTTATTGGATCAAAGTGGGTTGAAAACGAATGTTATTGTATGTGATGCATAAATGTGTATGGTTACAATATATATCTATACACATGTATACAATATGTGTGTACAATATATGTACATATGTATATACCCATATATATATACATAATGATACATATACAAGACAAAATGTAAAAACATATATATATATATATATATATATATATATATATATATATATTAAAAAAAAAATGAAACAAGAATTTGCTAATGTGGATATAGCTAACAGCAGTTACAGGATCCTTTATCTATTAAACTTAAAAAAGCAGTGAAAAAGCAGTGTTATAATATTGGGTAAAGGGTCCTGTAAATGTTTATTGTCTACTGTGGTAAATGTCATTTTTTTGTCTAATTTTTTTAATATAGTCAAGCAGCCAGTGGCTATAAAAGGTTACACTGTGTTAAACCAAAAACTAACCAATTATATATGTATTATTTACCATGTTTATTACTAAAGTAGATAAGTGCTTATATATGTAGCATATATATATATAGACAGGCATATAAATAATTACCTGGTTTTGTTAAATAGCTGCAATGTTACTATTGCCACGAGAGTAAACTTCTGAGGAAGCCAACTGATCGCTTCTTAGTATCAAAACGTGCAGTTGTGACTGACTTAGCTTAGTTCTGTGCTGTTAACTACATATGCCATGAAGAAGCCCGAGGAAACCACCTGATACACATGCATTACAAGTATACAGTGACCTGGTTTTGTTGAAGCTTTGTCTGTTAAGTTTCACAAGAGTGAAGTTCTGAGGAAACCAACTGATCCTTTACCAGATGCTCGTGTTTGCCTGAGTAGAGAATGGATTAGTGCTGAATCAAGAAACTTGTTGGTTTTTTGTAATGCATTGGACAGTTTGGAGTCATCTGATGGCAAAATTATGACAATGGACCGAAGTTGGATATGGGGAAATATTCAGAAGTAGATAGTGCTAAATTAAGAAATGGGTTTGTTGTGGTAATGCATGGACATTTGGGAGTCTTCTGGTAATAAAATTATGACCAAACTATACGCAAGTTATGTGTATGGTGAGAAAGAAGAACATAGATAAATGCAGGATCTTGAAGACGAAAATTCACGAAAGGCGGGCTAGGCTTACTACCTTACTTGATTCAATGCATACTCTTAAGTTCTTTGGTGGTGCAAGTTGTCAGAAGACAACGTTTATGGCGTTTATGGCACTAAGAAGCTACCATAGAGTGATTTTTAGCTGAGATGATAATTTTTGGCCACCATTTTAAAATAGGGGTCAAACCAATACGGGAGTGCTACAACACTCCCCGATACATCAATGTTCGACCAAGGGGTGTCCGTAACTCTCTTATCCAATCATGAAGTACGTGTATGTGTGGCTAAACACTGGTCGTGTACCATAAACATATAGTGCAAGTAATACATTTATGAGTTGGGTGGTTAAATAAGGGAAAAAAGGAGTGGTTTGTTCCACTATCTGCACTCTTTTCCAGGCAGCAGTATCCCTCCACTTTCTTACAAGCAAGAGGTGTCATGATCAGTATGGACTGGCTTCTGAAAAATATCAATTTGTGATGCCAATAATTACAGTAAACCATTTTCTTGTACAAACCTTTTTTTAACAAGGTTCCACTGTACATACAAATATGGATATATGCAGTGGGAAGGAATTACTCACATTTTCTGAACATCTCGTCCATTTATCTGAACAAAAAATCAATTTGCTCTGTCAAAATGTCATAGCAACATTAACAATAATAGAATAGCGCATGTGCACAACCACAGTGTTATCTGTTGCTTGTTTTATGCTGACTGTGTGTTATTGTGAGTCATTTGTGCCAATTAGCTTCATGCATCACAGCTCTGCCCACTTCAAGTACGTACAGTTTGTGACTGACTCTCTGGAATAACCTTTCTATCACTTCACTTTGCTTTTGGCAATCTCATGTGACTCAATCTGTTACTTGCATTATTCAAGGAGAACCACTTGACCAACAGTGAGCCACTGCATTATGCATGACCAACAGTGGGCCACTGCATGATGCACGACCAACAGTGGGCCACTGCATGACCAACAGTGAGCCACTGCATGACCAACAGTGAGCCACTGCATGATGCATGACCAACAGTGGGCCACTGCATGATGCACGACCAACAGTGAGCCACTGCATGATGCACGACCAACAGTGAGCCACTGCATGATGCATGACCAACAGTGAGCCACTGCATGATGCACGACCAACAGTGAGCCACTGCATGATGCACGACTAACAGTGGAGTACTGCATGATGCATGGCCAACAGTGAGCCACTGCATGATGCATCACCAACAGTCGGCCACTGCATGAACAACAGTAAGCCACTGCACTCATTACTTGATGATTTGAGTTACATGGATTTGATGGCAGATCAAAGTTGATTGATTGTCAAAACAGATTTTGTTTGTAACTTCCCCGCATATATACTATTTAATGCAAAATATATAGCAGTGGATATGTATTTAAGAATGTGTGGTATTGTCCGGGTTTTTTTCTTTGATAATTGTTGTCACTTTAATTATAGCAGCAGCCTTGCTGAATAATTTTTTTAATACAAAGTGTAGTGTTAAATAACTCGATATTAATTATAATGTGTTTGGAGTGTGGAACATGTTTCACCCCTTCCCTGTTTTTTCTTGATTTTTTGTTTTTTCTTGTTGTGTTTCTGCAGAAGACAGCTGTAGTGGACTGCCTCCAAGGTGTCCCAGGTACATTATAGAATCAGGATCCTCATCTAGTGCCAATTAAGTTAGAGGTGTTTAGCTCCCAGCATGCATCATGTTTAGCAGTGTCACAGCATAAGATATTTATTATTATAAGGAGAGGTATTTTTCAAGGAGGCAACTACTTGCCATTTTCACAGATCTGGAAATTGGTGTGAAGAGATGTAGAGCATAGTGTAACTATATGCTGCACAATTTACTCTGCAAATTCTTCCATTAGTCACCTGGGTTTCATGGAGGCTGGGATCCCCCCCCCCCCCCTTATTATAATGTAGCTAACAAATGGCTCTTATTATGATTTTGCTGTTTGTAATTGTCTAACATTTGATTGAATCAACTGTTGAGAGCTGAGGTTCTTCGATGGCAATACCCATTAGTCTGCCAAGATTAATGTCACTAAGTTTAGATCAAGGACTATTCTTCCCATCCTGTATGAAACCTGGTCACTACTGCCTGTGAATATTTTAAACTCCCTCCTCAAGATGATACCTTTATATGGTATCTAGTGTTTTGGTAACGCTCATGTGTGGCTGTACTCGATGTTGTGGTAGAATAAGTACGGCTCTGGTCTGGTAATCATCTGTTGTGTTTAGTCCTGTTGCAGCACATTCGGACTTGTGTGAATGCCCTTTACCAAAATCCTATCTGAAACTGGCCAAGCTGTTCCGGTGTACGGATATCATCGTTGACATGATGAGGAAGAGGAAGGAGATTTGTACTTTCTCTAAGCTGAGGAAAGCCGTGGAGCTGATGAGCAACATGTAAGTATTAGAGCAAAGGAGGTTGTTCCCACACATAACTTAGACAAGGAAAGGTGTCATCTACACACAACATACACATAACTTATACAAGGTAAGGTGTCATTTACACACAACATACACATAACTTATACAAGGTAAGGTGTCATCTACTTACACAACATATACAAGGTAATACATCTACTCATAACTTACACAATATATACAAGGTAAGGAAGGATACACCTTACACATCTACTCATAACTTGCTTAAAATAGCGAGAGAAAGAAAGTATATATATATATATGACACTGTTGATTCTCATTATATAGATAAAGCATCCTGTAAATGTTTACTGTCTACATTGGTAATTTCTTGTTTCATTTCATTTTTGACTAGTCAATCATGTTTATTGTAAACATCTTCAGTTCTGTTTCTATTATGACCTCAATAATTGACTTGGGAAATTTATTCTCTCAATGTTCTGACTAGATACTTAACCTTCACTAGGAATAATGGTTGCCAAGACTCGTGTGAGCTTGTTATATACTGGTAGTTAGCTATCCACTGATAAGAACCACACTCTGGCACGTGTGAACTGGATGTGGCAAAAATAATACTATCCAGTTCACATGCTGGAACGTGTGCCAGGGTATGGTTTGTATCATGCGGTAGATAGCTAGCTACCCGTATATAACAAGCTTGCGTGAGTCTTGGCAACCATTATTCCTGATGAAGGCTAGAGCATCTATTCGAAATGTCAAGAGAATAAATTTCATGTTGATTATTGAAAAGGTCATTTTATTTTCGTTACGTCAACTGAAAGTACGTTGATGAAAGTTCGTTGAGAGTTTATTTATTGTTATTATTATTGTTGTTATTACTAATATGACCGGATTTGCGAAAACCAACAATATAGCGAGGTTTTTCAATCATTATTCCTAAACTTGCAAACTATATACATTTTCCCTCTCCCACTCTTCTGCAGTAAACTGTCAGAAGAACTGTTCCTCTCAACAACTGTGCAGTTTATAAGTACCAGGGTAGCTAACTAATGGCAGGAAGAGCACAAACAGTTGATCCATACTTTATGGACTGTTTGCAAGAGGTGTTTCGCTGTGCGGAGTGCCAGGTTGTTTTTTACGGGTTCTTCTACGTATCTTGCAGCTGTTGCTTTGTTAGCCAGCCTTGTCTTTGCCTATGAATAGAGGACACCAATTACTAGCACTTACTTAAGGGGGGGCTCCACCCAAGACTGGCTAAAAAACGTTGTTGACTTTTGACTGCCCATAACTTTTTTTATAATTGTTTTGTGTAGATAATTTTATGCTCAAATTGTTGCTTGTTCTATGTGCTTTCCAATGATATATAAAATATCTCTAGGAGGAGGGTCCTGCCTTGGATGTTTCTGCATGCATCTTCTGACAAAACATGCCTCTAGAGATATTTTATATATCATTGGAAAGCACATAGAACAAGCAACAAATTGAGCATAAAATTATCTACAACACAAAACAATTATAAAAAAAGTTATGGGCAGTCAAAAGTCAACAATGTTTTTGCCAGTCTTGCCGTCCCCCCCCCCTCCTTAACTAAGCCATGAAGCGGTCCAAGAAGGATATATCTCAAAAGAACTAGTTATGTAATGCATGATCCATCCAACACTTAAGTAGTTCATAGTGAGTGGATGATTATTCCATACCAATGCAAGATTTCTCAGTACAGTATTATGCAATAAAGTTGTTAAGGATGTGTGTGAAGCAAACACTGATATCTTGTGAAGCAAACACTGATATCTTGAAGGCTGTAAGTCTGGTCAGTCTAGAACTTGCCGGGTGTATAGTTCAGACATCACTGATGCCCATTATCTGTTTAATGTGTACACAGAGACATGAATTATTAAGATTTTTGTTGAAGGTCTGTGGTGCCAACTATTGTCACAAGAGCAATTGCCCCTCCCCCACTTAATAGGGGGGGGGGGGGAAGGGGGAGGGACAGTGGCATTTTTAATATTTTTTAAATAAAACTTGTGGTTACCTCTTTATAAGCTCCATAGATTCTGTAAACTTCATGGTATGGACTTGATATATAGCTCAAAAGATAGGTCTCTCTGTGTGCTCTCTTTTGATACTAAAATATTTTTCATAGGTGTAACTATAGGCAAGTTACTAGACCTAAAGTGGAGGGAACTTCAAAACCTGAATGCCCGCATATATATCTCCAGATTGCAAAGTGCTAAAGATTTGAAATTATCACCAGTGGCTACTCTTTTCAATGAGTGTTTTCATTAGGCGCTAAAACATAAGTATGTGGTCAATCGCGTGGGTGGAAAATGAGTTTTATGGATTATTACGAAATTCATTTTCCACCCGCGCGCTTGACCACGTACTTACATTTTAGCGCCTAATAAAAACACTCATTGAATCGAGTAGAGCTTCCTCTAGCCACTGGTGCTAATTTCAACTCCCCACCACTTGGCAATCTGGAGATATTTATGCGGCCAATTCAGGCATTCAGGTTTTTGAGGTTCCCTCCGCTTGTAGCTCCCGTAACTTGGCTATAGTTATACTTATAAAAAATATTTTAGTATCAACAGAGAGTACAACGAGAGACCTATCTTTTGAGCTATATATCAAGTCCATACCATGAAGTTTACGGAATCTATGGAGTTATCAAGTGGTAACCACAAGGGGGGGAAAAGGGGGGGAAATACATGTGGGTCACTCTCCCCCCAAAAATGCAACTGTCCCTCCTTAAGGGGGTGCTATGGGTCAGATTTAAATTTTCATTTTTTTCATTTTTTCATTTTTTTAAATCTCACCCAACTATGCTTCAACATACTGGAAAGGTGGATTCCAAGTTACAGAAGATTTGGATGCTCTATTCTGGACTTACAGTGGCTTTTGCACACACCATCCGCCCAGGAAGGCGATCAAGAAGCTTTACCTGAATTCAGGGCATTAAAAAAAAAAAAAAATCTGATGGTTACCACTTTAGAGCTCCATAGATTCTGTAAACTTCATGGTATGGACTCGATATCTAGCTCAAAAGATAGGTCTCTCTGTGTGCTCTCTTTTGATACTAAAATATGTTTCATAGGTATAACTGTAGGCAAGTTACTAGACTCTAAAGCGGAGGGACCTCAAAAGCCTGAATCGCCTCAACCTCTGCCACTCCAGATTGCTAAGTGCAAAAAAAATTAAAATGGTACGAGTGGCTAGAGGAAGCCCCCTCTAGGTGTTAAAAATTTATTACCTGGTCAAGCCGTGGGTAGAAAATTGAAGGCGTTGTAAAAGCAACACCTTCAATTTTCCACCCACACACTTGACCAGGTAATACATTTTTAACGCCTAATCAAAAAGGTAGAAAATTGAAGGCGTTGTAAAAGCAACACCTTCAATTTTCCAGGTAATACATTTTTAACGCCTAATCAAAAAGGTAGAAAATTGAAGGTGTTGTAAATTGAAGGTGTTGTAAAATCAAAAAGGTAGAAAATTGAAGGCGTTGTAAAAGCAACAACTTCAATTTTCCAGGTACATGTAATACATTTTTAACGCCTAATCAAAAAGGTAGAAAATTGAAGGTGTTGTAAATTGAAGGTGTTGTAAAATCAAAAAGGTAGAAAATTGAAGGTGTTGTAAAAGCAACACCTTCAATTTTCCAGGTAATACATTTTTAACGCCTAATCAAAAAGGTAGAAAATTGAAGGCGGTGTAAAAGCAACACCTTCAATTTTCCACCCACACGCTTGACCAGGTAATACATTTTTAACGCCTAATCAAAAAGGTGTTTGCATAGAGGCGTCTAGCACTCGCACCAATTTCAATTTTTTTGCACTTGCACTTCGCAATCTGGAGTTATTCTGGATGGGGACTTTGGGATGGAGGTCCCTCCTCTTTAGGCTCTAGTAACTTGCCTATAGTTATCCTATGATGGAGGTCCCTCCTCTTTAGGCTCTAGTAACTTGCCTATAGTTATCCTATGAAACATATTTTAGTATCAAAAGAGAGCACACAGAGAGACCTATCTTTTGAGCTATATATCAAGTCCATACAGTGAAGTTTGCAGAATCTACGGAGCTCTAAAGTTGTAAACACAAGTTAAAAAGGGGGGGGGGTGCAGCTGTCTCGTCAGTGCAAACCCAAACTTCAATGTTTACATTGCCATAACTTTTTTTGGTCAAAAATGTTGACTCCTTGCCTCCCGCCCACAATAACTCATTCGAATAATTTTTTTATGTCTAACATTTTATACCATTTTGTAGCTCTGTCTTTACTCTACAAATTGAATGGTTTCAAAATAAATTCATTGCCTCTTTTGTGAAGTTATTGATGATCTAAGGTAAATTTTTACATTTGTACTCGCCATTACTAGTGGATTAAAAAAAAAAAGATTCTAAACCATTCAATTTGTAGCACTATGCATGCTCTAGCCACTGAAGCAATTACAAGCCAATACAAAATACTAGTAAGGGTGGGGAGTGGGCGGCATCTTCTTCAATGGTGCTTGCTTCTTTGAGTTACCTTGAAGGAGGACAAAAAGAAAGTATATGATATGCATATCATTTGAAAGCATGACAAGTGGGCTATCTTTTGATAGCAAAATTATGTTCATAGGAGTAGAAACAAAAAAAGTTATGATCAGTTGTATTTGAGGTTAACTTCTTTTTTTAAGTACCCCTAGCACCCCCTTAAGCAGCTCTGTGATGACAGTTGTATTATGACAAAACAAAATATGTTTTACTTAAATATATATTATACTATACATGTGACAGTCCCAAGTAGAAATCACCAAATTCAATTATTGAGGAAAACACACTTGAAATGACATGACTATAGTAGATCTACCCCAAACCCACTTTACTTTATGGACTCTGAGGTAGGTGTAGTCAAGTGTTTGCGGATCATTAATGATCTATATATATACATTCAAGTTTGATGGGGGCACTATAAGCGAGGGGGGAAAAGCACTCTAATTGTCTTGCCAACAGCCTATCAAAATGTCTACTGATGCTTCTTCTGTGGAGTCCGTTTCCAACAGAAGGAAACAAGAGAATTGCGAGGACTGCAGTCCAGGCAGAGCCTGAAGCATCCACAGGTTTCAAGAATCAAGTTTCACTGAAGAAAACTCCTCCTCTTCCAGCTCCACTCCTGTTGGAAACGGATGTAAGTGCTTTTGCAGCGACTCTTTCAATGAATTGTTTGCTGCCATCAGCAAGCATCCAGTACAGACCCTCAACAAAATGATAGCAGCCATCCCACTCCCAAGAAACAACACCAGTCCTTGGTGTAAGTCTGTGAATATGGCATTACTGAGTACAATATGCTCCACCCAGTCCTTGGCTCCTTGCCCCATCTATACTCTCATATTGACAAGCTAATAATAGTAACATATCACAGCAGAATTCCACAGGTAATGTATGCATAGTAATAAAACAATGATATAATTTTCCTTTCATCAGTTCAGATTTCGTGGCTTAGCCAGAATGTACGGATGTCTTCCTCTTCTGCCAGGAATGCATCATAGCCTCTCTTGTCCACAGCCAGTGTTTGCATCTACAGAGAGCCATCAAATATAAGCAGAAGTGTCAACTAATTCTTACACTTGCAAAAAGTGATGTCGAGAGGGAAAAATTGGAGACCTTTGTGTTGCAAACCCAGGTTAAATCAGGGCACACTACTAAGACTAATCACAAATCTTTTTTTAAATAAATGGATGATATTTACTTGAGACCGTCCCATATATAAATATGAAATGACCAAGAATTTACTTAATGTTGACAAAACGTTTACAGGGTCCTTCATCTAGTGAACTCCAAATATAATACAGATTTGTGTTTTTATAGTGAAGCAGCCACCTACAAAAAGTTTCTCCATACAACACCAGAACAAAACCAATCATATTTACCATGTTGCACCTTTGTATTCAGATGGACACATGCATCATAAATTCTTACCTGGTTTTGTGTAAAGTCTGTGCTGTAACTATGTAGTTATGACATTAATGACCTTTACCAATCTTCCTGTATTTTCTCCAACAGAGAAATTTGGGGAACTGATTCTTGACAGTTTGGAAGTCTTCTGGTAGTAAAACTATGATAAGCAGACATTCTATGCAAGTTATGCATGGAAAATAATTGCATGATCTTGAGTATGACATTTCACAGTAAAAAAAAAAATCTTCTAGTTTACAACAGTGAAGGATTCAGGGCATGCTTGATGTGTTTGGGAGGGTGGTCACTGTTTCTCATACCAAAAATCTGTCAAAGTGAGTTTTAGCCGAGCGCTTTTTTTTGTCTGCCATTTAAAAATATGGGTCAAACCAATGATGTGGGAGTACTACTGTGCCCCCCCCCCCCCCCCAATATAAACTATAGGACCTCTCGCTGTCGTAGTAGTGATGTAGACTTGATAATCACTTGGCGAGAGTGAGAGGAGCTATGTAGTACTCACCTTGTCTTTTACTAGATATTTCTTTACCAATTGCTATGCTGCTATATATATAGTTATTGGTAAATAGTCTTGCTCACTAGTATTCAACTTTGTCCCTCCCCCCACCCCCAACATTCATGCTTCTGCCTCCTGTGAATAAGCTGAGGAAACCAACTGATCACTTTGTAGCAAAAATATGCTGCTGTTGCTAACCCAGCTCGATGTTCATGCACATAAACATATTGAGGATCTTTGACCAATTTTCATGAATTATTCTGATTCTGCACTACTCCTGAGTTGTGTGCGCCATGGCTACAACTGGCAAGAACCTATGAGCTACAACTGGCAAGAACCTATGAGCTACACCACTAGATTTGATATGGCTGGTTATTTCTTTTTCTGAAAATGATGGAAATCTTAAGTCCCAGGAATTGTTTTGCTGCTCAGCTCTGCCATTGTTCCTTTGAGTCCAGCATCTTTGCTGTGTAATTTATTTTAAAAAATGAAATGCTGATAAATATGCTGCTATTGAATAGAAAGGGGTGTGAATTATGCGCAGGAAAACTAACAGTGTACCACAGTGTACTAAATAGATTTGGGTGCTGTGATTATTATCCCAGCAAAGATGACATAATAGTTTATGAAGCTCTGCGCTGGTCTGCGTGAGGAGCAACAATTCTTGCACTATTGTAGTGGTGAGGCTAAGTAGATGGAGTAGATCGAGACCTCAGCTCTATTCCTTCTTGATAGCCCCATGCTGTGCTTCTGTGACTGTCTTACTTGACATTTCCTGCAGACAATAATTATTCAGCATGAAGAGTTTGGGACAGATGAAGATCATCTATTCCCAAGCTTTGAACTACTGTTATGAAAGGAACGTGCCGGGTGATTACGACAAGCGCTCTTGTTATCAGCTCATCATCGAGTCAAACTTGGAAGAGAATGGACTCGTTGCTCATCCTAACAGAAAGTTGAGTCACCTGAGCATGTTGAGCTTGGTGTATCGTCGCAAGACATTTAATAAGGAGCTGCACTCCACAGTGATGAGTCGCCATAGGCAGTTCCTTGCTGGTCTGAATCCACCTGTGGAGATTGCAGACGAGTTGGTTTTTCGGTGGCACTGTGATTTTTGCCTTGACAGCGTGCCTGAAATACAGGAAGGAGATTTACCTCGGCCACCAGCAACAGGTGCCACTTACTTACCTGCTGCTGTACTTGTTATGGTTGTACTGTTCTTAATCTGGTACTCCTTCTTCTGTCCTTTCCTCCTTCCTCCATTTCCTTCCTTCTTTCTACTTTTCCCCCCTTTTTACCCCCCTCGTCCTCCTCCTTCCTCCATTCACTCCTCCTCTCTCCGCCCTCCTGGAAATTGATAATCCAATGAGGGTTAAGTGTGCTCCTCCAGTATAATCCAAGACATGATTATCTCATCACTGTTGTGATGAAAATACCCTATAGGGTTGATTTGTATAAGGTGGGGTGGGAAGGATTATTTGTAAAATTACTAGCAATGTTGTGTTAAGCGAAGGCGTGTGGCAATGGATGGAAACCAAAATATAGGAGGATAGTTAAGTTATAGAGCAGTTCGTACACACTTATATGGAGGTTGTTTTATTGCTCCATGTAATGAACGTACATGTGCACATACGCTTGAGGCAAAATAAGTTTTTCATGGCTAGCTCTCCTCAGTTTCTACAGCACACTTTGCTCTTTCTCGTTCACTTCTTGCTCCCATTTTCATCTTCTTTGTTCCATCATTATAGTGAACCTTCTCTTAGTGTGCAGTTGATTGCATCACAGGATTATGTCGTTGCAACTCACACGCGCACGGAGGATGTTTGTTTATTGCTCCATGTGATGATCATACTTACGTGCGCCTGAGACAAAGGTTATTCATGGTTAGTATAGTGCTCGACGAATAAGGAGAAAAACCAGATTCAAGAGGGTGTGTGAATACCCCTACCGCCTTTATGAAACCATGCCATGTTTGGGAGTTGTCTGTAGTTTTGCCATATTTGGAGTACTGCAACTAGCTATGTTGACCATAAATAACTAAGTGCTCTGTATTGCTAATCATAGTCAGTGCTTACATTCCACAGATGTGTGTATGACTGCCAAGGGCCTGCTATTGATGCACCATGTACGTGTGTCTGAAAAAGTCAAAGAAAGAGGCGAAGAGAAAGAAGCTGCTGAAGTGACAGCAGAGGAGCAACGGGAGGACTGTCCTGGCAACCTGAAGGATGTCCCTCAGGAGCTGATAGAGAAAGTTAGGAATGATATTTGTGATGAAGTGTCGGGGAGGGAGAGTTTATTACAAAAGTCCGTTAGTCATGGTTTGTGCATGCACACCACTCTGCTTGTCTATGTGTGTGTGTACGGAGGTTCCTAAAGCTTCTCTCTTGCCCTATAAAAGAGAGGGCATCACTGGAAAAAAGTGTATTATTTATTTAGCCATTGGACAACCAACGGCACCAATTTTACGTATGTCTCCTCATATCTTGGCCAGGCCACCAGGAGTGCTGGGTTGGTAGCAGCCATGGCAGAGGATAAGAAAATGGAGAAGTACTATGGTTTTAACACTCCTTCGTCCCAGTAGCGATTGAATCTTAGGGGTAATAGGAATAGGGAAGAAGTCCTTAGAGTTCCTACAAGACTTGGGGGACAGGAGAAGGCGACACACTGTAGATTTATATACCTACTTTAAGGGGACCTGTTTTGTTTTTCACAAAAATTTCACCGATTTTTCTTAAAAAATCTTATTAATTCCCCTAAAAAATTGCCCTAAAATAGTAGGTATACATACAACCGAGACATCAAGTTTGATAGTTTTAGGCCTTTTTAGCCATGTATCTATTTCATTTCATGTAGAATATTGAAAGCCTTGATTTTGAAGCTTGTTTCTCATGATTTTTTGTCCTATGAAAAAGGGGAAAGAAACTATACCTCCATCAATTTACGTGTGTACAGAGACCACGAGACTTTTATATGTATGCCTTTATATGAAATTATGCAAATCTATCCTGGCAACACTAAACCATGTGGAACACTAAACTAAAAACACTAGGGAGTGGGAATATTTTAGCTGAAAGCGAGTCAGTGAATTCACATTCCTGCTGGTCTGATCTATGCAGTGTTTCCTCCTGGGGACGTTAGGATGGTCTAAGTGGTTGTAAGGGAATTGGGGGGGGGACAAAAAACGTTTAATTTGCAATTTATATCTTAGAACAAACCAAACGAAGAGAATGCATTTCCTCTGAATCTGACAATTGAAAGTCGAGAGAAAAATAGCTATTAATGAATGCTTGAAAATGTAAAGTGTGTTCTGCCTGACTAGGTCATTGAGTTAAATTTTAATTAAGTAAATATTCATTTTAACCAACTTTTGCTATTATTTTCAACTATGCGCAGTTAATAAGAATTCTTGAAAGTTTCTTAAGTGTACACACTAAAGGAAGGGGCGCTAACGATGTTCTAAGGGCCGAAAAAGTTTGGGAAACACCGATCTAAAGGGTTTAAAAATAAATATTTAATACACCATTAGAATTCAAGAGATGCATTTTTTTAATAGAATGTTGTATTCTCGAGTTATGAGGTCAGCAGTGCAACCGTGTCAAAATAGGGAAAGGGGTGAAAACTCGGACATCGTTAGATGGGTAAAATATATGAATTTGATCTACGAGCCCATTCTTGTATGCACATGCCCAATAGACTGCTCTATGGATTTTAAATTATCAAGTCCACTTCCCAATCAACCAAATTTTATTTCTGTTTGGACGGGTGGGTAAGAAAGATTATTTGTTTTAAGTCAGCTCTATGTTTTTTGTGCTAACATTTCAACTGAAATACTTTGATCTTTATTAGGGAAAATCCTAAAATACAAAAAGCTGGATCCTTTAAGTATTTGATGTTGACTGAAAGTAATCTTGCACGATTTATAATGGCTGACGATCGCAACCACCTTCTTGAAAGGACTTTTCCTGGCTTTTGCCATTGTTTCCAATTTGTGAAGTTTATTTTTGAAAAAAGTTACAATTAAAAATATTACAACAAACCACAAATAAAGTCGGCGTTCAATCAGTTAAATGCACTTCATTTTTTACGGACAATAGCAGCAAGTGAATAAGCACCAATGTGTGGTAAATATACTCTCAAGTGTATAGGTTTTCATAAGTCTAAAAGGAAGTCTAAAAGGAATATTAAAAAAATAGTATAATAATAATTCAGTTACACCTTCCTTAAATTAAACCATGTCATTGCCGGAGTTTGTAATAACGAGACATTGTCTGCACCAAACATTTAGATCAGAGCTAAGCAAACAGCAAGAGCTGTGTCCAACATCACAAGAGACCCTGAAAAGACCAGGATGTTGAGGATGCTGGACATGGCCCCCAACACCATTAGGATAATTAAACCCTACTTTGTGCAAGAGAAGAAGGCAGCCATTCCTCTGTGTGACGTGGTGAGGAAGGTCAAAGAAAGCCATTCATCGCATCCATCTGAAGGTATATTCCTTAGATGCTAGATCGACATGGTTACTAGAGGGGAATTCTTGGCAAACCCAAGACCTGCCTAACCATACTTTGTTCCATTGTAACTATTTTGGCCATAGCTGTAGCAATAGCAGCTACATGTACTACTGGTCTGGGCTTGTTCCAACAAGGAAAACTTAGCGGCATATATATAGGTGTCGTCCATGTGTGAGTGAACTTTTTGTGAACTTTTTGTGCATCCATATATATGTCATTCATATTAAATAAAATACCATCTATTCTCATACTAAAATTACATGGAAGGAGGAGAGGGGCAGTATAGGGAATGAGTTATTGATCCTGTGTTTGTCCTAGCCTTCAGATCTTTAATCCTATCCTCAATTGATCAGCACAAAGAACGTCTTCAAACTCAATAGCTACTCCATTGTCACTTTCTATGTTTGGGTTGTGGATCGAAGACGACCAAGAATATTTCTCATGGCGTAGCAATTATGATGGTACTCCAGTGCAGAATATTTGTGGAGCAAAATGTCAAATGATACCTTTGGGTGGCTGCACAGTTCTTGTTGTGCGCGTCTTACAAATATCAGCTCACAACGGATGCTCAACCTCGACCTTAAGCTTTGGTTGCTAACCCGGTTTCAGTTAAGCGGTAATTGCTGCCACCAGAGTTCTACAATTGCCCCTTCTTCCCAGATACAAGGTTCTTAGGCCTTAAGAATATCTTAGAATATCTTAGTAATTGTTAAGCATAAGTATAGAGTAGAACTGAATCACGTGGGCTCGGCTGGGACTTTAAATAGACTCCAGCCGGGCAACTAAAATATGACCAAATAAGGTAACAGTTATAAATAGATGCGTGAGAGTAGAATAGGGTAAAGTGGTGTATGAACCAGTACTCCGTTATATATACATTGGTGATACAGATATCAAAGTGTTAAGAGTGATACATGGAAATAATAATAACACTTACACATATCACACTTACACATACATAAATGTTCATGTCCGATTCTGTGGCATGACACTCCCCCCTTCCTCTGGAGGCCAAAGGCCATCTGACAAAAGATGAGTGATAGGGAAGCAGTCCAGGCTTGACGAGACAGCCCATCCGCGTTGCCGTTGGTATGTCCAGGTCTGTACTTGATGGAGAACGTGAATGGCTGTAGGCGAAGAGCCCATCTTGCTAGCCGCCCATTTGTTGATTTGCTGGAGTCAAGAAATGTTAGGGCCTTATGGTCAGTGACGATGGTGAATGATCTACCAATGAGGTGACTCGCAAAGTGATCGACTGAGTCAACAATGGCTAGGCCTTCCAGCTCTGTTGCTGCATATTTTGTTTCCCTTGGAAGCAGTTTTCTGGAGAAGAACGCCACAGGTTTTTCTCCATCGTCTCTGGAAACACTTAGAACGGCTCCAATCCCATGGGATGAAGCGTCAGTCTGCAAGATGTATGTATCTTCCTGTGTCGGAATAGTGAGGGAAGGTATAGAACATAAGACATCTTTTAAGTATGTGAACTCATCCTGAAGTTCTTGAGACCACTCCACAATTGCTGGTTCTGTTTTCCTTGTGGTTGATGTGAGAGCTTTGGTATGTCCGGCATAGTTGTCCACGAATCTTCTATAATAGCCGGTCAGTCCAAGAAATGACCTGACATCTGTCTTGGAGATTGGCCTCACAAAGTTCCGGACTGCTGTCACCTTGCTCTCGTCTGGTTGAACTAGTCCTCTGCCTACAATGTGTCCAAGGTAAGTGCAGGAAGCAGAGGCCCATACACATTTTGTAGGCTTAGCTGTCAGTCCTATCTCCCTGAGACGGCTTAGCACTGTAGACAGATGTTGCTTGTGGTCAGTCCAGCTGTTGCTAAAAATAACAATATCGTCTATGTATGCTCTCGCACAGAAAAGTAGTTCCGAAAGTACAATGTCCATGAGTCGTTGGAAAGTTGAGGGGGCATTGCGTAGCCCGAAAGGCATAAAGAGGTACTCGAATTTGCCCCACTCCGTACAAAAGGCTGTCTTCTCGATGTCAGCATCCGACATAGGCACTTGGTGGAAACCTTTATTTAAGTCAAGCTTGGAGAGGTACTTGGCTTTCCCCAGGCAGTCTATTATGTCCTCTACACGAGGCATCAGGTAGGGATCTGGCACAGTTACTTTGTTTATTCTCCTGAAGTCCACACATAGGCGAACGGAACCATCCTTCTTGCGTACTGGCAGGATTGGAGAAGACCAGGGACTCAAAGAAGGACGGATGGTCCCTGCTTCTGCCAGTGTTCTCACTTCTGTCTGTAACTGTTCCTTCCAACTTGCTGCCAACCGGTATGGTGCAGACCTGAGTGGGGGAGAATCACCAGTGTTAATAACATGTTTCAGAATAGAAACTCTACCAGGTGTTGGGTTGATGATATCTGTAAAGGTATCCAAGACCTCCTCCAGTTCCTTCCTCTGTGCCGGCTCTAGATCTCCATAACTCTGCTCAGCTTCAGTGTGGGACTCATCATCTCGCTCGTCCTCATCTGCCACGACCACTCTTAGTACTCTGGCATCTGGAGTTGTCCACTTCCTGAGCATATTGATGTGAACTATCTGTGGCTTGCTACGTCTCCCTGGAATGGCTAACTGATAGGATACAGGGGAGAGCTTGTCTATCACTTCGAATGGCCCATTCCATGAGTCCATCCAGCTTGCCAACTAAACCAGGCACATGCATGAGTACCATGGATCCAATCTCTAGCTCTCTGGGTTTTGCCTTCCTGTCATAAGACTCCTTCATTTTTTCTTTAGCAGCTGACTCTCTCTCACTAGCAAGTTGGGACATGGCTTTCATTCTTTCCATCAATTGCTCCACCCATTCATGAAGGGACTTCTCAGGCAAATCACCATCTAACCAACTCTGCTTGAACAACTCAAGTGGACCCCTAACATCCCGCCCATAAATCAACTCGAAAGGGGTGAAACCCGTGACAGAATGCGGTACAGACCGGTATGCAAAGAGCAGATACTTTAAGCAGATACTTTAAGTAAATATCCCATTCATTCCTCTCGACTCCTGACTTCCTGATCATGGCCTTAAAGGACGCATGCCAGCGTTCCAGCATCCCATCTGTTTCTGGGTGATAAGGGGAGGTACGGATAGGCATAATTTGCAGCAGGTCACACACACTTGCACCTAGGGCACCTACAAAGGAGGGACCCTTGTCAGTTAGAATCTCATCTGGCAAGCCTGTACGAGAAAATACTTCAATCATGGCTTCAGCTATTGTCTTGGCATCAGCTCGTCTCATTGGAATTGCATCGGGATATTTGGTTGCATAACACATGCAGGTGAGAACATATTTATATCCCGACTTAGTTCTGGGCATAGGGCCAACTACATCAAAGGCTAGCCGGCTGAATGGCACAGTGATAACCGGCAATGGTAAGAGTGGGGCTTTTCCTTGATCATTTCTAGCTGCACGTTGGCACTGAGGGCAAGAGGCACACAAATGCTTAATATCTGTGCTAATACCAGGCCAAGTGAAGTGTCGTCTGATACGGGAAGTGGTCTTTTTGACTCCTAGATGACCAGCAAGGGGGTTGGAATGGGCTAAAGCTAGTATGCTCTTCCGCCTACCCTGTGGAATCACCACTCTCTTCCACCCTGTACCCAACTCATCACTCTCCATATGTATAATCAACCCATCTTCCCTTGTATAGCCTTTCTCTTGCTTGTCCGCTAACTGTCTTACGTTCTTCAGAGACGTGTCTTCCTCTTGCTGTTGTACGAGCAGAGTACGGTCGTCATGTCCTTCATCTGGCGGAGGTAGAGGAAGCTGAAACTTGTCTTCCTCGGGAGTGGCTTGCAGGTGGTTGAGGTGGTTGTCATTCTCAAAGAGTGAATCATCAAATTCGTAAATATCGTCTAGGCTCAGTGGCTCAGACCCAGAGGCAGCAGTAGCAGCCTCATCCTGCTTTTCTTGTTCTTCTTCCTCGGCTGCCTGTTTCCTGGTCACCCTGATCCTATTGGAAAGGTTTCTTTCCTTCTCCTGATCTTCTGAAAGCTGCACTAGAAATTTATGCAATTTTAAATCAGTACCTAATAGAGCATGATCACCAGAGGCATTGAAAACAGCCACTTCCTTGTGGATGGACCTGTCTCCCACGTGTATCCAGACTTTGGCAATTGGACACGTCTTGGTAGATCCGTCTGCCATGGAGATTACGGTGTGGTCTCCGGTGTGGAGACTCTTGGGGATGAGGTCAGGATGCACTGTGGTGAGGTCAGCACCGGAATCCACCACGAGTTTGGAGCACTCTACATCCCCTATCTTACCCACAACATAAATGGTCTGACCCTTTGGTTGTGGAGAACGTATCCTTCTGATCTTCTTGGGGCAGTCAGGCTTTTTATGACCTTTCTCCCCACATCCGTAACAAGTAGGAATCTTTAGATTGTCTGTTGTGAGGCTGTCTGTCCGGGTCTTATTCCTTTCAAACTGTTGTTGTCTACCCTAGGTGGGAGCGTGCTCTGACCGGTTGGACCCCCAATCTCTCCTCTGGCCATTGCCTCCTGAATGGTCGGTGTCTTTCCTCTCATATCGTGCAGTGTAACCAGAGCGAGACTTCCAGGGATTGATCCGGTAGAACTCCTCTGCCAAATGTGCAGCAGTGATTCCATCCTTGGGGTTCCTCCCTAAGACATAGGTACGACATTCTGTAGTTAAAATAGACAAAAATTTAGACATAGAAAGTGTGGAGACAAAGTCTAGGATGGTAGTGCATCCTTCCAGCCCTCTCTTAAACTTCTCCTCGAAACGTATCATGCAGTCCTGAAAGGATTCGTCTGCTTCTTTCCTCATAGTCCACCACTGTTGTCTGGCCAAGTCGACTGTGTCCCCAAATGCATCCAAAAGGAACAGTCTTCACCGCATCATAGTCATCCTGCTGAGCAGTTGCAATGCGAGTGTTAAAAATAGTGGAAGCTTTACCTGACAAGTTGATAGAGAGGAGTCTGGCCCACTGGTCTTTAGGTTCCTCATTGTACAGCATGACTTGCTCAAAACGACGGAGATAGTCTGCTGGCTTGTCACTGTCCTTCCAGGTAGGAATGGTCTTCCAGTTCCTTTTCTTCTCGAGCAGATGCAGCTGGTGTTCAGAGTGATTTTTCTCTTTCGAATCCAGTAGTTGTAGCAGTCGCTTCTCCCGCTTGTCGGCATCTTCCTGATACCTTCTCTCCCGTAATTCTTCCTTCCGTTGATCCTCTTCTCTACGACGTTGCTCCTCAGTGAGTCGTTTCTCCTCTTTGCTGGCTTCCTTCTTTTCCATGAATTCGAGTATAGTCATCAGGTCTTTTGTCATGTTCGTCTGCCAACTAGTGTGGGGTGGCGAATGTCTGTCTCCATCCTCTGATTCAGAGTCTTCAGATTCTTCTGGAAGGATATCCTCGGTTGTCGCTTCCCTGACCGTTTTCCTAGTGGACTTCTTTGACATCTTGACACTGAACTTGAAAAGAAAATAAGTATTAAGTAAAGCCAAAAGCTTACAATTCTTGCTTTCGATGGCTGGTCTTCTGGAACAACAGTCAGTCCTGTATAGCTAGTTCCACACCGCTGGCCACCAGATGTTGTGCGCGTCTTACAAATATCAGCTCACAACGGATGCTCAACCTCGACCTTATGCTTTGGTTGCTAACCCGGTTTCAGTTAAGCGGTAATTGCTGCCACCAGAGTTCTACAATTGCCCCTTCTTTCCAGATACAAGGTTCTTAGGCCTTAAGAATATCTTAGTAATTGTTAAGCATAAGTATAGAGTAGAACTGAATCACGTGGGCTCGGCTGGGACTTTAAATAGACTCCAGCCGGGCAGGAGTCCGGGCAACTAAAATATGACCAAATAAGGTAACAGTTATAAATAGATGCGTGAGAGTAGAATAGGGTAAAGTGGTGTATGAACCAGTACTCCGTTATATATACATTGGTGATACAGATATCAAAGTGTTAAGAGTGATACAGGGAAATAATAATAACACTTACACATATCACACTTACACATACATAAATGTTCATGTCCAATTCTGTGGCATGACAGTTCTGCTGAATACCAAACTTGGCCGTTATACTCTGCAGGTGATGTGGTTCTACTTATAATTTTTATGATTTTCTTTGTGCTGCAGAGTTTCTGGAAGACACCATTAAATACCTTGCTGGAATGGACAACTCGTGGCTAAAGATAATCACAGTTAGAAAAAAGAAATATGTAAAAGTAGACAAAACTACAGACTTACACATTGTCATTGGTCAGGTAAACGAGCACAGGGACACCTTACTCTAACATCACTATCAAGTAGTGCCTTGCTGTTTATAAATTTTTGTGTTTGTATATATGTTGTTTAAAATGATGGTAACAACAACAAAGACAAGCGCATTACACAAATAAACAGATTGTTCCATGCATTATATAATAATATGAACACATGTGCTTTTTGAAGTATAAAAGCATTGAAGTGCTCTAGTCTAGGGTGTAAATAAAGTCTAGGGTGTAAATAAATAGTTTTTTTTCTGGGCAACTTTTTCGGTGGTTAACTGATATAACACTGTTAGAGACTAATCCTTCGAGTGTTAACTGATATAATGCTGTTAGAGACTGGTCTCCTTAGAGTGTTAACTGATATAACACTGCCAAATTGCATGCAGTAATGGCTGCTGTTTTGTTATTGATAACTATATTGAAAGTTAAGTCTTGTTTATGTCATGTATCACTGTTGGATAAATGTTTGTATTTGCTCACCAGAACCTATTGCATAATATGCAACAATGCCTGCACATTAATTTCCTTATCTTTGAAGAAGTCAAAGTGTGAAGTTGTCAATGTGTTTGTCACATTTGGCCAAACGAAAAGTCGGGTCTGCATGAAACGTGCACCTTCGGAACTGGATGAATGCTGGATGGTTTTTGTAAAGGTTGGGTCTGGACTTAACCACATCAAAATAAGACGGCGGCATTGTCAGCCATTTTGTTTAGGGAATTCTTACATGAGTGTTCCCTGCAAGAACACACTAACAAGATGGTAGCATTTATTCACTAGCTATGTTAGATCTCGCCTAATGCAAACACTTTTCTAGCAAGGCTTCTTCTATATAGCCCTATTCTATTAGAACACTGCAGTTGCTGAAATGGTGATGTTTACAGGGGCAGCATCTTAGACTAAAAAAATTGGAGTTGCCATAAAAGAAGTGACTAGCAAAAGTATTCAGGTCATAAAATATTTGTTTTCGTTAAAACTGTTGTTGTTGCAGATATTCATATGTTGTAGGGCCTATATATATATCTCGAGGATATATATACCAATTATTATCATGACCATTGGTTATTCAGGGTGTGCTCTCTTTTGGTCTGGAATGATCAAGGTATTGGCTAAAATTAGACTGACTATATAATTATAGGATTGCAGCAAATTTGCAAGGTGTCAAAGAGCATCGAGATTGGTGGACACAATTTTAGGAATTTTTTATGCTGCTCAAAATTTTGTTCACTTGTCACTTAGCCTAAATACCCGCTTTTCTTAAATTTACGACCATCATGCTGCTTGTGTGTTGGCATTCTTTTCCTTTCCTTCAGCGGTATATATAGAAGACACTTTTTGGAAAAGGTTAGCTGTAATAAGCACAGTATTTGCATGCTGTCCACCACAAGGAATTACATGTAGTATAGGCGAGCTGTCATAAAATGTGCGTTAGTATTCCTATATATATAAGCTGTGCAAACAGAAGAAATCTTGAACTCTTATGCTTAGTCCTATCTTCTGGGTGTGAAAAAGGTCTGGGTGTGAAAAAGGGGCACGAAGAGGTGCAGGGAGTGGATCAATATTGAGTGTACTAATTCGAAGGAAAAAACAAGTGGTAAATATTTTGTTGTGCATGTGCAATTAGACAGACATTCTATATTTATTCCACCCACAAATGAATAGGGTTAGATAAATTATGCTAGCATAATTTTGAGAATAATAGGTATGCTTAAGAATCCAAGCTGGAATAATAGGGAACATTTTGAGTCTTATAGGGTCTACAACTTTCCTTTTTTGATACTAACACTATCATACGGGTTGAAGAGTGAGTTTGCATCTTTATATGGCTAAAGCCAATCGATTATCAGCAGATATTGACAAGCTACTATGGTGGAGTGATCTAACAGTTCTACATCTGTTTTGGTTCTTCAACCATCATCTGCTGCAGCAGAGAGAGTGTTTTCTCTGCTAGCTATATAATTCTTTTAGTGAGCAACAAACAGTATTATTAGGAATCTCAGTATAATTGTGAAAGAATAATTGGTACCTAGTATGAGAATCCAAGAATATTCGAGCATAATTTATTCACCCCTACAAATGAACTGCATGCAAAATGATATTGGAGAAATGAAGTTGTAGCTAGTCTCTTCGCACTCAAAAGTACACGAACACATGAGTGTCAGGGAGCCCAGTCTCTGCAGCTGTTTTGGCTACTTCCCCTAGCAGGCAGGAAGGTTTCAGAGCTTCCTGACAATGAAACGACTTCTGTGAGGACGCCACATATAAAGGAGGCGGAGGATGTGGGTAATGACTGTTGGTGGACTCATACTGTGTACTTTAGTGGACTCTATGTAATTAAAGACATCTGACTGGTTGTTGCTAGACAGATGTAACACTGATTGGTTAGGTAATGTTAGGTTCCATCTCTAATCTTTCCTGAGATTCTACCTAATCTTTCTCCGCTGCCACCAGAGATGTGTACCCCTTCACTGATAAGGTTATAGTTAAAACCTAATTTAAACAACCACACACTGAATTATATCCTGGGTGAGCAAGTCTAAAAATCTCAATATGGTGGAGAGCCTTCAGCTTTTATAGCAGCTCCCCACTTTACAAAACCAAATGAGGAATAAAACACAACAGACCAATGAAATTACTAATTTTCACACAGCTCACATGACCAAATAAGGAAAATACGATCATACCAATGAAATTACTACTTGCACACCAAACTTACATGACCAAATCAGAAAACACAACAGACCAATATGATCGAGTCCAGTCAGATGTTAGTCTTGACAAATAACTTATGATTAGCTAAGTGCTATAATTATAACTATTACTCTAAGCAAAACAAAAACAACCTGGGCTGATATATATACCAGATCAAAATCAGCTTCCATAGTTCTGCCCACAGCAGAGGACTCCTCTGGGTCTCCTCCTTAAGCAGCTGGGAGCTGATCTCTCTTTGGGGGGGGGGGGGGGGGGGGTATTTGAAGTTTTCTCTCTCTTTTTTCTCTTTTTTTCTCTTTTTTTCTACTTGCACTTGAGTTCAGTTCTGTACTGCACTTACATAATGTCCCAGTGTAGCAGTTCTTACTTGAATTGCTTGAGTGATTAATCAAAAGCCACCGACTACAGCTGCTAAGGTTTGTAAAAATGAAATAACAAAGCTGTAAAGTCAGTTCCTCTTACTGTTGAAGGAGCTTTCTGGCATTCTTATTCATTGTGATGATATTAAAAATATATATTATTATATATATTTAGTATAAATCTGAGGATGGCTGGGGAATTCATAACTTCCTTTTCAGACACTTGGAAAAAGCAAGACTAAAGTAGCTACCAACTTTTTGTGGGGTCAGCCAAGTCAAATAATACAGTATGGTTGGGTGGGGGTGGAACCAGCTGCCTCCTTCAAATAGTAAGTCCACAACCTTGTGATAGAACTGCTGTGTACCAAAAAATAGCCAACCTGCTAGAGATGAGTATTATTGTGGGTGTGGTATGTAGAAATTTCATGGTTTGTGAAAACTGCAACAGTGCATCACACTTCCTTCCAACTTAATAAACTTCAGGTTTTGTAGAAAATTGCCAAGATTGCAACAATAATGCTTGGTGCCTGGCTGTTGATAATTGATTGAACTTATTGAACATAAGAATCCAGCACCAAGAAAATGTCGTACCAATAGCCACTTATATAAATGGTCAAAGGATACATCATACAGCCTCTCACAAAGAATTTGGTATGAGTTGTACAGGAGAACTCCATGAAGCAATCAGAAGAGAAAAACAAGGACTCCAGCATCTACACCCTGTCAACATGGCATTTCAAGCATTATCTTTGATCAAAAATATCTATATAATTATGTTGAACTATAATTATTTAAGAATACAAAAACAATACTTATATAGTAGTGTTTATTAGTGAAATCACGAATAATATTACAATCTTTATTGATACCAATTGTCATTATATAGTGTATGTATCATGTTACCATATGTCTCGGACATCTTCAAGAACTCTAGTTATGATTTTCTTGGAGAGAATGGAAGAGAATTTTCACCACTAAAGTAATTGGCTTCACACATTTTCCTGATCTTTTCCATCTTGCATTAGCCATGTGAAATGAAAATGTAATAACAAACCACAGTCATTTTGCTAACCTTCACCATGTCAACAATAGAATATTGAGTCAGTAATTCATACTACTTCCTGTCCAAGATGAATTACAGCAGTTACCATTGACATGATGAATTTGGATAAGCTTTGAATAATTTTTTAAGATCATAATTTTTTCCCCTGAGGTTAATTTCACATTAACTACTCTATTTAGGAAACATCTTATCTCTTTTACTTGAAAATGCCTGGGCATAAGGTCCAGTACCATGAAATCATGCTCCTCCACAAGCAACACAAGTGTTCATCATCTTGAATCAGGAACTAGAACAATAATATTTTGAATGATAAATATATGACATTCCATCTCTATACATTGGAGAACAGAGGAGGTTGAAGACCCGAGTAAAAGAACACTTGGATGCATGCAGACAGGAAAACTGAAGAGATCTGCCATTGCTAAACATGCATGCAACCACTATGACTCAATCTTGGTGTGAGAAGACTTCAAATGGAGGGATTTTCTAGTGAAAGAAGCTCTGCAGATCCACACCAAACCCAAGGATCATGTATAGATGTAGGGCTTGGCTACCTGTAGTTGCTGGATCTCGACTATCAAGACTATGCACAACCACACTCATATTTATCATTGCCATGGCAGAAGTAAATAATTTACCCAGATGAAGGCCAAATCCTGATTGACATTGGACAAATAATACTTTCGTTAGAAAGAGCAAGGAACAAGATATTTATGTGTTTTTTGTTTTGTTTTTTGTTGTTTTTATAAACGTTTTATCAATAAACGATCCTGCAAACTTTGGTCATATGAAATTCCGAAAAGTAGTTAACTTTTGCTTATAATAGTAAACTAATAAAATCTAAGTAACTGTCGAGGGCTGCTCGACATGGCCAGCCAGGCCATTATCTTCGCTCCATCAATGATGATGAACCTAACAGTCATTTGAGTGCATGCATTACTTAAAAGTGTTGAGTGCATGTATTACTTAAAGTGTTGAGTACATGCATTACTTAATTGTGAACATTGTGTTAATTGTGAACGTGAGTGTAGTGATGTAATGTCAGGTGGACTCTCTGTGTGCATGTAATTATGGTTACTTTCTGTATCGTGTCTGGCAGGACTTATAAAAGGTCCTGTCAGCCATTTGTGATTAGTCTTGTCTTTACCATAGTTTTCGTCAGTTCATAAGTTATACCTAGACACCCTAAATTTCTCTGGGTAGGTATTAACTAAAGCGATACTTAGAGATAGACTCTGGTGGCAGCACCTATTAACTGAAGGGAGAAGGTAATCCTAAGGAGGAACCTTAGACACCTTTAAAATACCAACTACCACTTCACAGTAACTATATAGAGTTATCCAGTCACTTTGGTGATACTGACCAGCTTTAGATGAACATCCACAATTGCTTGGTTTGTTTGAGCTTATGACTATTTCAATAATCAGCTATATAGATGGTCTAGCCTTAATCTAGATGAAGTGTTAAGTGAGAATATTTGAATTGATTATTGAGAAAGGCAACTGAGAGTTCATTGAGAAGAATACTCTAGTCCAATAAGATCAAAACTTAGCTAGCATTTTCATGATAAAGTGTGTAGAATGGGAAATTCTAGCTATTTGTTGTAAACTTCCAGTGAATTGAATGGAACTTGCTATTTATTCTTTCACATTTGTTATTATTATAAACTTATGACAATGTGCAGTAGAGATGAGTTGATATAGAAAGTTATGCAAGTTGGAGGACAGACACCAAGAACTGGTTGAGCAGAAGCTGTCACAACTCTCCAGAGGGATTTGTTCCAGTCTCTAGTGGGTTACAATCTAGATTTGTTTGTCCTCTGCATAAAGTTGGCCATCAAGCTAGGAAGAAGTAGCAAGTGACTAGTGGAGCCAATAGTCCCTCATCAGTAGAAATCTCCCTTCTCAAGGTCACTACTTTGTCAAGACGGGATAAGAGGTTTGCCCCGGAAGGTGGAGGGTCATGGAATCCTGAAGGAGTCTTGAATCATATCCAGTGACCAGGAAATCACTGAGTACTAGGTGACTGGGGATCAACAAATACTGGGGATCACCAGATCCTCAACACTGGTGTTTTATCTTCCCATTTCTAGTAGGCAACTCCCTCCTCCCCATCCTCTCCCCACCATCCCACCAGTGGCACCCTTACTCTATACTGATTCTCACTATTGTCAAACATTCTTAAGTTATGATACTCGTTAGCCCCCCATTTCATTGTATACCTCTCAAGAAATGAATAAATGGCAGCCTGCTATATATCGGTAGCTGACTATCCACCACATGCTGCCAGCACATGCATCCAGCACATCCGGCACATGCATCTAGCATGATAACCAGATGTACATTTTTTTAAATTAATAATAATAATGGTAAGAAGGTCTATTGCAGGACAAGAAGCAATGTATGTTGTGTAGTTATGATGTGGAAGACATGGGGAACTTTCTATTAGACTGTGAAGAATTTGGAAGGGAACAGAAAATGTTAATAAATGAGGGGAATTGAGGGAGCTGGAATATGGGAGGAGTTTAAGATGGTGGGCACTGAGGGGAAGGTGGCATTATTGCTCGGGAAGGAGGTGGAGGGTGTGAATAATGAGGTGACGGTGGAAGTGTGTAGGTGGAAGTGTTTAGGTGCATTTTGCAAAATGTTGGCATAAGAGGAAGGGACTGATTTATGGCCTCCCCCCATCCACTCCAAGCAGTACAACTCATTTAACATAGAACATTAACTTAATGTTTATCAGATATGTATGTCATAGTTTTATTACAGAATAGGTCATCTTACTGTCATTACTTTTTATTTATTTATTTTTGTACTACACTGGAGTGTGATGGTCCCAAGGAAGTCAGCATTTTGAAGATTAAATTATAGTTTTATGCTCTCTCCCAGGAGCTCATGTTGTAGATCCCTCTGATGCTCATCTCCTGTGTCGTTATTAATTCCCCTAAAAAATTGCCCTAAAATAGTAGGTATACATACAACCGAGACATCAAGTTTGATGGTTCTATTCCATAGTTTTAGGCCTTTTTAGCCATGTATCTATTTCATTTCATGTAGAATATTGAAATCCTTGATTTTGAAGCTTGTTTCTCATGATTTTTTGTCCTATGAAAAAGGGGAAAGAAACTATACCTCCATCAATTTACGTGTGTACAGAGACCACGAGACTTTTATATGTATGCCTTTATATGAAATTATGCAAATCTATCTTGGCAACACTAAACCATGTGGAACACTAAACTAAAAACACTAGGGAGTGGGAATATTTTAGCTGAAAGCGAGTCAGTGAATTCACATTCCTGCTGGTCTGATCTATGCAATGTTTCCTCCTGGGACATTAGGATGGTCTAAGTGGTTGTAAGGGAATTGGGGGGGGGACAAAAAACGTTTAATTTGCAATTTATATCTTAGAACAAACCAAACGAAGAGAATGCATTTCCTCTGAATCTGACAATTGAAAGTCGAGAGAAAAATAGCTATTAATGAATGCTTGAAAATGTAAAGTGTGTTCTGCCTGACTAGGTCATTGAGTTAAATTTTAATTAAGTAAATATTCATTTTAACCAACTTTTGCTATTATTTTCAACTATGCGCAGTTAGTAAGAATTCTTGAAAGTTTCTTAAGTGTACACACTAAAGGAAGGGGCGCTAACGATGTTCTAAGGGCCGAAAAAGTTTGGGAAACACCGATCTAAAGGGTTTAAAAATAAATATTTAATACACCATTAGAATTCAAGAGATGCATTTTTTTAATAGAATGTTGTATTCTCGAGTTATGAGGTCAGCAGTGCAACCGTGTCAAAATAGGGAAAGAGGTGAAAACTCGGACATCGTTAGATGGGTAAAATATATGAATTTGATCTACGAGCCCATTCTTGTATGCACATGCCCAATAGACTGCTCTATGGATTTAAAATTATCAAGTCCACTTCCCAATCAACCAAATTTTATTTCTGTTTGGACGGGTGGGTAAGAAAGATTATTTGTTTTAAGTCAGCTCTATGTTTTTTGTGCTAACATTTCAACTGAAATACTTTGATCTTTATTAGGGAAAATCCTAAAATACAAAAAGCTGGATCCTTTAAGTATTTGATGTTGACTGAAAGTAATCTTGCACGATTTATAATGGTAATCGCTGGCAAAACATAATGACACACAGGATTAGTAGGGAGACCGACTGGAACAGTGTTGCCATAGTGTTGGATTTTATCGATTTTTGCTGTTTGGATTTTATCAATAAATGTTTGGATTTTTCATCATTAGAAAATTGTTTGACATTTCATGCATATCAGACCATGTGCAGCCTATTTCAAAACCACTCTCTGTGTATTAGCTGAGTGTGGTCATTTTGTGGTCACCTGGTCTGTGCAGGAATATTCATGTGGTCACTTGGTCTGTGCAGGAATATTCCTGGGCACAGTCCTGTGTTATTATGTGGTCACCTGGTCTGTGCATTCAGAGCCAGAACCCTTTGATCTATATGCATGGTCATGCATGAGCTATCTGGTTGGGTATTTAAAGCCTGATTTGTGCAAGAGTTAGAATCTTTCAAACAATAAGTTACAGAGAGAGTTAGCTATGGCATCTTCAGAACCCTAGGTTACCAGAATAAGATTCTTCATATATGGATTCTGACTCTGATAATGAGGTTTCACAAATTGTCGAAATCTCTACATCTATCAGGTCTTCTAAGTCTGCAAAAAAAGCGATTGTGTGTCTATCGTAGACAGTATGCAAAGACTTTCCCATGGGCCACAACTTCAAGAAAGGGATCTTATTTTGCCTTCTGTATGAAGTGCTCTCATGATATAAACCTTGGAAGAGGTGGTACTAGAGATCTCAGGAGACATCAGGAAACAAAATTACACCAACACTCAGAAAAAGATGGTGTGGGTGTACTCTACAGTCCTACTTTGGGCCGAGTCTGTAATCCGTGCAGAAGTACTCTTCGCATATTTCCTTGGAGAGCACCATCTTGCCTTTCAATTGGGAGATCATTGTACCAAACTATTCAAGTTGATGTTTCCTGATTCTTCTATTGCTAAAGACTTTTAAGTGCAGTCGTACTAAAGCAACAGCTGTGTTGAAAGTTATTGCCAAGGATTGTCGGAAAACCATTTCCGCAGCAGTTAGAGAGACTAAATACTTCAGCCTCCAAACCGATGAGACAACTGATATTACCATTACACAACAAGCTGCTATTAGGCTTCAATTCTTTGATAACACCCAAGGACAGGTGAGATGTGCCCTAGAGAGTGTAGAGAGGGCAACTGCAGAGCTACTATTTAACGCAATCGATAAGCATTTTCAAGAATCCACTACCCTCCTTTATGATAATCTTGTCGGATTAGGTACAGATGGGGCCAATGTAATGTTGGGAGCACGAAATTCAGTAATGTCATGGTTACGATGTAAGCAGCCAGCTTTAGTTGTTCTTCATTGTCATTGTCACATAGCAGCACTAATAGCAAATGAGGCCTGCAAAGTCTTGCCTGATGTATTGGAAGATCTGACAACTGATGTATGGTATTATTTCCAGAAGAGCCCAAGGAGGCTGCGACAGTTTAAAGAATTTCAGAGTTTTGTGGAATGCAAGTTGTTAAAAGCATGCCAAACATGATGGCTCAGCCTTGAAGCTTGTGTAAATCGTCTTATCGAGCAATATGAAGCCTTACTCTCATACTTTCAAAGTACTGAGGATAAGCAGGCAGTAGTGAGAAGAGTAAAAATAGTACTTGAAAAGCCTCTGACCAAAGGTTACTTGCTCTTTCTATGTTCTGCATTACCAATTGTTAATAATTTCAACAGGTACATGCAGCAGCAATCTCCAATTCTTCATGTTCTCTACCAAGAGCTCGATAGTTTAATACAAACATTTCTGTTGCGGTTCATGAATTCTGAGTACGTGTGTGCTGCTGAACATGTTTCACAAGTGTGTATTGATAACTCAGAAGAGCATCTCCCTTTACACGAAGTTTTCGTAGGTCACAACACACTATCAACTTTGAAGAAGAGGATGGATTATCATCTGAAGATGTGAGAAAATTTAGGGTGTGACTATCCAAGCTTGGTGGATTGCTGCAGCCAAGGGAGCTGTCAAACGATTACCTATGAGTCACAAGTTACTCTCCAATCTCAAATGGATTCAACCAGGCTTACAAGTGTGAAAACCAACTTGTGAATACATACACAGCAGTAATGAATCATGACCCCAGAATACAAGGAGTCCTGGTTCTAGGAAGTACCTAGAGAAGGGGCGCTTGGCAAGGGCTTGTGAGACAATAAACAAATAATGACAGCACAATAAATATATGTATAGTTAAAGCAGTGGTCGAGAAGAGTTCCATGACATATCCGGTCTCACACGAAACAGTTGGCTAGAGGCCGAAATTGCCACTTTTGCAGCAGCATCTAGCAGTTTGGTGCTTGCAGTTTTCCGATAGAGGGAAAAACTGCCATCAGGGCTTGTCGGCTAGATGGCAACCAGTGACCTAGAGCTCCTATCTCAATTGTATACAAGGAGGAGTGGAATCCTTGACTCAAGGTCACTTAGGGCCAGTTGGTAGATCGCTTTTGACTCCTTTCATTGTTTGCTTTAAGATGGACTGCGGTGAATTGAACGGAATGGTCAGTTTGATCAAGAACATTTCATTGTTCCTCCTTACTACCATGTCTGGTCTAGCTGAGGTGTCTAGAATATTTGCAGGGATAGTTGCAGGGGGGTTGTCACTTGCCAGGAAGATCTGCAAAGCAGGCATCTCCCGGCTCCATGAACTTCTCAATCCCAGATATCACCACTCTCAGGACAGAGTCATGCCTCCATGTGTACCTCGCCTGCTTCAGAGCCTCTGGACAATTGGATTAGGATGTGGTGCACAGTAGGAGACCGATTCATGCACAGGGGACAGAGAGAATCAACACGAATATGCCAGATTGAGAGGGGTGGGCAAAGTGTCTGTACCTGCTCTCAGAATAAATGACAACTGTCCAGCTGGTCAAGATGCGTCTCCATATACCCTATTTTTTCCTTCTAGCTTTGTTACACCAAGGATCTTGTTTTGTACGGATAACTGTGAGAGTTTGGCATTGCATGCACTTGCCCTATTATCCTTCAATACTTTATGGCACTGGTATCCTAACGTCTTACTGGTGATGGTATTGATTGAGGACTTTGCCCTGAGTAGAAGTCTCGAAGTTTCATCAGGGATACCAAGGTTGACACAGCTTTGATGGTCCAAAAAGATTTTTGAAAGTTCTTTGACCAGGGTCATGTGAGATTGAGATTGTACACAGCAAGGAGAAGTTTAGCTTTGATTGTTTGATTGGTTAGAGATGGGATGTCAATCACATCAGGATGGTGAAGAGCTGATGTTGTGAAGGATCTGGGGAGAGAAAGCCATCGCTTTAATCTTCTGTGGGTCAGGGCCTCCATTTTCTTGATGGCCCCAATTGGGATTGCATCTACTGCCATAGAAAAATGGAAGGATGGGATAAGGAAACGCCTCAGAATCCATAGCTTATACTCTCCTCTAATTGTTACTCCATCTATCTTGTTAATGCTAGCTTGAAAGGAGTTAATGAACCTCTTCCCCGATACTCGCTTGGTGTAAGAGTTGGACCCACCCTTCCCAGGAACTTGGTTGGACCTGACGAGATATTTCGAGAGTACCTGACCCGATTGTAAAGGTGGCTCTTATATCAAACTTTTTCCCATTGAAGACCAAGGACACGCATTTGGAAGGGTTTAGATTGAGGTCCAAGTCTGAGCAAAACTCCGAGACCTTGTGCAGAGCTTTACTATGGTCAATGGCAGAGGATGATATGGTAACAAAGGCTTTTACCTTGTGGGGGGTTGGGTGTGAGAGCTATGGGGTTTGTTTGAATGGAGGCCTGTACCACTTATCATTTCCTTTGCTGGGTACCTACTTGATATCAGAAGGATGGGTTGATTCAATCGACTTGTTCTTACGATATTCCAAGGAAATGTCTCCCTCTGACTGCACGTTCAATACTTTGGCTAGGTACCATCCTTTAACTTCCTCTGACCCCTCTTCGTCCCACCACACATACATGTACGAGTTAACTTTAGGGGGCTCAAGCCAGTTGTTGGAAGGAACCCTAAGTTGTAGGCCACATGATGGTAAAGATTGAACTGCTTCAAGTATAGGATTGAAGGCAATCAAGAATATAAGAGGAGAAAGTGTGTCCCCTTGGAACACCCCCTTCCTTATACGAAACTCACTGGTCGACCAATACTTACTGCTTATATACCCAGATAGTTTTGAATAAGTGCTCGGGATATAGGCTCTTATTTCCGTTGGTAGCTTAGCAAGAGCATATCATTTATTAGGGCATGGGAAATAGAACCGAATGCATTCTTAAGGTCTAGGAATGACATGGACAGAGGCAAATCATGTTGGATAGCATTCTCAGATACTGCAAAAATATGTTCCATGGTCCCATTAATGTTGGAAAGAAAACGCTGGTATTGATAATGCCATTACTAGTTAGGTACCTTTCCAGTCTAGAAGCAACAATCTTGTTCATCAATTTCCCACAGCTGAGGTAAGGGGTAATAGGACGAAAATTGACTGGAGAAGACTTGTCACCTCCTTTGAAAATTAGCTTGATCTTTGCTTGGCACGAGTCATGGCCATCACAGAGGTGGATAAGTATTGGCATGCAATCAGCCAAATCAAAGACTGCTTGGAAACTGAGTATCGCTACTCCACATTGGCAAAACTCGCAAAAGCCATTCTATATAGTTATAGACCATGGCAATGCTTCAACAAAACGAAGCACAGAAACAGACTTGACTTTTAACAGTGCAATTCAATGTTCCGCTATATATATATTATATGAATTTAAACCGAACACTGAACTATTAAAGACATGTGTAAATGCTATGAACACACTTTAGTATGTTATTTCTCATGAAATTGTTGTTTGGATTTTTTGTTGCCAAATTTTTTTGGCGAGTATTAAATTTGGAAATTACAAAAAAAAACTATGGCACACACTGCTGAAATACTTCTCGTAGATAGCCCAGCAAATTGGTTGCTTTCAGAAGGCCATTGCAAAAAAGGCGCGAGCGGGAGTTTAAAGAAGAGTGCCGGTGTCATGCCATATTACTCGCACTGCCATATTACTCGCACTTTACCTACTGCGCATGCGCATGTATTTATTTCCTTATGTCCCGCGGGAAGTGCGAGTAATATGGCATGGTCTCCATGCCATATTACTCGCACTTCATCCAATGCGCGTGCGCAAATCTTTAAATGAACTTACTACAACAGTGTTTGTTTTGGGGGCGGGGAGGTGCCAAAGACATAAGGACATGGGTGTTTCCTCTTCTCCCACCACTTCAACACATTTTCCATTACAATTACAATTTGGTCTACCATACCCAACACCTCCTCACTTCACCCCTGCTATATGCTCACCTACCCAACATTAGACCTACTCTCCATCATTTCTCCATACCACCCACTCCTCAGACCCTTCAATGCTCTTGACCATATCCAATAATCTTCCTCTATCACCAGCAAACTCCCCACAGTACAACAAGAAGCGCACAATCTTTCACAACACCTCTTCCATAATTATCAGAATAAGGCATGAAATTTGCAGTTGAATATCAGTAAAAATTCCCACAGAACTCATTAGCAGGAGTAGGAGAAACACATGATCAATTATTGCATCTTGCAACCATGGAAATTGGAGCCCTTGGTCACTCACTCCATAAGACCCTGGGTTTTGGAATCCAGCTCTTAGCATAAAATTATGGTGATTGTGGGCAAGTGGCAATGTGTGATGTCCAGAGCTAAAGATGAGCAGAGTATATAATATAGTCAGCTCTGCCCATCAATTCTCTCTCCATATTAATACTTATCAGTCACTATATATAATTTATATATATTTTATTACAATTAACTTCTGTTGCCTTTGCAAGCTCTGTGGGACTATATGTCCCAAGTAGGGTGGGTACCCATGCTGACCCAGGACCCTCGTTCATTTCCGTTTCATCTGGTTGTTAGATATTTTAATTTCACTTGGAATTGTTTTTCTCTTCTCTATCTAATACCAAGTGTGAATTATTCTTAATATATTTTAGTTAGCTATCGCACCTGTCAAGTATTGTGGTATAATTATAGGAAAACCCATTCTATGAATTCTCATTGACAACTGACCATGAATTTCATAATTGCCAAATAACTCGCAATATATTTCACAATTCAAGAGATGCACTACATTATATACTTGTTGACAAGCTCATAGATTACTCTTTAATATTTTACAGGTTTCTCTCTTTGCATTGCTGGCAATTCCATTCTTCTTGTAAGTTTGCAATGGCTGATGAAGGAATGTTAGCACAAGATTGATGGAACCATTCCTTACATGAACAGCACTGTGCAACCGTAAGGGCAGAGTCATGGGGCTGCCTACATATGCAGATAAGTGGTATTCTTTCGTCCAACCTCTTGTACGTCACAGTCCGTCTAAGACCTTTCAATGGGAAAGGTAATAAGATTCGTTCCTGGAAGGACATTGCTAGATGGTGTCGCATCTTGCTCTGGTCAAAGGTGATGAGTGATGGGTTAATCCCACCACATAGAGCTGTTGCAATTGCAATTGCAAATAAGCCACAATCATTGCCTCCAGCCTGTCTCTGAATTTTTGGTTTCTGAATGATAAGGCAGGTTCCAGCGTAATGCTCCATCCAGGCAAGGCCTTTCAACGTATCCAATTCTGCATCAATGATAAGAACATATATTATATTAAAGCAAGTATTAAGGTGTAATATCAAATATTACTGTACATAGTCCTCATAGTCCTCAATTCCATTCACCCAACTTGAAGAAAACATGTCAAACAAATAATAACAAATAAAAATCACTGGGTTTTAGCTGACATAGTTTAAACATAATGACTTACTGGTTCTGGTAGGGAGGCTGTCATAAAACAACACTGTGCCCTTGGATACTCCTATATTTGATGCACAAACCCAGTGGCCGCCAGTATTCATAATCTGCACATAATTCTCTACTGGAGTTCCAGTAAGTGAGCCTCCACTGCCTGGTGCCAAATATTGAACTGGCTGAAGGCCACCCATCTCTGGAAACTGTACATGAAGTAGGGCCTGAGCTTCATTAATGTGGGTGTCCTCCAACCATGCTCCAGATTGGAGAGTTGTGAGAAAGTCTCTGGGTAAATCTCTGCAGTTGACAAGCTGTTGGCACGGTAGGCATTTGCCATTTACCCTCAGTAAAGTCTGGGTCGCACCAGTCACAAAACAATCTGTCTCGGTCTGTGAAAATTCCGTGGAAATGCACATCTTTTCTGGTTGTCGTTGGTCCTGGTCCACAGTGCGTGTGGGTGGTTGGACTGGAGGTAGAATAATTGTGCTCTGTTTCTCAGTATAGGGTTTGTTGGGTTGCAGGCCAAGAGTTGACACCACACCAAGGTTTGCTGTGCATTGCCTCTTCCTTGGTGGACTATTCTCTGCAATATAATCTGGTATACTACGGGTCAAGTAAGGCTTTAGGTGTCCTGAGTTAATCTTGCTTTTTATGGGATTGCCATTACCATCCTGCAATGTGCAGAGGCCCATAGAAGTGATGTCAGTTATTTTGTAAGGCCCCAACCAGTCTTGTGATAACCTATCACCTTTCCTTGATGCTTTTCGCACATTCCTCTTCAAGACATGGTCACCTGCAGCAAACAACAAATAATTTTGAAACTTTTAAAACATATGCATATCTTCAAGCCAAAACTTATGTCTGCAATTTATTAAGAACATAAAATGTATTTGAAATATAAAGTTCTATGCAAAATGTCTTTTTATTGAAACTGATTTCCACTCAACAATTAACTGCAAAGAGTAGTATATATATGGCACCATAAATATCTTAATTTTGGTCATATCAATTATCACCCTAAGCATACCTATTGCAAACTGGAAGCGTTTTAAGCCTTTCTTTTGCTTGGCATCAAAATACAACTTGTGCTTGGCCTTGGCTTCTTCAATTTTTTCTCGTACCTGTTCATCCAGGGCCTGTACCTAAGTGAATACGGAAGGAGTTGCTGTGGATTATTTTACATACATTAATATGAAAACTGCCAATAATTTCATTCACAAATAAAATATGCACAGCGAATTAGTTTCTAAATCATATTTGGTTAATTATAGTCTGGCACTAGACGGTCTTTACCTTTGCTACACGATCTTCCAAGTCTGTTTTAATCTCTTCAGGAGACATGTCAGTGTGTATATTCACATACTGTAACTCTTCTTCACAATCATGTTCTGCATTAATGGCTATGGCACCCCGAGCTGTGCGATAAAACATCAGTACAAAGGGCTGCTGCTTTGTTGATGCTTGTATGCTAGTGTTGATGCCATAAGTGGTAGAGAGCACAAATCTAAGATATCAACAAAATGCAAAGCATGAGAAGAACTAAAGACATGTACATAGTAAGCCTATACACCAACCAACAGTTACAATTGCTATAGTGGAACTCTAGGTCATATGATGGATCACAAAATCCATCCAGTAATAGCAAGCTGCTACAACAGATACACTGACCACCATTGATGCATAGTAGCTTCAAATATAGTAACTTACTTGTTCCAGTCAGTTTGGCTGTCATCGGTGTATTTGGACAGTGCCCTCTTAAGTGTCTGGTTTGTGCGCTCATCCTGGCCATTTGTTTCTGGATGGTATGCAGAACACATCATTCGCTTCACCCCAAAGGCAGCAAAGATGAAATCATTTACCTGAGTTGGAAAAGCATGAAATAGATACAAGTACACACTATACTATGTTACTAATAACATCACTATAAAAGAAGCTATCTGCGTAGTAGTTATGGAGAAGAGATGAGTTGTCTGACCACCACAGCTAACTACATTGAGAAATCCTGAATTGAATTCGTATTTAGAATATTATGCACCTTGAATGTTAAAAACATTTAAGACTTGTCACTAACCTGGTTAATAAATTCACGGCCCTGGTCCATGATCATTTTCCTTGGAGGACCATAGCTGTAGATGAGCTCAAGTATCACTTTAGCAACATCTGCGGCACACTTTGACTTAATGGGACGAGCAAACACCCACTTTGTAAAAAGGTCAGTCGCAGTGCAGACATATCTGTGGCCTTTATCGGTAGCTGCAAATGGGCCGATCAGGTCAATGCCCAGAGTCTCCCATCTTTAATATAAAACATTAAAAATTATTCTACCAAGATACAAAAAACACAGCTATTATATATACTCAAACTCCTCTTATCCAAACTCCTCTTATCTGGATAGGCACTGTCCATAATTCTGAAACAGCCACATCTGGGAACACACCCACATTTCCCCCAATATTGATGATTTGTCTTGAATTTTGTACTTGCACTGTACATGTACATGCTGCACATGTGCAATGACTGAAAACAACATGAACACAGTTATTTTTAAAATAAATTATGGTATTTGCCTCAGTGATTCCTGTCTCATCGAAGCTGCAGTGTCATGCCATTCACAAAAAAAAAAAATTGAGGACCATGCGATACACATGACTTGATTGTGCAATGTGCAGGTGCCTAGTAGGCAGACGTTCCCAGATGTGGGGTGTGCAGATGAAGGGAGTTTAAGCATATATGTTCATGTGATTTGCATGGGACATGCAGTATAAAATCAGTGACCTGTTGGAAACTTTGATAGGATGTAGCTCTGTTGCAATGGTCTTAATCTGCTCCAATTTTTGGCACCGCTGACAAGTGGATATCTAAAAACACAATAAAACGACTGTAGTTTCATGAGGCAACATTTTGATATATTACATGTTATGAGCAAACCAGGATTTGAATAATTCACAGATTGCCCACACTAATACTGGTCCACACATTGAGCAAGCAACTCATAGATTGTCCACACGAACTATACTTTAAGGAGAAACTTATCAACTGTCTGCTCAAAACACGTGTGTTGGAAATTCCCAGAGTCAAAATTCCCCTAATATAAAGCGTTATGTAAAAACAACAACATAACGCAATGATAGTTCCAACCTGTAGGACTACTCTCAGCCGACCTCATGCCTGCTATGGCTACTGCTAGAATAGCTAGGTGAAGCTATGTACACAATATAATATAGCTAGTTCTACATCATTTTGATCAACAATCTATTGGCTTACTTCACATGCCACTTGCTTCTAGGCATTCTATCATGCCTTTATGTCCCTGTACGATTGCTACATACTTGCCATAAGGCAAACCGCTTCTATCATTCTTCATTTATCTTTAAATAAAGCACACCAACACATTGTGTTGCGATCCGACACTTGAATAAAACTGAAGTCTATTTGAGCGTATGGGATGCAACCTCATGTTCACAATCGACGCATCGTGTTGTGTCTATTGTGAACCAGCCCTTAGATTATTGAGTATACGTATATATAGCACACTTTGGAATGATGCACTCAGCACTGTGATTTTAATCAACACATTACCTCTTGATTTACACCATGTTTACAATTACATGCTATGCTTGTCATTAGATGCTTATAGGGCCTGTCATAATGTTGAAGATGCAGTAAAACCTCTCTGGAGCCATATATTATCTTGGATATTGATAATAGTGATGAAGATTCATGGATGTAACATTTGCTGGCAGTGCATACTACAGATGTGTACCATACACCAGAGTTTTAGTGTTTAGTGTTGACCTGTTTTGTTCTAAAACATGTACTGCATTACCACATCCCAGAGAGTACCTATAGTTACTTCAGAGAAAACATAAATTCATTTATGCTCTTTAAGGAATGCTGCCCCCTCAGTTCATTATAACATTGCTTTTTGTCCTGTACCTCCTGACACCCTTATTCGAATTTCTGAAAGAAACATCGATATTGACACAATATCGAGCATAAACGATCATTACAAATTCTATAACGTGTTGAACAAAGTTTCTTTTTTTGACTTTGAGTAAAAATAGTCCAGCTTGTTTCATAGACAAAGGGAAGCTGTCTTCTGGATCACTTGGTCCATCACCACTTAGAGATGACAGCTGCATGCAGTGATAAGCCATGAACAGCTGCAGTGCAACACAAGCGATACAGCTGCATGCAGTGACTGAGGTATCCATGGGTCACCACAAAACTACCATTTGTCAAGCTGGGCCACTTATTATATCAGTAAACAACAAAAGGGGCACTTAAAACTGAGCAACTACATGACAGCGAGGGTACAGAGTACATGCATAATATGAAAACCCTGATTGTTATTTGTTTGTCTACTGTTTCTGCAACTGTGTGCATTAGAGCTCGAGAATTAGCCTCCCAACCTTCAGGAGTTCTGGCAGAGCACACCCTGAACAGTGCTGTTTGAGGTAATCATATGCATGGAGATTTGGTGACCATATGATGGAGAAAGATCAAGTGTGGGAGAGACAGGAGGGTGGGCTTTGGGTGAGCAGACGGCCGAGCTTAATAAAATATATCTCAGCTAAGTAGACACCTAACAAAAAACAGGTAACTTAATATAACATATAGACCCCATCTTATCAACCAGCTTTTACGATATTACAACATTATGTATTGATATATCACTATGTACAAATACTTACCCAACTATAAACATCTTTTGCCATAGTCGTCCAATAATAGTCCTGTGTAAGACGTGCTAAGGTACGCTTCTGACCTTGATGTGCACCATTGATGTCATGGGCCTCACGCAAAACCTTCTGCTGCTCATCAATTGAGAACATGACCAAGCGCTTAACCTTCTCATTGGGATTGTTTTTTGCTGGTTGTGTGTAGAACATCGTCTCACCTATAGACAAAATAGCCATGACACAACCTTTATAACAAGACACCTTATTTCATTTTTGGTCACTTCGAAAGAAATCTGCCAAGTTCTATGAAATCATGTACAACACAAGTATCAGGAAAGCAATGGTTTATGTAGGCCTAATTTGTTGTGGAGAATATAGACCATGTATTGGAGGCTTATGAAATCATTGGCATTGATCAATTTATGTCCATATGACAACCACAATCTGAACCAGTAAAGCTGTAACAAGCAGGTGGTGGATTATTTACATACCAATGACAATGAAACTGATGCTGCTCTTCCGAATACCACTGCGTTCTCCTACCACTGTGTCACAGCTATATGCACCATTCTGTAAATAGTACTCGACCTTCCGCAGGAACACACGTGGGTCTTTCTCTGTTCGCACCATGACTGACCTGATATCAACCTATATCTGAGGGATAGTTGTTAGATCAACATCATAGGGAAATTAAATTATCGGTACATACTTATCTGTAGATATCTGTCTCCCAGCAATGGCTTAGCTACGCGAATAATACTATCTGTAGATATGTCTCCCAGCAATGGCTTAGCTATGCGAGTAATATGGCAGCGGTTTTCGGACTTGCGTGGGCGGAAGGGCAAATGTATACGCGCATGCGCAGTGCGAGTAATATGGCAGTGCGAGTAATATGGCACGACACCTGTCATGACTTTATGACGCGAAGTGTGCTTGTAGCTAGTCGCGAGCTTGACCCTTTACCAAATCGCAATAAATGCTGTGAATTGCTATATACTTGTTTTCTTACAAGTTTGTTGTGATCTAATGTTCCCTCCTACCCCCACCCCCAATATACTCTAACTTATAATTACAGGCAGCATGAAGTTGCAGACCTTCATGTCGTTTTTTCATCACTGCACATTGCTATATATCACTAGTTCTGTAAAGTAATAATCTATCTATATATGTATCTATCAACATTTTTTGCCCATGATATCACGATGGAATGCCGCAACTAGGTCGATAGAAGGAAATTATAGTTATCATTAGCAAACAGGTGTACAAGATTATCACTGCCAAATAGTCCTACATCTAGGATGTAGCACCTTCTTCAACATCCATAACAGCACTGGAGACCTGTGGTAACACTGTTGGTTCCTTATCCCTAGCGTGAAACACCTTCTTCTCAGACAGCCCATCCTTTCCAATGATATAATAACTAAAAGCTGGTAAATTGATTGAAAATCTCTCCTGTATTTCCATGAAGCATTTCTTCAAGAGCCACTCTGCTTCACTGATAGAGAGATCAAACCGATGGTATTTGTCCATAATTCCTAGGATAAAGAACGACCCATAGCCATGAGCTCCGAAAGGCAGTTCCACCATCGTGCCCAGGTAGTCCATGTAATACAGACTTGATTTCTTGCTTGTTGAGTCATACCCTCCCATGAGGACATTAACAGAATATGGGTGCCGGCTTCGGATATGGTCGGATAATACATTACGAGTAAAATTGGCAGTGGCATGAGGCGACAGTGAGTATCCATTCCTCACACCATAGAGAGCTATCCTCTTCTGGATGTATTCACCGAAGTACGAGGTGTCACCAGGCTCTCCACACACCACCATGCCAATATTTTTGTCCAGCTTGAAAAGCTTGTCTTGATCTTGCTTCATGGTTAAGATACTCCGACCAGCCTTGTTATCATGGGCAATGATAACAAAATCATCACACTTTAACCCGATCAAACACTCCATGATTATATTGTGTCTTTCTCTTCAGCAATTTCAATTTTACCCCCAGAGAGTCTTGTAGTTCTGGGCGCACGCGCCGTCCCTCGCGTGTTGTTTAAATAGAATAATAATTACGTGGTCGGCATCGTGTCGGGGGATTTGAGATGTCAGTGGAAGTGCAGTTTCTTGAAAGTGTTCCTGCAGGCGATCCTCGGGAGAGGCCGTGCACTCTTTTGGGGAAGGAAGCTAACTTAAAGTCTGTTTCCTTTGCAAAAGTGTCTCCTTATCTGGGCTCTAGAGTAACTTCTGAGGTATGACATCATATCAAAAGTAGACTTCTAACCCTTACCAGTAGGTCTGGTAACTTAACAAGGGTAGCTCGGGAAGAATTGAAGTGGTCAGGCTTCAAGGGATGGAAAGGAACACAACACTCGCTTACTATCCATACCTGCAAACCCATCAATTTTAATTTGCTGAATGAAACAAATTGCTTGAATGGATTTTACAATGGTCAACAGCTACTATAGTTACAAGTTACAGAATCTAACATCACTAGGAGTAAAATCCAACATCACTAGGAGTACTAGTTAGTAGTACTGGTATTACAAAAGCTGCATGTGGTTGCACTCCTTGCCTGACTAAGCACGTTTGATGTGAAAAGTTCCTTGCTTTGAAGCACTCCTGGTCCACACATCGAATTTAACAGACAAACAGCAACAGTAAATGTAATTTGTGCTTAGCAATAAATCTAGCAAAGTAGAGCTCAGCAGAGCCGCGTGAATGTTGGGTTGCCTGGTGGATCATCAGACATGCCTGGAATGTTGACTTGTTCCCAGCTCGTTCATCTTGTTGGTTGCTTCTTGCTCTGGCAATGTTCCTGACACCAGCGACTGAAAGATCAGATCCATGTTGCAAATCGGAACAGAATGCACAGGTTTCTCCCTTGCTGCTAGCTTCATGTGGCACTTGTAAACCCACTCAGACTGGCACAGGCTATCTGCGTGGCAGTGATTTTTGAGTCTTGGACTGCCAAGAGGACTGCTGTTGCTGGTTGCAGCTACACTGGCACTGGAAGATGCCATTTTAATGCATAAAGAACTTGGTGTGTGCTATGGAGAGCTTGACTCTACTTTGAAAAAAAGAGGGAAATTTCGGGGAAAATAATTGTTTTATGCTTATTCCCACTAGAAGTCTGATAGTTGGAAGAAGTGACTATTTCTTCTCCTACCATATATGTTGGTTCTGTTAATTAAAAAAATAAATACACACACACACACACACAGAGACACACACACACACACACACAATGGAGAGAGGGAAGGGGAGTCTTGTGGCAACACATTGTGTGTCTATCAGTCTAAACACTAGTTACCAAGGTAACTTCAGCTATTGTGACAGCAGTGAAGATTTCCAGGTGTAATTTGCAGAGGCAGGACCGCTAAAGGTTAAAAGTAGACTTTTTGAGATCCTTTTGTCTGGTCAGTCAATGACATCAATATAGCTATATTATATGCACATACACATAAGCAGGCTCCTCATATACACGTAGCAATCAATAAGAAATTTGTATATAAGTGCCATTTTTGCAGTCTTGGGGAGTGTACTTGGTTTGACTCTTATTTCAAAGTTCGTATGTCGGCTAAAATTCACATTGGCAGATTCTTGGCTGCCTAGATGGTGGTTTGGGCTAGATGGTGGTTTGGGGTAGATGGTGGATTGGGCTAGATGGTGGTTGGGCCGCTATTTGCTCCAAACACTCCTCACCTGCCTCGAATCCTTCACTAAGGTAGTAAATCGATGACCAAAAGAACTAGAAATTGCGAGGGAAAAGGGAAAACAACTTTAATTCATTTTCAAGGGGCATCTCTCTCTATCACTTAATTACCTAGCAGCATAAATTGTGTATATTCATATACCAGAAGATTCTAAATGTTCCAATGGACGTCCACGGCTCCTGTGTTTCTTGATTGCAGAATCAAGTAGTGAGTAATTTTCGTAATTTTCGTCGATGATGTAATGACATGATGATGTAATGACACACGCTCAGTCCTGCTGTTTGGCGTGTGGAGTTCTGCAAAGGAGGCTTTAGCTGACCCTGTACCAAAACATCTGCTATTTGGCTGATGGGGCTCTTCTGTGCTAAGGTCCTTGAAGGAAGATTGTATAGCTGACCCTGCATGGGTACAGTCAACAATAGCAGCAAGACCTGGCATGTAGTGATATGTGTCGTGTCCAACAACATTAAAGCTTGGGAATTGGACTTTCTAGGACTCTGACTCGCCACTCGGCCATAATATATGGAAAACAAAACCCAATAAACAAGAAGCAACTTTGAAACTAGAGTAAGTTTATATTGGGTCGACACTGGTACCCATGGCAACCACAACTAGCATTTGCCATTTAAAAGACCATGTAGCCAACATTGTATTGCTTTTAACATGATTCGTGTATGTCAGTGGTAAAGGATCATCTAACAGGCTAGGGTATATATTAGAGAAGGGTACAGATGGGGTCTTGTTTCAGGTCAATCCAATAAAGATTATTATTCTTTCTTTCTCGTCTAAAATATATCACTCACCTGCCTAGCCCTGGGATAATTCGATTACCCTTCTTTGCTCATGCATGGTGTGGGCTAATTATTGTCCAATCCACCAATGAAGTCAGGAGGCTTGGGACCAACCCACCTTAATTATATTGGCAGCGTTTCGTACTTATTCACTTCTCCAGAATATCGACCGGAATGTCGCGTGTTGATCATATGTGTATGTATATGCACATTATGTGGCAGCACAGAGAGGCATTAAGAGACTGAGAGGCTAACAGGATGCAGTTGTCGTCTGGCCATAACTAGCGAGCAACGTGAGAGTTGCACCACTAGCTTCCAGCTGCTGGTCATTTCTTTAGCTGAGAGGAGCGGATGGTGAAGTGCAGAGGATCATTCCATTTCTAAGTTGTGCCATATTTTCTTCGGTCCAGCTGCCTGTAGATTTCTTTTGATATCTTTTAATGCTGTGTCAATTAACAAGGGGTGCGACTTATATGCAGGGAAACCACGATACTACTACAGACCGCAGTGCTACACAGACTTAGGTGTGACTTGGTGTATACCAAGTGATTTTTCGTGGGGCAGTGATTTTGTGGATTTAGTGGTTAAAACAAAACCATGATTAAAAACAGACGGATTACTTTGATATTGCGAGCCAAACCCTTAGTGAGCTGGTAAAGGGGCTAGCTCGTGAGAGAGTGAAACATCTGAAAATCAGTAAAAGGTTGTCAACATCATAAACACGTAGCTAATAAGTAGCAGACCTCCAGGTAGCTACTTATGGTGCATGTGTGTATGTATGAATCATTGCACGCATCTATCTTAGTAATAGACTTAAATAATAACATCTGTGATTGGTTAGTTCTGGTGTCCCACTGAGTAACTTCTAGTAGGCAGCCGCTCGACTGGGGGGGGGGGGGGGGGGGGGATCGAATTGAAGCAATTTTATGTGCATGTATAATATATATTTATATATATATATATTAATATATATATAATATATTATGGTCAAGAAATATGGTCAAGAAAGAAATGAAATGAGAATTACAAACATTCACACAATCTGCAATGAAGACCAATATTATAATACTGCTTTTTAATAATGTATATATAATATTTGGTATAATGGGTAAAGGGTCATGTCAATCTTTGTTGTCATCTAATTCTTGTTCATTCCTTTTTTTGACTAGTACATGTATATATTAATATTTGTCTTGTGTGTATATATTATATATACATACACATATACATATATATACATATATATCTGCAGGCTTCTTTAAGGGGGGCATTTTGTGGGGCTCATGAATAATTTATTAGCTAATATCATTATGGTAATAACTCCAACCCCCCTAGATGTATGATCTTTATTTTGGTGTCAAAATGTAGCTCAGAAGATAGGTTTTCTGTTCAGCACAATAAATCCTGGCATAGCTTTCTTTTTTTTGGAAACAAAAGTTGAAAGTTCTTAAATTTGACCCTTATTAAACATATTTCTCAAGCTTGGATGCTATTCAGAAGCCAAAATTTGAACAGTGCATACACTTACTTTAAAAAATACCCCTTGTTGAGTTTTTCTGAATATCTGTATTTTACTCAAAATATTACCACAACAAATATATATGACCACAAGACACTTGTACATTTACAATATGAACTCTGAAACGCAATGAAATACCTGAAAAAGCTAAACAAGGTGATAATATATAGTTAATAAGCTTTCAATTGATATGAAAATGTTATTATACAACTAAAGTAGTCTAGAGAAAAACATAAAATTAGAACTCAAAAATTAATATTGAGAAACCAGCTGTTAGTGCTGGGAGTTAAATTCACAAATACAACTCATACCAATCGTCATTTCTCTCCTACAAAGAAATTTAAAACTGTTGCATCTAGCCAGTTCCTGAAGGGCAGCATCTAATAATTCAAGGTTCAATACACGATACCCCACCTTCTCTTTCCCAGCAATGGATTGACCAGTACCAGGGGCATAGGAATCTGAAAGGCAGAGCTGGCAGTGGCTGTGGCAGAGGAGGACGAGAGTGCAAACTTCTTCCTAGAAGCTGTCTCAATGGCAACAGGGTGTTCTCCTGGTGTGGGACCAGAACCAGGGTTCCCAGCAATGGACTGACCAGTACTAGGGGCATAGGAGTCTGAAAGGCTAGCAGAGCTGGCAGTGGCAGAGGAGGACGAGAGTGAAAACTTCCTAGAAGCTGTCTCAATGGCAACATGGTGTTCTCCTGGTGTGGGACCAGAACCAGACCAGAACCAGGGAGTCCAGAAGTAGATGGTCCAGGTGTAGAAACAACCTACACAAAGTAAATGGTTCACAATGTGTAGCTATCTGGTAAACCATTCATGGAAAGCATACTTGCTACATGACATAGTCAACTAGCTAATAGCTAAACATAGCTGCTAGCTAGCCAAACATCGAAGTTTTAAAACTTACCGGAGGTAGCACTATGGAGCGGCTTGTTAGGAATGGAGGTCTTCCCAGCTGTTGCTCTTCTGCTTTTACGCTTAGAACTCCTCTTATAGTAAGTTTTTGGAGGCATTTTGGCAGATATAGAGAAGCAGAGAACGCAAGACAAGTCGAGACTGGGACTGGGACGTCACTCAACCGCGTGTACTCTTTGAATGCGCGTGCCCCCCTTAGTAGCATATGCTCAATATACGGTAAAGGGAAGCCCATATAATAAGCTACAGTTTGGTCTAAGCTGAACATTTGTAGCCCAAAGATGGAAGTTATGAGATCGTCTACAAAACAGCCTTCATCCGTATTAAAGATTTTAAAGATTTTGATTGACAATAGTGCTGCAATGCATGCACATAATTAGCTATAACTTCAGAATAAGACTTTCAATTACATTGTAAGTTGAAATACACATTCTTCACATATATATGCATCATATTATCAACTAAATAAAAATCATAATTTTTTTTGCTTTTTGACAAAATGACCCCCTTAAGGAGTTGCTCAGGATAATCCAGAACGAACCAATCATATACTTATTATGTTCACACATGTATGCATATTATATGGATAACAAATGGTTGACCTGGTCGTGTTGAAGGTCTGTGTTGTCGACACTATCACAAGAATAAGATTCCGAGTGTACCAGCTGGCTTCTTTGCAGCTAAACATGTGCAGTAGCTGCAGCGCAGCTGGGCTCAAGATGCTTGCACAAGCGTGTTTATTGTGTTGATGATCTTTTCCCTTTAACTTTCAGGTGTTCACTGGACGTTTTAAACATTGGAAAACTTAGTCTTCCAAATGGGCGTGTTGTACGCAAGTTGAAATGGGCGTGTTGTACGCAAGTTATATGTGGGGGTGGGGGAGAAGTAGCTAAATGATAGGTAGATGGATGCAATGCACTCAACATCCTTAAAGACAATTTTAATGTTGTTGTATTTTGGGGTGGGGGGTGCTGTGGTTTATTACCATGGAGAATGCAAGCCACACTGTTTTGGAGCTAAAATTGGTCAAACTTCCACTAAGATGCTAGGAAGCTTGCCAGAGTGAGTTTTAGCCGATAAATGAGCTTTGTGTGTGTGTGTGTGCATGTTTGGCATCTGCTGTTTTGAAATAAAGGTCAAATCAATATAGAGTCCCATATTTAGGACGAGTTTCCAGGTCATATTTATAGTTGGGACAAGTTTTCTATTCATATTTATATTTAGGATGAGTGACCTTATATTTAGGACGAGTTTGCTGTTCATGTTTATATTTAGGATGAGTGACCTGTTCATATTAGGACAAGTTTTCCGTTCATATTTAGGACGAGTTAACTTTATTGCAAACATTATATTCTGTTTCATTTCCACTAGACCTGGCGGGATGCAGTGGACTCTCTGGGAACCTCCTCTGCTAAATCATGCAGCCTCTACCTGAACAAGGCCACCATCGGATGCGTCCCGTCCATTGCAAGCAGACATAATACTCCTTCACGCAGCCACGCCCTCTACAAGCTGGTACAGTGTGGGCGGAAGGAAGGACCTGTGGTGGCCATTATTGTACGTATGCAAGTAATATAGTGGTACTCAAGCAGTGCAAGGGTCCTCCAATGCTCAGAGGCACACCCACCCAACCCTTGCACCGTCTCTTGTTAACCTGACTCGTGTACATGCACACTGCATGAGAAAAGAGGTGTGGTCAAAATGGACAACGTGTGCTAGCACCAGATTTTAAAAAAATCTGTTTTTTTAAACCTGCACATGCTCAGTAGGCTGCTGTATTTTTATAAAATATTCTCACAAAACTTGATTTGTGGTTGGCATGGAGTTTCCAACGTCGCCATGAGAACAGTCTCCTCTAGACCTTAACTGCTGTTTCTGGAAGCTCCACTGCTGACACAGGCACCTTCCCACATGTTTGCATACCTGAAGTTACTAGACTTCCTTCATTCTTGAAAGAGGGGCACTCTTGGCGGATTCTTTGCTGTATGTTTTGTTGTGGACAAAGCAACATAGTGACGCATAGCTTATTAGCATACCTTGATGTGTGCAAGCCTCCTGTATGTTCTGTGTGCAAGCCTCCTGTGTGCTCTAAGCCCCCTGTATGTTCTGTGTGCAAGCCTCCTGTATGTTCTGTGTGCAGGCCTCCTGTGTGCTCTGTGTAAAAGCCTCCTGTATGTTCTGTGTCCAAGCCTCCTGTATGCTCTAAGCCTCCTGTATGCTCTATCTAAGACTCCTGTGTGCAAGCCTCCTGTACGCTCTGTGTGCAAGCTTCCTGTATGTTCTGTGTGCAAGCCTCCTGTATGCTCTGTGTGCAAGCTTCCTGTATGTTCTGTTTGCAAGCCTCCTGTATGCTCTGTGTGCAAGCTTCCTGTATGTTCTGTGTGCAAGCCTCCTGTATGTTCTGTGTGCAAGCCTCCTGTATGCTCTGTGTGCAAGCCTCCTGTATGTTCTGTGTGTAAGCCTCCTGTATGTTCTAAGCCTCCTGTATGTTCTGTGTGTAAGCCTCCTGTATGTTCTGTGTGCAAGCCTCCTGTATGTTCTAAGCCTCCTGTATGTTCTGTGTGCAAGCCTCCTGTATGTTCTGTGTGTAAGCCTCCTGTATGTTCTGTGTGCAAGCCTCCTGTATGTTCTAAGCCTCCTGTATGTTCTGTGTGCAAGCCTCATGTATGCTATGTGTGCAAGCCTCCTGTATGTTCTGTGTGCAAGCCTCCTGTATGTTCTGTGTGCAAGCTTCCTGTATGCTCTGTGTGCAAGCCTCCTCTATGCTCTGTGTGTAAGCCTCCTGTATGCTCTAAGCCTCCTGTATGCTCTAAGCCTCCTGTATGCTCTGTGTGCAAGCCTCCTGTATGCTCTAAGCCTCCTGTATGTTCTGTGTGCAAGCCTCCTGTATGCTCTGTGTGCAAGCCTCCTGTATGTTCTGTGTGCAAGCCTCCTGTATGTTCTGTGTGCAAGCCTCCTGTATGTTCTGTGTGCAAGCCTCCTGTATGCTCTGTGTGTAAGCCGCCTGTATGCTCTGTGTGTAAGCCTCCTGTATGCTGTGTGTGTAAGCCTCCTATATGCTCTAAGCCTCCTGTATGAGCTTAATGCGTGGAGTGTGGGCAGATGAGCTTAATGCGTGGAGTGTGGGCACATGAGCTTGATGCGTGGAGTGTGGGCGGGTGAGCTTAATGCGTGGAGTGTGGGCACATGAGCTTAATGCGTGGAGTGTGGGCGGATGAGCTTAATGCGTGGAGTGTGGGCACATGAGCTTAATGCGTGGAGTGTGGGCGGATGAGCTTAATGCGTTGAGTGTGGGCAGATGAGCTTAATGCGTGGAGTGTGGGCACATGAGCTTAATGCGTGGAGTGTGGGCACATGAGCTTAATGCGTGGAGTGTGGGCGGATGAGCTTAATGCGTGGAGTGTGGGCACATGAGCTTAATGCATGGAGTGTGGGCACATGAGCTTAATGCGTGGAGTGTGGGCACATGAGCTTAATGCGTGGAGTGTGGGCACATGAGCTTAATGCGTGGAGTGTGGGCGGATGAGCTTAATGCGTGGAGTGTGGGCGGATGAGCTTAATGCGTTGAGTGTGGGCAGATGAGCTTAATGCGTGGAGTGTGGGCACATGAGCTTAATGCGTGGAGTGTGGGCGGATGAGCTTAATGCGTGGAGTGTGGGCAGATGAGCTTAATGCGTGGAGTGTGGGCACATGAGCTTAATGCGTGGAGTGTGGGCACATGAGCTTAATGGGTGGAGTGTGGGCGGATGAGCTTAATGCGTGGAGTGTGGGCAGATGAGCTTAATGCGTGGAGTGTGGGCGGATGAGCTTAATGCGTGGAGTGTGGGCACATGAGCTTAATGCATGGAGTGTGGGCACATGAGCTTAATGCGTGGAGTGTGGGCAGATGAGCTTAATGCGTGGAGTGTGGGCACATGAGCTTAATGCGTGGAGTGTGGGCGGATGAGCTTAATGCGTGGAGTGTGGGCACATGAGCTTAATGCATGGAGTGTGGGCACATGAGCTTAATGCGTGGAGTGTGGGCACATGAGCTTAATGCGTGGAGTGTGGGCACATGAGCTTAATGCGTGGAGTGTGGGCGGATGAGCTTAATGCGTGGAGTGTGGGCGGATGAGCTTAATGCGTTGAGTGTGGGCACATGAGCTTAATGCGTGGAGTGTGGGCACATGAGCTTAATGGGTGGAGTGTGGGCGGATGAGCTTAATGCGTTGAGTGTGGGCAGATGAGCTTAATGCGTTGAGTGTGGGCAGATGAGCTTAATGCGTGGAGTGTGGGCGGATGAGCTTAATGCGTTGAGTGTGGGCGGATGAGCTTAATGCGTTGAGTGTGGGCAGATGAGCTTAATGCGTGGAGTGTGGGCACATGAGCTTATAGCGTGGAGTGTGGGCGGATGAGCTTAATGCGTGGTGTGTGGGCAGATGAGCTTAATGCGTGGAGTGTGGGCACATGAGCTTAATGGGTGGAGTGTGGGCGGATGAGCTTAATGCGTGGAGTGTGGGCGGATGAGCTTAATGCGTTGAGTGTGGGCGGATGAGCTTAATGCGTGGAGTGTGGGCAGATGAGCTTAATGCGTGGAGTGTGGACACATGAGCTTAATGCGTGGAGTGTGGGCAGATGAGCTTAATGCGTTGAGTGAGCAGATGAGCTTAATGCGTGGAGTGTGGGCGGATGAGCTTAATGCGTGGAGTGTGGGCAGATGAGCTTAATGCGTGGAGTGTGGACACATGAGCTTAATGCGTGAAGTGTGGGCAGATGAGCTTAATGCGTGGAGTGTGGGCACATGAGCTTATAGCGTGGAGTGTGGGCGGATGAGCTTAATGCGTGGAGTGTGGGCAGATGAGCTTAATGCGTGGAGTGTGGGCACATGAGCTTAATGGGTGGAGTGTGGGCGGATGAGCTTAATGCGTGGAGTGTGGGCGGATGAGCTTAATGCGTTGAGTGTGGGCGGATGAGCTTAATGCGTGGAGTGTGGGCAGATGAGCTTAATGCGTGGAGTGTGGACACATGAGCTTAATGCGTGGAGTGTGGGCAGATGAGCTTAATGCGTTGAGTGAGCAGATGAGCTTAATGCGTGGAGTGTGGGCGGATGAGCTTAATGCGTGGAGTGTGGGCACATGAGCTTAATGCGTGGAGTGTGGGCGGATGAGCTTAATGCATGGAGTGTGGGCGGATGAGCTTAATGCGTGGAGTGTGGGCACATGAGCTTAATGCGTGGAGTGTGGGCAGATGAGCTTAATGCGTTGAGTGTGAGCAGATGAGCTTAATGCGTGGAGTGTGGGCGGATGAGCTTAATGCGTGGAGTGTGGGCAGATGAGCTTAATGCGTGGAGTGTGGGCGGATGAGCTTAATGCGTTGAGTGTGGGCAGATGAGCTTAATGCGTGGAGTGTGGGCACATGAGCTTAATGCGACAGCAGAAAGTGTTGACTTGGTCTTTGGCAACAAGGATGAAGAAGCCACTCGGGTTTGTGAATGGGATCCAAAATGCGATATCTATTTTTCCCAGGAAAAACGTGGGTGGTAGCCTATTCCCGGGTACATCCCAGGTGTTTTTAAGTTCAAATTGTGCACTGAATAAATATCATTGACAATGGAGGATGGCGCTGGACAACTAGCCTCTCTCTTGCCTCCTCACTCTCCAATGGAGGATGGCGCTGGACAACTAGCCTCTCTCTTGCCTCCTCACTCTCCAATGGAGGATGGCGCTGGACAACTAGCCTCTCTCTTGCCTCCTCACTCTCCAATGGAGGATGGCGCTGGACAACTAGCCTCTCTCTTGTCTCCTCACTCTCCAATGGAGGATGGCGCTGGACAACTAGCCTCTCTCTTGCCTCCTCACTCTCCAATGGAGGATCTCAAATCTTAACAAATTCAGTTACAAACAGTGTCATATGCAGATATGTAAGAATAGCCACATTCATGTGTGTGGTGCATGTGACAACGAGGAAAGCTGGTCCATGTTTTGTACAAAAAGGGGGAAAATGATACGAAAACTCAATAACATATTATATAGAGCAATGTTGTGCTGTGGACATTCATAAACCCACACAGTGTGGACCAAACAAGCAGTGATATGCTTGTTATAGTGACACTACTATGCTTGTTATAGTAACACTACTATGCTTGTTTTAGTAACACCACTATGCTTGTTATAGTAACACTACTATGCTTGTTATAGTGACACAGTACTATGCTTGTTTTAGTGACACTACTATGCTTGTTATAGTGACACTACTATGCTTGTTAGAGTGACACTACTATGCTTGTTATAGTGACACAGTAATATGCTTGTTATAGTGACATAGTACTATGCTTGTTATAGTGACAGTAATATGCTTGTTATAGTGACACAGTAATAAGCTTGTTATAGTGACACTATGCTTGTTATAGTGACACAGTAATAAGCTTGTTATAGTGACAGTAATATGCTTGTTATAGTGACACAGTAATATGCTTGTTATAGTGACACAGTAATATGCTTGTTATAGTGACAGCGAAATTGGGAGCAACTACTTCTCATGAGAAAAGGATTTCAGTGTTTATTTATGCACACCTGTGTAGCCTCACTCGGTCACTCTATATATATGAAAATAATTACAGCAAAGAAAGCTACACCTAAGCAACTACTTATCAAGAGAAAATCTGAACCAAAGCACCTACTTATCAAGAGAATGCAAAAAAAAGAGCTATATAAAACAAAAATAATGATATTCAGATTTTGTGGTCAGCATGTGGTCACAAAATATGACCACAATGTCTATCAACGATAATACTATACCATAATATATGGTTGCTAGGGACTTGAGTGAATTTCTGACTTGGTTATAGATTAACTGAAGGTGGTGTGATTAAAATATATTTTTTTGACTCGCCCGTCAATCCGAGGGTGAGAGGAGAGCAAACAATAAACAGGATTGACATGTCAAAAAAAAAAGCAACAGAGCCCTACCCATATTTACCACAGTCACCCTTTACCATTAAAAGTCATGTTATATAGATTTCAAGAGCAGTGTAGATGTGTATGCTGGTAAAAGGTGGTCATGGTTGTTGTGATCATCTCATTTCAGGTTTTTGAATTTTTAAATTTTTTTATTTTCCTTCTATAAGTTTCAAGTCGTTTGTTGTTGTTGTTGTTTGTGTATGTAAATTGCCGTTAGGACTGGACCAGGCGAGGCTTCAGGCTCTCTTGTGGGTCAAACCAACATAGGCAATGCTCACACTCCCCGACAAGCAGTTTCATTGTTCCCATGGCTGCTAGCTTTCCATGTCATCGTACATCATGTGACTTGCTCTCTGTCCCCGTGGTTACGTGTTCTGCTAGTACTTGCACTGTGACCTCCAAGTTGATTGGTCCAATTTCTTATAGTTGTATGCATCCAGGGACAATCCCGGCATCAACTAGGGATATCCAAATTTAAATGTTCTTGCTTGCTCTGAATGCTGGCTAGGGCAAGGGCTAGGCACTAGGGCAAGGCTAGGTCAAGGGCTAGGGCTAGGTAGGCAAGAACTTTATCTGCTCTTGTTGTTGTTATATGGTAAAGCTTTGGCTAAACTGCTGCTATGATTATATCTATGCAGGTGATCTGTGATAGCAATGATGTGATAGCCTCGGCCAATGCCATCTCTCGTGCCTTTCCCATCTACAACGAGAAGAGCCACAAGAAGAGCGCTCAAACAGTGCAGGTAGGGTTCATTCTGCTGGGAGAGGATGCCACGCCCCTTAGTGGAGAGCAAGTCAAATGTCTGAATGCCCTCTGTGAAGGTATTCGTCTCGCTCAGACGATTGTGGACTCTCCTTGCAGTATCATGCATACAGATGCTTTCCTCGATGTAAGTCTGTAGGTTTCCATGGCGCCCATAATAAGAGTGCAAATTACAAGTGGAGATACGTTAATTATTAACATTTTGCAATATTTTTGTCATTTGCCTGAAGGTCAACCATAACTTTGACTCTGTCAGAAAAATTAGGCTTAGCAGACTCTGTTGCAAGACAATCCTCTGGGGTGCCTTCATTGATCCAACAACTGTTCACTATAGAAGTATATATATATATATATATTCAAGTTGAAAACAATCTTCGGATTGTGTATGTTAAAGATTGATTCGAGTGGATGCGCATGCTAGATTCAGACACATGCTTCTCCTTTTTGCAAATGTGTTTCTAATTACAAGAGAGAAAAACCGAACAAACCGAACAAAGGTGTTTGTAAATATGACGACCATTACCAACACATGCAGCTGCCCAAGACTGGATGGTCTTGCACACAAAAGCGAAATGAAAATACCATGCATTGCTGAAGGTTTAAAGTTCAGGATTCATGTGCTGTGGTATATAATAGAGGAACAGTCTTGGTAACAAGTTGGGTGAAGTTCCCACACGGTGTTGGTAGTCACACAAACAATTCTTTCCTTTTCTTTGTGAACTTGGATGACTCTGACGAGTGACGAGTAGCCATTTTGCTGGGACTGAAACCATTGTCTCGCACCATCCCAATGTCTCCCACTGAAATGCGCCTTGTGGTGGATGTTGTTTTTCAGGAGGAGAGATAGTTGGATAACCATCGCTGCCAGAAGTGTCGAGCAAGAGATTGACGGAGATGCCATCGGCGCAGGAGAGATAAAGGTCAGTAAGAAGACAATGGATGTGGGAGTGGCTGTAGTGGTCATCTAATCAGGAAATGTCCAGAGGCCAGTGCTTCAACGCTAGAGTCTCAGGATAATGGCCACAAAGGACTGGTTGGCTGTTGAGGCTGGCTTCTATTTGCATCAGGACAGTAGTCAGTTTTCAAATGTCAGCTGTGACAGTATATGTCTCGAGACGAGCACATGAAGCTTGACGGTTACTTCCAGAGACCACTAAAGTGAGGAGCACGTTCTGTTACAGAATCCCTATGGATTATATGAGCCGGAACAGAATTGTGAGACGATACCTCGGATATGCTGTTGCCTGAAAAACTTGACAAGTTCCTCTCCTATAGCACCAGCAAAGTTACCCCCCCCCCCCCCCCCCCCCCGTGATTGCTCCAGTGATGGATCCAGTGATGGGTCCAGTGATGGCTCCAGTGATGGATCCAGTGATGGGTCCAGTGATGGCTCTGTGATTGCTCCGGTGATTGCTTCAGTGATTACTCCAGTGATTGCTCCAGTGATGGCTCCAGTGATGGCTCCAGTGATGGCTCTGTGATTGCTCCAGTGATGGCTCCGGTGAGGGCTCCGGTGAGGGCTCCGGTGATGGCTCCAGTGATGGCTCGTGTGATGGCTCCGGTGATGGCTCCAGTGATTGCTCCAGTGATTGCTCCAGTGATTGCTCCAGTGATCGCTCCAGTGATGGGTCCATGGATCCAGTGATGAGTCCAGTGATGGGTCCAGTGATGGCTCTGTGATTGCTCCGGTGATTGCTCCAGTGATTGCTCCAGTGATTGCTCCAGTGATTGCTCCAGTGGTCCATGGATCCAGTGATGAGTCCAGTGATGGCTCCAGTGATGGCTCCAGTGATGGGTCCAGTGATGGCTCCAGTGATGGCTCCAGTGATTGCTCCAGTGATTGCTCCAGTGATTGCTCCAGTGATTGCTCCAGTGATTGCTCCAGTGATTGCTCCAGTGATCGCTCCAGTGATCGCTCCAGTGATGGGTCCATGGATCCAGTGATGAGTCCAGTGATGGGTCCAGTGATGGCTCTGTGATTGCTCCGGTGATTGTTCCAGTGATTGCTCCAGTGATTGCTCCAGAGATTGCTCCAGAGATTGGTCCAGAGATTGGTCCAGAGATTGCTCCAGAGATTGCTCCAGTGATTGCTCCAGAGATTGCTCCAGTGATGGCTCCAGAGATGGCTCCAGAGATTGCTCCAGAGATTGCTCCAGTGATTGCTCCAGAGATTGCTCCAAAGATTGCTCCAGTGATTGCTCCAGTAATGGTTCCAGTGATGGGTCCAGTGATGGCTCTGTGATTGCTCCGGTGATTGCTCCAGTGATGGCTGCAGTGATGGCTGCAGTGATGGATCCAGAGATTGCTCCAGTGATTGCTCCAGTGATGGGTCCAGTGATGGCTCCAGTGATTGCTCCAGTGATGGCTCCAGTGATGGATCCAGTGATGGATCCAGAGATTGCTCCAGTGATTGCTCCAGTGATGGGTCCAGTGATGGGTCCAGTGATTGCTCCAGTGATTGCTCCAGTGATGGGTCCAGTGATGGCTCTGTGATTGCAGTGATTGCTCCAGTGATGGGTCCAGTGATGGCTCTGTGATTGCTCCAGTGATTGCTCCAGTGATGGGTCCAGTGATGGCTCCAGTGATGGGTCCAGTGATGGCTCCAGTGATGGGGTGATGGCTCCAGTGATTGCTCCAGTGATTGCTCCAGTGATTGCTCCAGCGATTGCTCCAGATCAGCCATGGTTTGCCAGATGAGCAATGGAACATCTCAAGCAGGCAATGATGGGGAGATCAGACACTAACTCCAAACATACTGCCTTGTTTGACAAAGAGACAAAACCATAAATGTACGCCTTGAAGATGGCTGGTTTACACATTGAGTCACACTCGCATACACAGCATTGGGAGTTGGTCCGGTCGTGGCCGTGCAGAATTGCATCGATGTATTTTGCAAACATGAGCGATAGAACGGACGACCTTGCGCCACTTGAGGATGCAGAGTCAATGACATGGCGATGATTCCGGGAGCATCTGGACCAGTATGTAATCATCTCAAGTGATCATGATGAATGGTGAGCCTTGCCATGAGATGCTTTTCATGGAGGATGACGAGATGTTTGGTTGCTGTATAATCGCCTGGAATCTTGCTCTCTTTCCCCCAAAGGAGGTGCTTTACAAAAGAGGACGATGGACGAGTGTACCATCACAGTACATTGGTACATGATGGCGGTTGTGGATGAGAACTTATAAATACTATAAAATGATCGCTACTAACTAGATCCAGATTATCACTGCTAAATAAGATGCACTGCTTATAACTAACTGTAGCTGGCTACTATTAGCTAGTACCATCAAACTGCTAGCTACCAAAATAGTTATATCTACTTATCTACTAGCAAAACGACTAGCTAACTAGAAAACTACTAGCTTTTAATTTGGCTTGCATCTGATTCTAGGCATTGTCCTTCACCAGGTATCACTGTGCGTTTTGCCAGATAAGTGTCACAATCAGGGGTAGTTTTCAAGGCTCCAATAAGCTTACAAACACCATAATGTTTACCTGAAGCTTAACAGCCAATGGTGCAGTTCATCGCGAGCTAGATTCTAGCATTCTGGTTGGTCCAATGCTGGGTTGCTGATGCTGCAACAGTATTTTTTTCTAATCCATCACACATTGCGTTTTCCTTGTGTTGTCCAGTTCACAATATGATGGAAGGTAGCGGAACGCAGTGTTCCCTTGGATGTCGTCGCACTGTGTGAACCAACCTTAAACCACACGGATCAATGAAGGGATGTCATGATTTCCCTTAATGACGCCAATCTTACCCAGAAAACATTTCCTGTGAAATCACCCCCCAAGAAGTCAGCTCTTGAATTGTCGAGGGAGAAGGGACCCAAACAAGGCCTCTTATTCGTGCGGGAAAGACAATGGTGAAGAATGTCTTGTTCCAGATGAGAAAGACAGCTGAAGGGAATAACTGGGCTTCTTGCAACAGGAGTAATATGGAGACAGACTTTATCTTCTTCATCTGATGATTTGCTTGAAGATGGCAGGGCAGGCTTGTTGGCCTAGGATGGGATGGGAAGCCTCAAGCAAAGCCTTTGTTGCAGTGAGCTAATATCGACTGTATGACAGGGTTGAAGGCAACCAGAAAGAGGAGGGGGAAAGTATATTCTCCTGACACACATCTTTTGGATGGGGAAGGATTGTGGGGTCCGGTTTTTGTTGGAGATGATAGGCTGACAGAGAGATGGATACAGATTTTTTGGCTTGAAGCTTGACAAATTTTAGCATGTCAGCGAAGTGTACACGCGCCTGTGAAACTGAGAGCCGAAAGCATTTCCGAGATCAATAAAGCTCATGAGATAGAGAGGAGAGCATCTTCTTGAGCATTAACCTCTTAATGCCAAGCAGTATTCAAAGTGAACCCCCTCGATTGCCAACCTTGTTTTCGATGTTAGTTGAATAGGCTGTATCATGTGTTCAATAGAGAGCTCTCGTGCCTTGAGAAAACTCTAGCTACAAACCGCAGCTTTAGCTATAACTGACGACTGGTCTAGGATTTCTCTAAATAAGGAAGTATAAAGGTTATCTTGTTAAGGCCCGGTTCGAAATGAATAGGGGTCAAAGTTCAATTTGACAACACGCAACACAACGCTTGGCCTGCGTCATGTTGGGAACCGACCATTAAGGTAGCCATGATGTCTCCATTCCATGTGAGCGTCTGAGACTTAAGGCCGGTTCACAACTTTGTGTGAATACTTGAGCACCTGGGAAAGCTATTGCTATAAACCACAGCTGTAGTTATAGCATCTGCACATGAATATCCATGAAGAAAGTCCACAGACGGGAAAACTCAAACGTCTTCTAGAGCACACATATCACACCCACATACACGTGCACCTCAGTCGGGGCATGCTAATGACAAGCGTGGACCCGTGGCAGCAAGAGGGTTAACGATGATGCATTGAGCAGCAGACACATAATTAGTGCACCCATTTACATCCCGAAGGAACCCTTTTTGCAGTGACTTGTCCAACATCGGATTGTTAAATAATCTCCGAGCCTGCTAGGCCAAAATCCTAAAATATGTGTTTTTTGGCCTAAATATCCTATTTATGTGTTTTTTGCCGAAATATTTGGTTGAAATAAACATGTGGTTGAAATGGCCAAATATGTTGAAATGGCCAAATATGTGGTTGAAATGGCAAATATGTGGTTGAAATGGCCAACTATGTGGTTGAAATGACCAAATATGTGGTTGAAATGGCCAAATGTGTGGTTGAAATGACCGAATATGTGGTTGAAATGACCAAATATGTGGTTGAAATGACCAAATATGTGGTTGAAATGGCCAAATGTGTGGTTTAAATGGCAGTTTTATTATCAATTTTATTTTGATAAACCACAACAAAAATAAAAATTAGCTGACCAAGTATTATTTCTTAAAATACACAGGACAGGAAAACAACCTTTTCATCTGAATTTATTGTCAAATTCGGCATACATTGGTGCTCAGTTATCATGGGAATAGAAGCAGTGGGTTACCATAATCAGTTTTAGGTTCTCCTTCGTCAGGGACTGCCTTCTGTCAAGTCAGAACGTTCTTGTAGACAGAAAAGGATCTCTCAACATCCACACTCGCTGTAAGGCAATACTTCAGAGAGGCAGCATACCGATTCCTTCAGGAAGCTCGCCCTCAGCCCCACCCAGGACTCCTGAAACTGCTCGATGTTTCTCAACGTCTGAGTTCCTCCCCATGACTGCCTTGAACTTGTCCTGGAGAGCCTTTCCCCTGTCAGCACCGATGCTCTTGATCTTTTCCTCTGCCTGATCCATCAGCTCAAAAGCCCTTCCGAGAGTGAGGCCAGCTTCTTCAAGTTTTGTCAGGAGGGAAGGAAGGAAATACAAGTTTGCCTGGATAAAGGCAAGATCTGAAACCAGCTGGCGATTCTGCATCAATTCTTGGGCCCTTTTGATTGACCTTGCTTCTTCGGGGTCAAGCCTCTCAATGATCCCCTTGATGGACTCAAGGTTCTGAGCGTAGAACAGAGCAGCCTGGATCCAGGTTCCCCACCTTGTCAGAACTGGCTCTGGTGGGAGAGGAAGGTTGGGGAGGTTTTCTTTCCACAAGAACTCGAGAAGGAGCTTTGAGGAACTCCTTTTTGACAGTTGCAATGACGTCGTTCACATCCCTGAATGTTTCCCTTACCATTTCACAAACTCTGTGGATGGCATGAGCGAAGCAGGTGATGTGTAGCATATCCGGGTAGAAAACCTTGAGGTTCCTTCCTGCCTTCAACATGTAGGCGGCCGAATCTGTGAGGAAGATCTTGAGAAGCGAGGGGTCAAAATTAGGCCACAGCATCCTCAGGTTGTCGTTCACCAGGCGAGCAACGGTTGACGAATCTGTCTTCTCCAGAAATGTGCAGTCCACAAGGTAGGGAGCATGGAATTCGGCATGGTCAAGTTTTCCAATGAGAATGTTTGCTACATATCTTCCCAAGGTGTCGGTGGTTTCGTCGGTTCCAAACCCAGATTGGTGAATCTATAGCGATAGTTAAATAGCGAGTTTAACCAGTATAACGATAGTTAAATAGCGAGAGTTACCACTCGATATCAATTACAACTTATTATCAATAGACAAAATACTTTGATAGAGAGAACAAGTGAGAGACTCGAGTGTGACACAAAAACTGCCTTGACTACGTAAACATGACAACTGAACACGTGATCCAGAGTTCTGTGATTAACAATGATGATGTAATCTAATGACATAATGAATAATGATGCGATGATAATGATGAAATGATTAAAGTTCACGATCAACCGAGACAGTGTCTTTTCGACCATTGATATTGACGGTGAAATATTTGTCAGTACGTTTAATTACTCGATAGGGTCCATCATACGGAGGTTGAAGTGGCTTGCGTACAGCATCAAGAGTAATACCATACAACATCTCTGCGGCAGTCGAGGATATGTCTTCCTTGAGAGCAGTTCGAATACCAAGGAGCACGAACGGAAGGGCATCCATCCATGAGTCAGGGTCAGGTTGTGCTTTCAAGGCAGCCTTCAGTTGTCGATGAAACTGCTCGCATGCCGTTGGTTTGTGGGTGGTAAGAGGTAGTTCAAGCGTGTTTGGATCCAAGGAGAGTCATAAGAGTGTCCCACAACCGAGACTTAAACTGACGACCACGATCAGTGACAATGGTGGACGCTACACAAAAGCGAGCGATCCAGCCACTAAGGAAAGCTTGAGCAACAGCTTCAGCAGTGATGTTAGTGAGGGGAATGTCTTCTGGCCACCTCGTGAAACGATCAACACAGGTCAGCAGGTAGGTAAATCCTCGTGACGGTGGAAGTGGTCCAACTAGATCTATGTGGATAACGTCAAAACGAGCGTCAGGGGTTGGAAAGAGTGAAAGTGGGGCGGTGATGTGTCTCTGGATCTTGGCACGTTGGCACTGTACACAGGTGCGAGTCCATTGGCGAACATCGGCGTTAATACCAGGCCATACAAACCTGGCCGTGATGAGTTTCTGGGTTGCTCGTATTCCTGGATGGGAGAGACCATGAAGAGAATCAAACACAGTGCGTCGCCATGCCAGTGGAACAAGAGGACGTTGTGTACCTGTAGACATATCGCAGTAAAGTGGTTCGCTGGAGTTTGCCAATGGGACAGCTTCTACAACCAGTGTGGAAAATGGGGAGGATTGAAGTGCACGGATCTGTGGGTCAGTTGTCGGTGTCTTGGCCATAGCCGCAAAGTCCACAGCAGGTGTTTGACCAGATAGCAGGGCATTAGTTTCAATCCGTGAAGGGGCATCAGCTACTACATTGTCCGATCCATGTACGTGATGGATGGTGGAGGTGAATTGTGAGATGTAGTCGAGCTGACGGGCCTGACGAGGAGAGTGTCGATCGGAGCGAGTGTTCAGTGTGAATGTCAGGGATTTGTGGTCTGTGAGTACATGGAAATGTCGGCCTTCTAGGAAATAACGGAAGCGTTTGATCGCCAAATACACAGCCAGTAATTCCCTGTCAAAGGTACTATAGCGTGTCTCCGCAGGTGTCATCTTCCTGGAGAAGAAGGAGAGGGGATGCCAGGTACCATTGATATACTGCTGCACGACTGCTCCCACAGCAGTATCAGATGCAGTGGTCATGAGACATGTGGGGGCATCAGGTTTGGGGTATGAGAGGAGGCTAGGGCTTCCTTCGTGGCGTTGAAGGCAGCCAGGATGCAGCCAGGATGTCTCCATTCCATGTGAGCGTCTGAGACTTAAGGCCAGTTCACAATATGACGCTAGCCCAGCGTTTCGTTCCGTTCCGTTACCTAGCGTCATACCGTCAATTTGCTCCGTTTTGAAGAAATGAAGAAACGGAGAGAACTGCTAGATTAGACTCGAGTTCTATTCTAGCGTCAGTTGACGCTAGCTTGACCAATCAGATTGCTTCATATTTTCACGTGTCATATTGTAGTTCTAATTAATGCCAATTTGGCAGTCGGAAATGGGGGATGAAAAGTTAGTGGAGGCTGTGCGAAGCTTTTTATGCCTTTGGAAAGTTGGTCTTACAAGGATTTATGAGCGAAAGAGAATGCGTGGAAAGAGGTTGCTTGCAAGGTAAACTACCTAGCTACTGAATTAAATTATCTTAGTAGTCATAATATTGTTTAGGTTGGAGAAGGCTGCACAGCGGATGGATGCATCAAAGGTGGAGGATTTTGAGGGACAAATTTGCAAAGGAACTAAAAAAGACCAAGAAGAAGAAGTCTGGAGATGCGCCTGTTGTGGTGTCCAGTTGGCCACTGTTTGATGCTCTTTCATTCCTAGTTGATACAGTGAAGCATACGAAGTATGTAGTAGTGAGCACAAGAAGTATGTAGCGAGGTTGAATATTGTATTCATGTATTTGTCATTTTGTATAGCACCGTCACAAATTTTGTTTCGGCTCCTGCAGAGACGTATGTTCGAGAATCGTTTATGAATACACATTGCACTGTATAATTGGAATCTTTGTATTGTACAGGCAAGAGCTTCCAGATAATCCTAGTGACATTGATGCAGAGGAAGAGATGAGCTCTAACATTGATAACAGGTTTGTTGAGAGCCTGCTATTTGCTAAAAGTTCGTCTTTCTTTTCCTGTTCAATGACTGCAGTACTGCATCCAGCACGCCAGTGGCACCTTCTCCTTCAGAACGTCCTCGCAAGAGGAGGAGACAAGCTGACCTCGATGAGGTGGACAAAGCATTGCTCTCCAAGTTGACAGACTTGGAAGGGCAGTCGGATGATGGTGACACTGCGTATGGGAACCATGTTGCTGCCTGCCTACGCAGATGTCACCCCAGGCTTAAGGCCATTGCCAAGATAGAAATCGATAGACTTCTGTTTCGATTTGAATTCCCAAATGACCCCTAAAACAACCCTTCTTCATCCACATGGTCTTACCCACATGATCCCTCTTCAGACACCTTTCACCCCACTACCCCTCACTCCCATGATTCTAGCCTGGATTATTACAACTATTGAACTAGTGCATTATATTACATCGCATTTTGTTCAGTGAATGATAAGCTAAGTTCTGCGAACATAGCTGTACTGCCAATCAACTTCTCCAGCAGGAGTACAGAAGTATTCTTTGAAGCTGTCTCTGATCTCCGCAGCAGACTGAGAATGTCTTATCAAAAAGAAATAAACATAATGTCATATGCAACTATATAGATAAATTATAACAGACCTGTTGCTGCCAGCATGACCAATTGATGTCATTCCTTTATTTGGTTCTTCATCTCCTCTCCACCCACCATCAATCCTGTTTCTACTACCATCTTCATTACCAGTAAACCCACGTGGACAAGATACATCAGATTCCGTTGTCCTTAAGTAATTGTGGAGTGCAATGGTAGCCTGGGTGAAAATGACGGCCCTTAGGGGACTGGCAATGATCGGCCTGCGAAACAATCGCTCGATGGGAATGCCTCATCACACACTATAACATAGGGAGGAGGCGACTGCGATGTAGCTAATATTGATTATAATAGAATAAAGATTTTGACAGTAATCATATCTGTTACATACCTGGAAGTGGAGACAAATCTGGAATGCACAATGAATGCTCCTCAAGTGCTTGTCCGAACACAGAGTGCAGTAGTACACCACCATCACTATACCTACCAACTTCACCTATGTCCACCAAAATAAATCTACAGAACAAACACCCATGATGCCAGCTTTCTGGTCTACTGATATTTGGTTTACCTATAATGTGTATCACATACTGCTAGCAGGACTATAGAATGGGTGCCTTTGTAATTGAAGTAGGTTGACCCAGCATTGATAGGGGCTTGCAAAATGATATGCTTACCATCAATGGCACCTACAAAAATGTAATACATCTCTATATATAAAGTACAAATATTTTGTGAACTTACCAATGCAATGCAATGTGGAAAGTTCCACAGTTGCTGAAATTGCTGGGAAACTCCTTTCCACTCCACTGCTGAAGATGGCGATCGTACATACCGTGGCATCAGTACCTTCCACAGCACCTCACACGTGTCCTTCATGATGGCACATACTGTGGGATCTACCCATCCGGTAATTGAAGGATAGAGACACCTGGTTATAGCAGCGAAAATAAAGTATTTACTTCAGTAAACAGGAATAAGTTCATTATATCTGTGAATTCCCAGTGGCAAGGAAACAAAGGGTCAGTGCCAATCTCTCTCCAGGAGAGATGGAAGATCTGACCAAGCTGTCATAACGCTGGTGGGTCAGAAAAGGACATACCTAGTATAATGTTTTGTAAAACCACTAAGTAGATTATTTTTCTTAACTCACTTCTTCCAACAGACTGTCAAAATCTCTCCTTCGACATCCGCAGATACTTGAAATGGCTTTCTGGATCTGACAGACTCATCTCCTGAAGGAGGTGGTGGGTACTTGCCTTGCTGTCTTCATCTCCTGAAGGAGGTGGTGGTACTTGCCTTGCTGTCTTCATCTCTTGAAGGAGGTGGTGGTACTTGCCTTGCTGTCTTCATCTCCTGAAGGAGGTGGTGGTACTTGCCTTGCTGTCTTCATCTCCTGAAGGAGGTGGTGGTACTTGCCTTGCTGTCTTCATCTCCTGAAGGAGGTTGTGGTACTTGCCTTGCTGTCTTCATCTCCTGAAGGAGGTGGTGGTACTTGCCTTGCTGTCTTCATCTCCTGAAGGAGGTGGTGGTACTTGCCTTGCTGTCTTCATCTCCTGAAGGAGGTGGTGGTACTTGCCCTGCTGTCTTCATCTCCTGAAGGAGGTGGTGCTACTTGCCCTGCTGTCTTCATCTCCTGAAGGAGGTGGTGGTACTTGCCTTGCTGTCTTCATCTCCTGAAGGAGGTGGTGGTACTTGCCTTGCTGTCTTCATCTCCTGAAGGAGGTGGTGGTACTTGCCTTGCTGTCTTCATCTCCTGAAGGAGGTGGTGGTACTTGCCCTGCTGTCTTCATCTCCTGAAGGAGGTTGTGGTACTTGCCTTGCTGTCTTCATCTCCTGAAGGAGGTGGTGGTACTTGCCTTGCTGTCTTCATCTCCTGAAGGAGGTTGTGGTACTTGCCTTGCTGTCTTCATCTCCTGAAGGAGGTGGTGGTACTTGCCTTGCTGTCTTCATCTCCTGAAGGAGGTGGTGGTACTTGCCTTGCTGTCTTCATCTCCTGAAGGAGGTGGTGGTACTTGCCTTGCTGTCTTCATCTCCTGAAGGAGGCGGTGGTACTTGCCTTGCTGTCTTCATCTCCTGAAGGAGGTGGTGGTACTTGCCTTGCTGTCTTCATCTCCTAAAGGAGGTGGTGGTACTTGCCTTGCTGTCTTCATCTCCTGAAGGAGGTGGTGGTACTCGCCTGCTGTCTTCGCATTCTAAAGATTGGCCGTACCCACACTCTGTTCTGCCTTCTCCTATTCCTCCTCCTCCTGAGCAAAAGAATCAAAAGAATAGCCTGCTTCACTGCTGAACTTTGAGTCATAGCTAGCCAGTCGTAGTCGAGGGTAGGGCAAGGTAAAGGGTCAAATCCTAAATTGGCATAATTTGGCTTGCAGTGACGGAATGAAACGAAACGGAATGAAACGCTAATTTGTGAACAGGACTTTCGAAACGCTAGATGGAGAAGAAACGGAGATGGAATGAAACGCTAGACGGAGAAGAAATGGAGATGGAATGAAACGCTGAGCTAGTGTCATATTGTGAACCGTCCTTTAGGCTTAGAGGAAGTGAGAAGAGCATGTAAGGGTTGCATCAGATCAGCACAGTGAGGGAGAAATCAATGATAAAAGTTCACGAGTCCAATGAACTGACGCAACTGTCTCTGAGACTGGGGCTGAGGAAAGTCACGAACAGTCTCTGACTGAGAAAATCCAGTTCTTTGACACCAGATTTGCACTTGTTAGGGTTTATGACAATGCCGTATGTAGTGAGTCTGTCAAAAACAGTATGTAAGTCCTGAAGGTGTTGTTCTGGAGTGGCACTGGCAATGAGGACATCGTCAATGTAGACGTTTACAGAAGGGACACCACGGAGGACTTGATCCATGAACCGCTGGAATGTCTGTGCAGCATTTCTGAGGCCGAAAGGCATTCGTGCAAACTCAAACAAGCCGAATGGAGTTGTGATAGCGGTCTTGGGTACATAAGCAGGGTTGACTGGGATTTGATAGTAGGCACGCATGAGATTTAGTTTGGAGAAGATGGTAGCACCTTGTAAAGACGAGGAGAAGTCATGGATATGGGGGACAGGATAGCGATCGGGAACAGTACACTGGTTCAAGGCACGATAATCCCCACAGGGACGCCAATCACCAGCAGTCTTTTTGGGGACCATATGTAGTGGGCGCTGGAGGAGGGCCGTATGATGCCTAGCTGAAGCATGTGTTCAAATTCTTGCTTGGCAGCATGGAGACGGTCTGGTGCCAGGCGTCTGGGACGGGCTGAAGCTGTGGTCTCTATATGGTGGGTGACATCGTGTTTGACAGGAGTGTCTGGTGAGCAGATTTGAGTGAGGCTGGGAAACTCTGACAGCAGAGTGATGTATGGGCTTTTAGCATCCTTAGGGCAAATGGTCGGGCTAGAAGAGAGGTCGGTCGAGAGAATGCCCTGAATGTGCAGATGAGTGTGGGTGTCTACCAACTGACGTTGCTTCATGTCAACCATCAGTCCAAAGTTTCTTAGAAATCAGCACCGAGGATTGGCTTCTGCACATCGGCAATGATGAAAATCCATGGTAAAGATCGTCTGAGTGTGAGTGATTGTTTTCCGTATGTACGAATGGGGCTATTGGTCACTGCCATGCAGATAGTGCGAGTGCGTAATGAAACATAACATTTATTATTTGAAGTATTCCATCTTCCGAGTATGAGCTTGTCTGGTGAGTGTCGCCAGTCAGCGGTAGAGGGAAGGACGACACTTACTTCAGATCCTGTATCAACCAGAAAACGTGTGTGTGTGTGTGTCAGTTGTATAGGCGACTTAGAGGAGTGCCGGTGACGTCTGTCGCTGCTAGCGTCCGGCCTGGTAGTTTCCCCAACTGCAAGGGTCCTTGCATTTCTGGGCGGCTTCACCATACTTGGTATGGTACCAGCAGAGGGCACCGCCGTCGGATGGAGGATTCTGTGGGGCTGGACTCTGAGGGCGTCGTGGGCTGGACAATGGTCTGGACGTACTGGGACGGCGAGAACGAGTAGTCAAAGAGGCTACGAGGTCAGCCAAGCGTGCTCTTCCTCACGGAGTTGCTTGACCTCAGCAGTGTCAGTGTGAGTGTCAGAATTTCTGCAATGGTGGGTGTGGCAACTTTCAGTACCTTGTCTGCCATGTCTGCGAGTTTTTAGAGGTTCATGGAAGCGTCAGCAGAGGCTAGAACCATCCTGAAGTTGGGAGGTAGTCTCTGGAGGAAAAGTTCACGGAGGAATGAGTTGGCGTCAGCGGACGTGCCGAGCTTGTCTCCGAGGAGTTGCTGCATGCGTCGGAGAAGCTGGGTGGGTGTCCGGTCGCCAAGTTCTTCCCCACTGATCAGTTGCTGGAGCTTACGTTGCTCCGAAGCGGCAGTACGCTTGACCAGTTCTGCCTTGAGAGTGTTGTAGGGGTTGTCAGCGGGCGGCTTGAGTAGAAGGTCCCAGACTTCCATTGTAAAACTGGGACTGAGGGAGCTAATAACATATTCAAATCATGTTTTCTGAGCGGTGATACCTCTGGTGGTGAACTGGGCCTCAACCTGGGCAAACCAAACTTCAGGGTCGGCGGGCTAGAAGGTGGTAGTTTGACACTGGCAGCAGCAACAGTAGGGGGTGGTATTAGGGTAGCGGGTGCGTCAAGTTCGTGAGCCATAAAGGACGGAAGAATGTTGTCAAGTGTTTGGCTCACGTCAGAGTCACCAATATAGCGATAGTTAAATAGCTAGTTTAACCAGTATAATGATAGTTAAATAGCGATAGTTACAACTCAATATCAATTACAGCTTATTATCAATAGACAAAATACTTTGATAGAGAGAACAAGTGAGAGACTCGAGTGTGACACAAAAACTGCCTTGACTACGTAAACATGACAACTGAACACGTGATCCAGAGTTCTGTGGTTAATAATAATGATGGTGTAATCTAATGATGTAATGAATAATGATGCGATGATAATGATGAAATGATTAAAGTTCAGTTCACTACAAATCCTTCAGATTGGTCTTGATCGTCTCCAGCCTCCAAGCAGCACTCCTCCATGTAGACCCGACGAAGTGTGGTTTGTTCAGGAACCTTCACCCCGATATTTTCTTGAAGAAAATAGCGCAGTTTTGGGACCTCCAACTTGATGGTATATCTGCAGCCAAGAATGCTTCACAAAGCTGCTTTCCAAGGATGCTTGACCTTGACCTCTGCTTCTTGAGCTTTCCATGAATGACTTCCTCAAGCTGTGCAGTTCTCTTGCCTTTCAGTTTGGAGTTCTGTTCATGTTTTCCTGATTTGAGATGCCGTTGAAGTTCAGACTTTTGGCGGGCGTTGAACGATGTCTCACAGAGTTTACAAGAGCAGGTCTTGTCAGCGAGGAACTTCAGGGGAAACCCACTTCGGAATTCAGTTCCCTGAGCCACTTCTGTCTTGCATTCAAACTCATCTTCCCACGTTTTGCACTGCAGAAATGATGCAAGAAGGACAGGATTTACAGTCTGCCAGGGCCCATGGCTCATTATTTGAGCTGTGGCTTGTTCAGTCTGCCAGGGCGGGGCTTATTGCTATTGAGTTGTACTGTGGCTTAGCTATGAGCGCCTATGATTAATTGATTATACATGTAGTAACACCATGGTAATGCTTACACATACCCGACTGGTCAGTTTCCCAGGTGCTTGCTTCAATGTTCTGCACAGTATGGCTGAGTCTGAACCTAAGTTTCCCCTTATTTATTAATACTAAATTTTAGGTGAAAAATGGCCAAATATGTGAAAAAATATGTTTTATGTGATCACATATTTTCGCTAGCTCTACTTATTACTGATGTTAGGGTGAGAGGCGAAAGTTGGCGAGGTTGCATTGATCGCCCTTTTTGTGAATGGCGGTGATTCTCATGGCATTGGAGGATCTTGAGAGTAGAGGCTATCTTGGAAAAGAGGGTGGCCAGAAAATGATGCGTTGAAGGCATCACCTTCAGGTGATGATAAGTGATCCCGTCTTCCCAAGGGGCTGAGCCAGAAGAACACTTGCCCAGGGGCTGAGCCAGAAGAACACTTGCCCAGGGGCTGGACCAGAAGAACACTTCCCTAGTAGCTGAGCAAGAAGAACATTTCCCCAGGGGCTGAGCCAGAAGAACACTTCACTAGTAGCTGAGCCAGAAGAACATTTCTCCAAGGGCTGGTCCAGAAGAACACTTCCTCAGGGGCTGAGCCAGAAGAACACTTCCCCAGGGTCTGAGCCAGAATAACACTTCCCTAGTGGCTGAGCCAGAAGAACATTTCTCCAAGGGCTGGACCAGAAGAACACTTCCCCAGGGGCTGAGCCAGAAGAACACTTCCCCAGGGGCTGAGTGAGAAGAACACTTGCCTATGGGCTGAGCCAGAAGAACACTTGACCAGGGGCTGAGCCAGAAGAACACTTGCCTAGGGTCTGAGCCAGAAGAACACTTCCCTAGCGCTTTCTTCTTGATCAGATTCCAGAAGAATCACCTTGGAAATGTTGGACGTACTTTGGCTATCCGGTGATGGAAAGGAGTAACTCCTGTCTTCTTTTGGAATTCTCAGCAAAATGCACGAACACACTGTCTGGTAAGAAGGAGACTTTGTTAGACTTATGCCAGGGCTTTGACCTGGCCTTGTCATGAGCTCTAAAATTCCTCTGCTTGATGGTAGATGGGCACAAATATTTGCTTTGTTGTGAGCCCTCAAGAGGTTGTTGGAGTAGAGCTGCTCTGCTTATTCATCTTCTCTTGGCAGCTTTTTTCATCTCCCTGAGGTGTTCAGTAAGTTTCTCAACCCTTCTTGTTCTTCTCACAACCTCTGAGGAGCAGCTGCCATTTTTACTTGCAACATCAAATCAATCTAGGTGTTCATTTAAAAATAGAGATATGAAAATATCATCAGCTTCTGACGTGCTCATTTCATCCGAGGCCAGGAAAATGGCAGAGGGGAAGGAAGAGGATCTAAACTTAGCATTCCAATTCATTAAAGGAAGGGTAGTAGAAGTGGTAGCATCCTCAGAATGTGATAATGTGATAGGGAAGATTTGCCATGACCACCATTGCTTTTTTTAGAACTGATCAATAACAGGACGATGAAGACTGAAGACATGTGGTTAGAGAAACCCCCTGCCAATTGCAGAGTAAGGACTTGTTCTGCAAGATAACCAGTGGGGGGGGAAAAATGCTACATGTGTGTGAAGATTTTCCAGCTCGAAGAACCGACTGCTGAGAACTCTTTCATGGATTAGAGTGCATGCACATGCTGGAGTTTAAACTGCATGCTTCACTGTTTAGCAAGTATATGTTCTAATTACAAGAAAGAGAAAAATGGAACAAATTAATCTGAAATATGATTGCAGTGTACTACAGTATTACCAAACAGTCTTGACAGCACGTGCTGGTGTCAGAAGTGGAAAAGTAAGAGAATCATTTTAATTCTCAATTATCTTGAATTGTTGTCACATTTTATAGTACTCAAATTTTGTGAGTGGGAGGGGGGGGGGGCTAGAAATGTTGTTCTCATTGTGGTTGAAATGAAATTTAAAGTTTTTGAAGTCAGACGTGTGGTTTGTATATTGTGTGAACTGAATAGCAAACAAGACTTCAATTAAAGGCTCTTATTTGTTACACCTAGAGCTGTTGATGAGGGTGGAATAAAGGGTGTGTTTCATGTTGGATTGATTGTTTGTTTGTTTGTTTGTCAGAGGATACGTGAGGTTGGAAGGAGCGTGAACATTGAACCCCTCGTGATTCAGGGAGAGGAGCTCCAGGAGAAGGGATTCGGTGGTAAGCCTGCCTCATTATGTACTGTAATGGACTGCCAAAGATGCACCACACCTTCTTCAAGATTTTTGTTCTCAAATTGGTATAGTACAGTAGCAGAAAAGTAACATTTATCCCATTTCTGCACTACAGGTGGGGGGGGGGGGAGGGGGGGCGGATCTTGCTGGTGGAGATTTCAATGTTAGAGTTTTATTGCACCTACACTTCACTAAGAAGTACCTCCACCAAGTCATCGGCCTTGACCCCCAGGTTGAGCTGGTTTGGTGCCTTGGCCAGATGCAGCAAGTTGAACATCTGGCGCAAGAAAGTACGACCTGGGTGGACGATGGTGGCTGCATGGGATAAGGTCCCAGCAATGGCTCCAGCTCTTTCCTCTTGCAGAGCTTCTTGGAACACCAAGATCCAAGCTTTGTCTGGAGTGCCAGCAACCTCAGCTCAAAGGCCACATCGATGAGAATTCCCAAGAAGGTACCTAAAGTTGCTGTAAAGTTGCTGGGTCCTCCATCTTGTGTGCTGGCACTGCTAGATGCTGCAGAAGTCTGGAGGCTGTACATGTGCCTTTGCCCACGCGTCTGAGCCAGTGCCCCCATGAACAAGAAGTCGTCCAGGTAGTGGAGTTGGTGATGATGCCCGCTCAATGCAGTGGCCATGCCCATCATGTCTGCCACTGCGGAAAAGATTTTTGGGGCTGGCCTCAAACCAAAAGGAAGGGCTCAGTCTATGTATGCCTTACCTTCCAGTGTAACCGTGAGCAGGCAATGATCTTGTGCATGGATGGGGACAATGCGGTAAGCATTTTGGAGGTCCGATTTTACCAACTGTGTTATCTTTCCTAGCGAAAGATGCACTCAATTGCACCCTCCACTGAGACATAGGAAATTGATGATAATTCTCGAGACATGTCATTGTTGATGCTTTGGTATGCTGGCTGTGATAGGTCGACTATCGGGCACCATTTGTTGGTCTGATGGGGCTTCGGAACCAAACCAATTGGACTGGTGTGGACCGGTGGGATAAGTTGGTTTTGTAGAGGCCCAACTAGTCGCCTGGCCTCTGCCTCTGTTGTGCTTAGTTCCAAGTGACTGCTGAGTTGGCTAGAGCTGGTGGATGATTCCTGGTGGTGATCGCAGCTCAGTGGCCTGCCAGTTGAGGCTTATGTGGAACTCTTCTGACAACCCTGCATAGATGTAGGCTGTGAGGTGGTGGCCAGTGTGGGCGAGGGGAAACTCTAGCCTGTTGTTGAGGCAAATTGGGTGTTGGGCAGACTGGCCATCTTGTTTTAGTGATGTCATCAGTACATGTGTCCAACCTCTTTAGGCCTTCCATGTAGATATATGTGTGTCGGCCTGAACTGATACTGGCCGCATTGAGGGAGATTCCACCTGTGGAACTTTGGGGCCTTGGATCACTGTCTCTACATCTATTGTAAGTCGATGTCTTCCATTACAACTAATCGGCTTACATGAAGTGCTTATGCATGACTGCAGATCTAGCGTGTCTCAACAGGGAGTGGTTCTCATGCTGCCAATGCCCGTGGGTCCAATGTACCCAAACTTGCTTCATGGTGTTAGTAAGGATTGTGGCATCCTATACACATCCCCTATGTTGCGAGAGTGGCCACTCAGCGCAACCTGGACTGTATATCTATGGCCAATTCACCCTAACATAACATCCTATACCACACTCACCCTTGCCACCATCTGGTGTACACCGTAACATCCCTACCTAAACCAGCAACCATGTGTAATAAATTAAAGGGTGTTGTAATCTAACACTCAAGGGGGTACTTTAGGTCAAAATCAAAAAAATGTTACCTCAATACAACTCATCATAACTTTTTTATTTCAATCTCCATCAACATAATTTTGATACCAAAAGATAGCTTTATTCATGTACTTTCTAATGATATGTATAATATATATTTTCTTTTTATCTTCTGGCAAGTACCTTCAAGATGCAAAAGTCCCTCAAAAATGCCTTCGCCGCTCCACAAGACTACTCAGATTTTGTATTGCCTTCTAAATGCTGGTGTGGGCTAAATGCTGGTGTGGGTAACGTATCTCTAGTGCTATAAAATAAGCGATGGAAATCTTTTATAAAATTTTCTAGGGGTCATGGTGGGCTCATATGTAAAATTTGACCTTCAATTGACCTTTGATCATCAATCACTTTGAAGATAAAGCAAGACAGAAAAAATTGATCGTTCATTTTAATAGAGCTTCAAAATGATAGAAAGTTTGACTCAGAGTGAGTTATGGCGGCAAGAGACACTGACCTCCATGATTTTGACCAAAAAAAGTTACAGCCATGTAAACATTGAGGTTTGAGTTTTCTAGTTATGAGACATGACTAGCAGTGGAGACAAGGGCATTTTTTTATTTTTACTTATGGTTACCACTTTAGAGCTCCGCAGATTTGTAAACTTCATGGTATGGACTTGATATATAGCTCAAAAGATAGGTCTCTCTGTGTGCTCTCTTTTGATACTAAAATATTTTTCATAGTTGTAACTATAGGCAAGTTACTAGACCTAAAGTGGAGGGACCTGAATGCCTGAATTGGCCGCATAAATATCTCCAGATTGCAAATTAGCACCAGTGGCTAGAAGAAGCCCTCCTCTATTCAATGAGTGTTTTCATTAGGCGTTAAAATGTAAGTATGGCCAAGCGCATGGGTAGAAAATGAATTTCGTTAAAACTCATTCTCCACCCGCGCGCTTGACCACATACTTACATTTTAACGCCTAATGAAAACACTCATTGAATAGAGGAGGGCTTCTTCTAGCCACTGGTGCTAATTTCAAATCTTTAGCACTTTGCAATCTGGAGATATTTTTATGCGGCCAATTCAGGTTTTGAGGTCCCTCCACTTTAGGTCTAGTAACTGCCTATAGTTATAACTATGAAAAATATTTTAGTATCAAAAGAGAGCACACAGAGAGACCTATCTTTTGAGCTATATATCAAGTCCATACCATGAAGTTTACAGAATCTACGGAGCTCTAAAGTGGTAACCATAAGTTTAAAAAAATTTAAAAAAATTGAAAAAATGCCATTGTCCCCCCTGAATTTAGGTAAGGCTTCTTGATCACCTTCCCGGGTGGATGGTGTGTGCAAAAGCCACTGTAAGTCCTGAATAGAGCATCCAAATCTTCTGAATCCACTTTTCCAGTATGTTGAAGCATAGTTGGGTGAGATTTTAAAAATTAATTTAAATCTGACCTAAAGTACCCCCTCAAGACTAGGGAGGTGGATGAGTGCCAACTAGTTGGGAGACGAGGCGTTCAGTCTTCTACATTACTAGCGAGCAACACGTACTAAACCATGTGGCATCATTATGCTCTATACATGAACAGTGTTAATTAATGCTAGTTATTAGGCTCAGTCATGCAATTTGAACTCATTGTTCCCTAGTTGTAAGTAGACCACCACACTTACCAAACCAGGAGCGGCACTGTTACCATACCCATAGGGAGTATCTCACATTCATATTACGCCAGTATTCCATAATAGCCACATCAAAATGGAAACCGATAGCGTGTACAATTAATGCGACAGCTAAGTTCTTAAAGTGGTTACTTGCTGCAAACGTCTAAGTAAACGTGTCCTGGTCAGACATTATCGTGGACCTCTCTTTATCCCAGAGGCTTCCCATTTCCTGGGTCATGGCCATTCCCTCTGTACTCCAAACCCTCTGGGTTGTTGGCGTAATCTTTGGCCATGTAGCGCTGGTGACAGGTCGCACAAATATGTCGATATGTTCATGAGTTGAGATAATGACATCTTCCTTTGTTCCAAGAAATACAAATATGGAGCAGGCACTCTGAGTGTTGGTACCCGGGCCTGCCGGAGGGAGCTGTCAGCACTGGAGTGCAGTGATGCCCTGCTGGTGCTGGTGTAGGCATGCAAGTGTGCAGTGATGTCCTGCTGGTGCTGGTGTAGGTATGCAAGTGTGCAGTGATGTCCTGCTGGTGCTGGTGTAGGTATGCAAGTGTGCAGTGATGTCCTGCTGGTGCTGGTGTAGGTATGCAAGTGTGCAGTGATGTCCTGCTGGTGCTGGTGTAGGTATGCAAGTGTGCAGTGATGCCCTGCTGGTGCTGGTGTAGGTGTGCAAGTGTGCAGTGATGTCCTGCTGGTGCTGGTGTAGGTATGCAAGTGTGCAGTGATGTCCTGCTGGTGGTGTAGGTATGCAAGTGTGCAGTGATGCCCTGCTGGTGCTGGTGTAGGTGTGCAAGTGTGCAGTGATGTCCTGCTAGTGCTGGTGTAGGTATGCAAGTGTGCAGTGATGTCCTGCTGGTGGTGTAGGTATGCAAGTGTGCAGTGATGTCCTGCTGGTGCTGGTGTAGGTATGCAAGTGTGCAGTGATGTCCTGCTGGTGGTGTAGGTATGCAAGTGTGCAGTGATGTCCTGCTGGTGCTGGTGTAGGTATGCAAGTGTGCAGTGATGTCCTGCTGGTGCTGGTGTAGGTATGCAAGTGTGCAATGATATCCTGCTGGTGCTGGTGTAGGTATGCAAGTGTGCAGTGATGTCCTGCTGGTGCTGGTGTAGGTATACAAGTGTGCAGTGATGTCCTGCTGGTGCTGGTGTAGGTATGCAAGTGTGCAGTGATGTCCTGCTGGTGCTGGTGTAGGTATACAAGTGTGCAGTGATGTCCTGCTGGTGCTGGTGTAGGTATGCAAGTGTGCAGTGATGTCCTGCTGGTGGTGTAGGTGTGCAAGTGTGCAGTGATGTCCTGCTGGTGCTGGTGTAGGTATGCAAGTGTGCAGTGATGTCCTGCTGGTGCTGGTGTAGGTATGCAAGTGTGCAGTGATGTCCTGCTGGTGCTGGTGTAGGTATACAAGTGTGCAGTGATGTCCTGCTGGTGCTGGTGTAGGTATGCAAGTGTGCAGTGATGTCCTGCTGGTGGTGTAGGTATACAAGTGTGCAGTGATGCCTGCTGGTGCTGGTGTAGGTGTGCAAGTGTGCAGTGATGTCCTGCTGGTGCTGGTAGTGTAGGTATACAAGTGTGCAGTGATGTCCTGCTGATGGTGTAGGCATGCAAGTGTGCAGTGATGTCCTGCTGGTGCTGGTGTAGGTATGCAAGTGTGCAGTGATGTCCTGCTGGTGCTGGTGTAGGTGTGCAAGTGTGCAGTGATGTCCTGCTGGTGGTGTAGGTATGCAAGTGTGCAGTGATGTCCTGCTGGTGCTGGTGTAGGTGTGCAAGTGTGCAGTGATGTCCTGCTGGTGCTGGTGTAGGTATGCAAGTGTGAGTGATGTCCTGCTGGTGGTGTAGGTATGCAAGTGTGCAGTGATGTCCTGCTGGTGGTGTAGGTATGCAAGTGTGCAGTGATGTCCTGCTGGTGGTGTAGGTATGCAAGTGTGCAGTGATGTCCTGCTGGTGCTGGTGTAGGTATGCAAGTGTGCAGTGATGTCCTGCTGGTGCTGGTGTAGGTATGCAAGTGTGCAGTGATGCCTGCTGGTGGTGTAGGTATGCAAGTGTGCAGTGATGTCCTGCTGGTGCTTGTGTAGGTATACAAGTGTGCAGTGATGTCCTGCTGGTGGTGTAGGTATGCAAGTGTGCAGTGATGTCCTGCTGGTGCTGGTGTAGGTATGCAAGTGTGCAGTGATGTCCTGCTGGTGCTGGTGTAGGTATGCAAGTGTGCAGTGATGTCCTGCTGGTGCTGGTGTAGGTATGCAAGTGTGCCGTGATGTCCTGCTGGTGCTGGTAGGTATGCAAGTGTGCAGTGATGTCCTGCTGGTGGTGTAGGTATACAAGTGTGTAGACAAGCGCGGTGCGCCATTTCATAGCCAGATTGGAGAGGATATATATTGGTAATTACTGGCATGAAATGTGTGCAACAAGTGAGTGTATGGTAAGGGGTCGTATAAATAGGTAAGGGGTTGTACGTAACAATGTTATATAGTAGTTATGAGAGTCATCATTCTCTACTTCCCCCCAAGTCCGTTATCGTGCGGACTGAGGAGGATGACTGGCCATAACGATATATGGGCTTTGGTCCTCTCTTGCTGCGTCTTAGACCGGGGGGTGGCATTGGGGGCTTTGGTAGGTTGAAAGCGGGCATCTTGGCCAGGTCTGTAGGGGCTGTTTGCACTGGGCGATGTGGTAGGGTGGGTGTTCGGGCCACGGCGGCGTAGGAGCGTCGGTTGGCAGGGGTAGACAGTTGGGGGGGCTTGTCTTGGGCCGGGGTTGCTTCCTTGGGTGGCTGGGATGGTGGTAGTATCTGGGGGGGAATATGGGGTGGGGGGGTGATTGGTAAGTTATATTGGATTGGAGGGGTGGTGGGGATCCTGGGTGTGGGTGTGAATGGTTGCGGGTGAGGGGGAGTGGGCAGTAGGGCTGGTATGTCCCGCTGGAGGGGGTGGACGTAAGTTTGGGTGGGTGGGTTGTGGTTCTTGGCTTGGTTGCGCTGGGTAGGTTGGGCGGTCGGTTGGGGGGGTGGGTTGTGGCGTCTGAGAAAACGTCTGTTCTGTCGTGTGATGCGGTCGGAGCCGTCCATCCGTACTTGGTATTGATGGTACTGGAGCACTTCCACTACCACTCCTGTGTTGTCCCACTTCGTTGGGTGACGGCCAGTCTGGTTTTGTATGATGACCCTGTCACCACAACGAAGGGGGGAGAGGCCGTGGGTGTGCTCGTCCCATCGTGCTCGTCCTGCGGTTTGGCGGCGATTGATGGCTTGGTCCCTGTGGTTGAGGCGATCAGAAGGTTGATGTGTGTCCTGTAGGCGTGTAGGGATTGCTGGGAGGAGGTCTCTGGTGGGTCTGCCGAAGAGGCTTATGGCAGGGGACATCTTCGTGTCTGGGTTGGGGCAGTTGCGGTACACGAGCAGTGCCTTGTGAAAGGAGTTCAGGAGTGATCCGCCTGGTCCTGTGTTGCCCGCGATAAGGCGTTTGGTTGTCTTCACAGCCACCTCGGCTCTGCAATTTGCATGTGGGTGGTAGGCCGAGGTGATGCGATGGTGGACACCCCATGTGGCCAGGAATTCCCTAGTGGAGTGGGCGGCAAACTCCGGGCCGCCGTCTGAGGTGAGGGTGGTTGGTATCCCGAATGTTGAGAAGGTGTCTCGAAGTGTTGATGTGAGGCCTGTGGCTCCGTTGTGGGCTTGGGAGACGATGGGCCATCCGTGCTGGAAGGGGTACTCTGGATCCTCTGGTGTTGTTGATGGCATTGCCGGCTGAGAGGGGGCATTGCTGTTGCATGTGCTGCAGCTGTTGCGGGTAGCCGCAATGTCGGCGGTGATACCTGGCCAGTATAGAGATGATGAGGCCCGGGCCATCATGCTGCTGATGCCCTGGTGTGCAGCGTGGAGGGCGGTGAGGCAGGTGGGGCGGAGGCAGGTGGGGATGATCACCCGCTTGCCGTGGCACATGACGCCGTCTATGACTGAGAGGCTTGGGAATATTCCGAAGTAGCTCCGGATGGCCGCTGGTAGCATGTTCCTGTCATTGGGCGGTCCTCCCTCGACGTAGTATAGTAGGTCTTGGAGGTTTGGGTCGGCGGCTGTGGCGATCTGGAGCTGCTCCCAGTCAATGGGTATGGATGATATGGCTGAGCAGATTGCTGAGGAGAGTCCTTGGTCGGTGTGGGTGGCAGCAGTTACTGTGTGGATGTCTGCAACTGACGAGTTGGGGCTCCCTGGGCACGCCAAGCTTGGGTTAGTGATGTCGTCGGGCAGATGTAGTGGGGGGGGGGTGTCCTGGTCCCGGATGGGTGGCGTGAGAGGGCGTCGCTGGTGTGGTTTCTCACGCCGGGGATGTACACCATCCGGAACCGGTACCGGAGTGTCTTCTCCTTCAAGTTGCGTAGTCGTGGGTTTGGAATATCCTCGAGGCAGCGATCGCCGAATAACTTGAGGAGGGGCTTGTGGTCGACTGCCACTATAAGGTCGTTGCACCCCAGGACGAAATGTCGGGCCTTGTCCAAGGCGTCTGCGACTGCCAGTGCCTCGCCCTCTACCAGAGCATATCGAGACTCAGCTGAGTGGGTGAAGCGCGAGCCCACCAGGGTGACGCGCCAACCGTCCTGGCAGCAGAACAAGTCACGGGTCGGGCACTGGCAGTGTTTCTGGAACAACCAGAACCCGATCCCGCTCTTGCTCCAATCCGTGGCCAGGCAGGTTGGGCGGTCTTTGTCAAATATCTCGACACCAGCCCTGATGCGCTCGCATATGTGGAGTTTTGATGAGGAGAATGCGTCTTCCAGCTCGTTGGTCCATGCGAAGTGGGTGGATGGTTTGAGGAGGGCGCGGAAGGGTAGCATGGCAGGTGTCATGGCGAACGCGTATGATACCTGGTTCACCAGCCCGAACCACGCGCGGATGTCAGTGATGCTGGTGGGCGTGGGGAAGTTCGAAATGGAGTCAAGGTATTTGGGGGCTGGTCGTACTTCTGTCGGTGTGATTTCAAATCCGGCAAACTCCACAGTGTCTTTGGCAAAGTGGAATTTTCTCGGGTTGAGTGTTATCCCGTTCACGGCGCAGATATGTAGCCACTCAGTCGCCTGGTGGAATGCCCCCGTGATGTCGTCGGACCAGAGGAGTACGTCGTCGATGCACTTTGTCTTTGACGTCACGGTGGCGACGAGGGCATCATACCTGGCCGTGTACGCATCACCTGATGCAATGTAGCCCTGTGGGGCGGTTCGGTATCTGTACCTGCCCCAGGGGGTTATAAAGGTCGTGTAGTGGCGATCCCGTTCTTCGAGGAGGACTGAATGATAACCGTTCCAGGCATCAAGGGTGGTCTTTTTGGTGTTGCCTGGAACGGCTCGTGCCTGGTGGAAGGGGGATGCACAGTGGTGGGTCTCCCGGGTGGCGTGTTGGTTTAGGGGCTGGAAGTTAATGGTCCTCCTGAGCGACCCGTTCTTCTTGGTGCATATCACCATTCTGTGGCACCAAGTGACGGGTGTACCCAGGGGGACCTTTTCCAGTACACCCAGGCGGACATCCCGGTCCAGGCCCGCCTTGACTTCGGCCTGCCAGTGAACTGGGATGTCAATAGGGGAGTGGCATGGCTTGGGGATTGCGGAGGGGTTGATGCACAGGGAGAGTGGGGGACCAGACATCATGGGGAGGGGTTGGTGCTCACAGACGTTGAACGCACTTGCTGCATAGAGGCCCAGCAAGTGACGTTCAAGTCTGTGGCGATTGGCCTCAGTGCCAGGGAAGGGCAGGGAGGTTGGTCGGTCTGGGGGTGGTGCTCTTGTTGGGCATGAGCACGGTCTATGGTTATGGCCACTCACCGCTGGCATCACGATAGGTCCTGGGGGTGTCTGGTCTGTAGCCTTGTCCCAGGATCGGTCGGGGTTGCCGGATGTCTGGTCAATGGTGGCGCAGATGGCAGGTCAGCTTGCAGGTGGGGTGCGGGCTGGTCTGGGGTCGCCCATGTGCCCGTGCCGTTTCCTGGGGGTGGTGTCGGCGTGCAGAGGGGGAACCCCGTGGCAACCAGCCCGAGGTCAGTGCATGTGGCCAGGCTTAGGTATAGCTTCGTGGCCAGCGGGCTGAAGTACACCATCTGTCTCGTACCTCTCCCTGAAGTGGTTGAAGTGATACGCAGCAACGCTGCTCCGAGGATGGGTAGGTTATTGCCGGATGCTGAGCTCATTACGAGTGTCCCTGGGATGAGGTCTGTCTCCTTGAGCTGTAGGTCTGTCAGGAGTCGTGGGCCCGCCAGACAGCTTTGACATCCCGTGTCAGCGAGTGCTGTGGTGACGACATTGTGTCGCTCTATCCTCAGGGTGTGTCCGTGAGCCCTAAAGTCCTCCTTGTATGATGAGACTTTCACCTCTATGGTTGGTTGGGGTGGGGAGCGGCGTTGGGTCCAGGTACTGGTGCTGGAGTTCCATGACTTATGGGGCAGTGTGCCTTCGGACATCGTGCTGACGTGTTCGGAGACGGAGCTCTCCTGCTCGGAAGTCCTCTGCCAGCATTGTGCGATTTAGTGGTTTTGGCGACCGCAGGATGAGCATGTGGATCCGAAGGCAGGGCATCGCGTCCTGCGTACGGCAGTCCTCTCTCTCTCGCCGTGGCCCTGGCGGCCGCAGAAACCGCACGTGATCCTTTGGCCGGTAGGGCTGGTTGGGTATTTGGCGATGTTTGCCTGCCCTCGATGGGGGGTGGTCTGTGTCTTCTGGAGGGTGCGAGCTGGTGCGGACCGCCGTTGCTGGCGACGGTATCCGCTCAGGAGGGCATCCTCGCTATCCACTTCATCATCCAGGGCGCTTGCCGACGTTGGTGTGGTGATGGACACTGCCGATCGCTTGCCTGCAGCCCTCACCTCCACAAAGCGGATCGTCTCCTCCACCGTCATTGCCTGGTTGGGATCCTTTAGCAGGTCAGTCTGGATCTCTGCATCGGCCAGACCGACGCAGAGCTGATCTGCTACCCGTTGTTCACCCTGGTTGTTCACGTGCTCGCACTCCGCACACTCCATGGTAAAGCAGCACACCTCCGCCTGACCGCGGAGTCTCGCTGCAAAGGACCGGATGGGTTCTCCTCGGTCCTGTACCATCCTGGAGAGGGCAACCCTGGCCACCTTAGGGTTCTCCTCCCGCACAGCGAGGCCCCTGATCGCCTTCAATAGGTCTGCTTCGGGGAGCGACTCGATCGGTAAAGGGCCAACCATGTTGCGGGTGACATCCCGTCTCAGCTTGGGGTCCAGACACTCCAGGAGTTGGATGGAGACGTCAGACCCAGTAAGGTGTACGGCCAGGGAGTATGCCCTCCACCTGGTGATGAAATATTGCCAACCTTCAGTGGTCCCCCCGGCTGATATCTCCGGGCGGCGGACAGGCGTGGGCTTCGCCTTGGTAGCCTGACTGTGCACCAGTATGTGCCCATTGAGGACGGCCGCTGTTACTGCTGGGTCCAGTCCCTCGGGCGTGGCGTACTCGCAGCCAGGGTACGGGCAGTTAACTGCCATGGGGTCGGTGGGCGTCAGCGAAAACGAATGCTCTCTCTGCCTTGTTGGCAAGGCTAGATGTCTAATAGAGGCTAGACACTGACTTGTTGCACGCATAGACAAGTGCGGTGCGCCATTTCATAGCCAGATTGGAGAGGATATATATTGGTAATTACTGGCATGAAATGTGTGCAACAAGTGAGTGTATGGTAAGGGGTCGTATAAATAGGTAAGGGGTTATACGTAACATAGTAGTTATGAGAGTCATCATTCTCTAGTGTGCAGTGATGTCCTGCTGGTGGTGTAGGTATGCAAGTGTGCAGTGATGTCCTGCTGGTGCTGGTGTAGGTATGCAAGTGTGCAGTGATGTCCTGCTGGTGCTGGTGTAGGTATGCAAGTGTGCAGTGATTCCTGCTGGTGGTGTAGGTATGCAAGTGTGCAGTGATGCCTGCTGGTGCTGGTAGGTATGCAAGTGTGCAGTGATGTCCTGCTGGTGCTGGTGTAGGTATGCAAGTGTGCAGTGATGTCCTGCTGGTGCTGGTGGTGTAGGTATGCAAGTGTGCAGTGATGTCCTGCTGGTGCTGGTGTAGGTGTGCAAGTGTGCAGTGATGTCCTGCTGGTGCTGGTGGTGTAGGTATGCAAGTGTGCAGTGATGTCCTGCTGGTGGTGTAGGTATGCAAGTGTGCAGTGATGTCTTGCTGGTGCTGGTGGTGTAGGTATGCAAGTGTGAAGTGATGTCCTGCTGGTGCTGGTGTAGGCATGCAAGTGTGCAGTGATGTCCTGCTGGTGGTGTAGGTATGCAAGTGTGCAGTGATGTCTTGCTGGTGCTGGTGGTGTAGGTATGCAAGTGTGCAGTGATGTCCTGCTGGTGCTGGTGTAGGTATGCAAGTGTGCAGTGATGTCCTGCTGGTGGTGTAGGTGTGCAAGTGTGCAGTGATGTCCTGCTGGTGGTGTAGGTGTGCAAGTGTGCAGTGATGTCCTGCTGGTGCTGGTGTAGGTATGTAAGTGTGCAGTGATGTCCTGCTGGTGCTGGTGTAGGTATGCAAGTGTGCAGTGATGTCCTGCTGGTGCTGGTGTAGGTATGCAAGTGTGCAGTGATGTCCTGCTGGTGGTGTAGGTATACAAGTGTGCAGTGATGTTATGCTGATGGTGTAGGTATGCAAGTGTGCAGTGATGCCTGCTGGTGGTGTAGGTATACAAGTGTGCAGTGATGTCCTGCTGGTGCTGGTGTAGGCATGCAAGTGTGCAGTGATGTCCTGCTGGTGCTGGTGTAGGTATGCAAGTGTGCAGTGATGTCCTGCTGGTGGTGTAGGTATGCAAGTGTGCAGTGATGCCTGCTGGTGGTGTAGGTATGCAAGTGTGCAGTGATGACTGCTGGTGCTGGTGTAGGTGTGCAAGTGTGTAGTGATGTCCTGCTGGTGCTGGTATAGGTGTGCAAGTGTGCAGTGATGTCCTGCTGGTGGTGTAGGTTTGCAAGTGTGCAGTGATGTCCTGCTGGTGCTGATGGTGTAGGTATACAATTGTGCAGTGATGTCCTGCTGGTGCTGGTGTAGGTATGCAAGTGTGCAGTGATGTCCTGCTGGTGCTGGTGTAGGTATGCAAGTGTGCAGTGATGTTCTGCTGGTGCTGGTGTAGGTATGCAAGTGTGCAGTGATGTCATGCTGGTGGTGTAGGTATGCAAGTGTGCAGTGATGTCCTGCTGGTGGTGTAGGTATGCAAGTGTGCAGTGATGTCCTGCTGGTGCTGGTGTAGGTATGCAAGTGTGCAGTGATGTCCTGCTGGTGGTGTAGGTATGCAAGTGTGCAGTGATGTCCTGCTGGTGATGGTGTAGGTATACAATTGTGCAGTGATGTCCTGCTGATGGTGTAGGTATGCATCACAAGATAGTCATTTAGCTTATCCTCTGCATCACAAGTGCTAGATGTATTGAAATCGACCGGTAATTTCGCTAAGTGACCGAACATTGCCTCAAATGGTGAGAACCTGGATGATTCTTGCATGGCACTATTGTAACCATAAACAATCTCCTGAAGTTTGTGATCCCAACTCGCACGATTCTGCTGGGTGGATTTTGAAATTGCATTTATCAATGTTTGGTTGTATCTCTCATCCAATCCATTGGCTTGAGGATGGTAGGATGCTGTCATCCTGTGCTTAATTCCAAAAATTTTGGTTAGTTCTTCATTTAGCTTATTTCGAAATTCTTTTCCCTGATCTGTGGTTATACTTTCTGGCAGTCCAACGATGAAGAATAGCTGCATAAACACAACATTAGCTTTCATATATCTTTATGATGCATCTAAACACTCACCTGGCGCAAAGCTGCTACCACGCCAGATGCTTCTTTAGTAGGTAATGCATGGGCCCAGGAAAATTTATGAAGTAATCCGAAACAGTTAAATATAGCGATTTCCTGTAGTTGAGGCTGGAGAGATTGGCCCCACGAAATCAATGCCAAGGTGGTACCACGGAGACTTGACTGGAATAGGATTGAGCTCTGGCCTCCCTATCTCAATCTTCCTGTTCATGTGTTGACACTCTTGACAGTGCTTCACCTATATAATGTATATAAATAGTAATATGGATATACAAGCTCCTAGCTACGTCAACTAACCGATTGTTTAACATCTGAGACCATTCCCTTTCAATAAAATCTCTCTGCAACTCTTCTGTGAGTCTTAGTCACACCAAAATGTCCTGAAGTGGCTTCTGAGTGACAAGCTTGCAATATCCTTTTTTGGTTCCTTGACAGAATTAATCACCTTCACTTTTCTCTTCTTCCTATGAAGATAAACTTCTCCCTTTTCCACCAGTAGAGTTGCTGCTCTCTTTCTCACTGCTCTCTTTTGATCTTTGGTTAGCTGTGATGTACTTGGATAGCTCTTTTGGAGTACATAGTGAATAGCCATGTCCAAAATAGGATCTTCTTTTTCTGCATTGTCGTCCATATCTCTAGGGAGCCTAGAATCTTAGCTAAACTGTCCTACTCCAGTCACTGCATGCAAGTTACTCAGATCGTGCGTCAACACGTGGGTTTATAATGTGGAACTAATTTCCTTGGGGGGGGAACAAATTAAACGTTACAGGCCCTTCATCTCAATAAATATGCTGTGTAGGTGCTGCACAAGGTTACAAAATAGCGTAGTAGATAGCACTGCCAGCTAGTTCTGGCAAAGGTGAAGTTGCTAAGTGAAGCAAGTCTTCCTAGTAATCACCGTGTATTCAGCACCCATGGGTACTTAACCTTTCACCCTCTAAATCATATGGTTATTCTAAGCGATGCACACCTGTGACATTTGCACTTCGGTGATTATTTGCAATGTGTTGATAAGTTATTGCAGCTCCGGGCAAGGATTATCCGGTTGACTTCATGTCCAGCTGCTGCCTCTGCTTGAGCTGTTGTTGCTGTTATTGTTGATCTTCAGGCTTTCTAAAACTTCTAAATTTGGCAAAGACGTCGTGTTACATCTACAACGAAGTGTACAGCAACGATGTTTATTCAGGTGTTCTGGGATTCAGTGGGATTCAGTGCAAACTCCCAGTCAACATGGTGACATGCTGCTCAGCGGAAAGGCTTCTGAAACAGCAGTGAATAGATGTTCGTGACAGCAACTGCAATTGTCAGCTGTTGAGGGCAAGAAATGATTTTGACTGCTCATGCCGTAAAACTGGGATAAACCTTTTAATTACATGTATAACAATTCAGCAGTCTACTGGGCATGTGCAGAAAAAGAACCCGGTGTTTAGCGCATACAATTCATTATTTCTTTGTGACAATGTCCGAGGCTGCTTCTGTGGGCGCTCATGACTTGATTGATTAAATACTAACATAAAGATGCTTCATCAACATGCTCCTTTTTTCCCCCCAGACGTTTTTCCTTTGTAAATGGTAATTCCGGGCACACTGAACATTCTCCCACGTAGCAGTCGTGTCTACACCCAGTACGAGTTCCTGAACAGGGCAGGATGTACTGACTGTACATGGTCACTAAATTTACATTAGCACAAAATTGGCATGCAACAGTTGCTTGCTACTTTATGATGATCTTATTTCATGGCAGGTATCTATGGAGTGGGTAAAGCTGCCATTCATCTGCCGGCTTTGGCTGTGCTAAGTCACACTCCTCCAGGTGCCACGGAGAATATCTGCTGGGTTGGCAAGGGCATCGTGTATGATACCGGAGGGCTCTCCATCAAAGGAAAGGTGACAAAGTGGTTGGATGAGATGCTCTAGCAGGGGCGGATCCAGGAATGTTGAATTGGGGGGGGGGGGGGGGGGCATTAATATTGGATATTTATAGTATCTTGCATCAGGGAGGGTGTGGGAGGCATACCCACGTAAATGTAAAAGTAAGCATATTAATATAACTAGCAGTGTCAGGCGTGCTATGTGGGCACTGATGCTAACCGTATATTTCTATGCAAGAGTTGTTAATCAGCTCCTGGGGGTGTTTCCATGGCATGACCCACATTTTAAAAAACCTCTTGACCTTGGGCATGTCTTGGGCCTGGTTTTGTGGAGTATGGCTTCTCCTGGTTATAATCAGGTCCATATTAGACACCCAGCTAATGGCTACTCCTGGACATCATCAGGTCCATATTAGACACCCAGCTAATGGCTACTCCTGGGCATCATCAGGTCCATATTAGACACCCAGCTAATGGCTACTCCTGGGCATCATCAGGTCCATATTAGACACCCAGCTAATGGCTACTCCTGGACATCATCAGGTCCATATTAAACACCCAGCTAATGGCTACTCCTGGTCATCATCAGGTCCATATTAGACACCCAGCTAATGGCTACTCCTGGGCATCATCAGGTCCATATTTAGACACCCAGCTAATGGCTACTCCTGGGCATCACAAGGTCCATATTAAACACCCAGCTAATGGCTACTCCTGGGCATCATCAGGTCCATATTAGACACCCAGCTAATGGCTACTCCTGGGCATCATCAGGTCCATATTAGACACCCAGCTAATGGCTACTCCTGGGCATCATCAGGTCCATATTAGACACCCAGCTAATGGCTACTCCTGGGCATCATCAGGTCCATATTAGACACCCAGCTAATGGCTACTCCTGGGCATCATCAGGTCCATCATCAGGTCCATATTAGACACCCAGCTAATGGCTACTCCTGGGCATCATCAGGTCCATATTAGACACCCAGCTAATGGCTACTCCTGGACATCATCAGGTCCATATTAGACACCCAGCTAATGGCTACTCCTGGTCATCATCAGGTCCATATTAGACACCCAGCTAATAGTTTTCAGGTGTTAATTTCCAAGTAATATATGTGTTGATTGCAGGAAATAATTACCTTAAAACATTGACTTGGTTCCAGGTGGGCCACTTTAACATCAGACGCTGCCCAGGTATAGCCACACCCACAAAACCAGGCCCAAAACATGACCAAGGTCAAAAGATTTTCAAAAATGTTGGTTATGCCATTTTACCACCTCCAGGAGAGGAGGTTATAAAGGACGAACACACACACACACTACAGACATTCAGATTGATATACTGTAAACTCTGGTTGTTTAGTGCCATAGCTTCTAATTGAAATGACAAGAAAACCAGCGCTAAACGTCGAACAGGCGTTTATTAAACGGCACTTTTTATATAACGCACACCATTATTCTTCAACCAAAATTAACTAGTGCTTAATAAAGATGCATTCTAATGACAGCGAGAGCAGCGCTTAACAACCAGATGGGCGCTAAACATCCACAGGCACTAAACAACCCGAGTTTACGGTAATATAGCTATAGAGAGATAAAAAGCAAATTATTCAGATTCATCATTTTAACCCAAAAGTTAATAATTTACTGGACTACTAAGTAACACTCAGCTAGGACTCCTGTTAGCAAATATATCAATAACTTTATTGAGTCAATAGCTATATCTTTGTGAACATCAACAGTATCAAAGCGTTCAGTCTTTCTTCACCCATTGTTGAGTGTAGAGGAGATTTGATGAATTTTAATGATGAATTACTTCGCTCAACTGAAGCACTGGTCACAGGAATCAAATGTAGTACACGCAAAATAGCTGCAATGTTAGGATATAGTCGCTGATTCATTTCTTCTAAAGTATCTTGAATTGTATCAGGTTTTTCTTCGTTGTCCTGCCAAAGCCTCCTCCATAGCTGGATTTCTTGTGCTAGACACTGGATGCTAGGGAAGTCTTCTTCAAAATAGGCTGCAATTTTATCAACACTATCATGTGTTAGTTGTGATAAGTTACTAGGAATAAGTCCTAAACCCTGTGCTGCAACTTTGTTGCAGTGACAAAATCGAGATGATAATTCAGATATCATGTTATCAAGATAAGGAAGCTCGCCTCCAGTAGACATATGAAGTTTCACCACTAACATTACTTCGCATTGTTTGTTTGGCACATCTACGAGGCACAGAAATTTGAATGTTTGCCATTGTAAGCACACTCTCATACATTTTTTTTAATGACTTCTCAGGCTCTTTTCTCGTATCTTTGAATAAATCCAAAACACCTTGAATCTGCTGGTATGCTGCAATAACATCCACTGGTTCCCGAAGCATAGTAAAAAAAAAAATCTGGCACATTGAAAGGAAGCAATGACTGACGATGTAGTTAGCTATGTCAGGAGACCATTTGCTTCAGTTACTGTTTTGCTATCCCACCTGATGACAGAATCCTGTCTTGAACGAATGTCCTCTAGACATTCAAGCAAAGGCTCATACATTATCTGAAAATCAAACAAAGATGTGTGTCTTTCGACCCAGCGAGTTCTACAAAGCAACTTAACTTTCTTGATTGGAATCAAATTCTCAGTTGTGATTGAGTTGTAGTTCTCTATATGCTGCTCTAACTATCTTTGCCTTTTTGGTGAGTATTTATTAAAAAAAATTCCTAGCCAAGTGATTGTAGATAGCATGCAATGTATTTCTGGCACTGATGGGCCTGTCCACACTACACAAAAATGAAAACGTTTCAAATCGTTTTCTGAGTCGTTTCCGTTGCAAAATGACTTAAGTCGTTTTGCGCGCGTCCACACTACAGAAATGAACAGCGAAGTCGCCTGCACGGGACCGCCCACTGCCGTCAACAATGTCACGCATGCACGAAACCTAACTGTGCTGATTAGCTATGGCGAATACGTATAGAGTTCTTCTTTTTTTCGTGTGGATCTACGGCTGATGAAGTCTCATGCTGTTCAGAGAAGGAGAAGGAGAGTATTAATGGCAAGGAAGGCCCACGCACGATCAGTCTTATTTGAGATACACAGGCAGAGGCTACAAGGGTCAGTTATCTAGCTATAGCTAGCTAGCTACTTGTACACCTTGCTAGCTATTTTCTTCTAGCTAGCTATATAGCTGGTTACAGGTAGTAATGCAGCTCTTAATATAGCTGGTTACAGGTAGTAATGCAGCTCTTAATGCATCTCTTTATGTGGCCATTATATTAACATTTCATTTTCCAATTCAAAGAATGATGGTCATGTCTCTATCAAGGCTGAGGCTTTCGGAGTCCAGTGGACGTAAGGTGTGGTGCATAGCTCGATCCAGAGAGTGGTGGGATGAGGTAATGAGAGGAAAAGCCTGCACATGGTGGAAACAAAACCTCCGAATGTCAGAACATACATTCCGGTTTGTGTGTACGAAGCTCCGGCCATGTACATACAGAAACAGGTACATACATGATGCTGTCATACATAATTTTACTTCTTTTATTTCTCCACCAGGAAACTCACCTAAGGTCACCTATCTGTGTGGAGGCAAGGGTTGCTGTAACCATTTGGAAGTTGGCAACCAACATTGAGTATCGGACACTATCAGAAATGTTTGGCCCACTGTGTGTGTAATAGTCATAGAGACATGCCATGCAATAGCCACTCACCTGCTGCCCCAATATGTTTTAATACCACAAGGTGATAAGTTAAAAGAGATTGTAGAAGGGTTTGAGGCATATTGGGGCTTTCCACAGGCTGCTGGGGCTATTGACGGCTCACATATACCTATAATACGTCCTGATGAGAGTGCATCCGACTATTATAACCGCAAGGGATATTACTCGATCATCATGCAAGCCATGGTAGATTTTCGTGGCTTGTTTATGGACGTGTACATTGGCTGGCCAGGTAAAGTGCATGATGCAAGGGTTTTCTCAAACCCGTTTCTTTATAGAAAAGGGATGAACGGTACTCTCTTTCCAGACTGTAAAAAAAAAATTTCTGGAATAGAGGTATAGTTACTTACAGGTGTGTATTTGCTATTGTGTTGCATTTGCCGTGTTCCGGTCCCACTGGTAATCTTGGGCGACCTTGCATATCCTAGTCTCCCCTGGCTCATGAAACCCTACCCTGACAATGCCTTCACCACACAATCTCAAAAGCATTACAATTACGTCAAAGCAGAGCCAGGATGGTGGTGGAGAATGCATTCGGCAGACTAAAGATGCGGTGGAGGTGCCTTATGAAGAGGCTGGATTGCAAACTAAATAATGTTGTTGACATTGTAGCAGCTTGTGTGACACTGCACAACATGTGTGAGATTTCCGGAGATGCTTTTCTTGAGGAGTGGGATACTCAAGATCATCAGACTGGCAATGAGGCACACTCATCTAGTCACAGCTCATCCGGAGCTATCACTGATGGAAAGACTGTACGTGATGCTATTATGCAATACCTTTCAACTTGATAACCTTTATTTTAGTATATCTACAGGATTGCACTTATTATAATTAGCATAATATACAGTGCATATTTGGAATTATTATTGTACATCATCAAAATTGTCCTGGTAGGGTCGATTATATGACCCTGAGGGAAAAGAATTGTTGGCAGATGTCTCTTGGAAGGAAGGTGGGATTGGAGGTGGAGGGTGCGTGATCCCAGGTGATGAAGGGAAAAAGGATGGGCCTGAAAGTTGCTGCATGAAGTTCATCATCATGGAATACATCCTCTCTTCATGGAGTCTTTCTTGCGCCCTCCGCTTCTCTTCTATCTCGGCCTCCACTATCATGCTCCTTCCCTGGTTCTCTGCTAAAAGATTCAACGTCTGCTTATTTAGTTCTCCCATTATGTCTGCTAGTTCAGCGGAATGTTCCCAATCCCTCTGCCTCCTGGCTCCTGGAGTGTAGATGTATGAAAGGAAAGTATGAAAGGAAAGTATATAGGAAGGATAATGGGGGGGGGGGGGAAATTAGAATGAAGAGGAAAGGGGGGTGGTGATAATGGGAATAAGGAAAAGGAAAATTGTGAGTGAAGGTGTGAAAGTTGGGAGAGGGAGATAGGAAGGGTGAGGGACAAAGTGGACAGATAAGAACAGGGATTATACAGCAATTTTAAAAGTACATACCTCGTCTTCTGGGCATACTGGTGCTTTCCCTTCGACTAACCTCACCACCGATACTACTGCAGGGCCCCCACCATTACCACGAGCAACACTAGTCCTCCCTCCACTAGGTGTACTTCCGCCATGGCTACTACTAGAGGCTACTACTAGAGGTTGCTGCACTACCACTTCCATCACCACCACTACCAGAAGTGCAACCTCCTCCATCACCACTAACAAGCGTACCAGCAGTACCATCACCCTCTCCATCACTATACAGGGACTTGGTGAACCTCCCAATGTACCTAATATTGTGAATGAAAATCAACAAGAAATGCTTTCAGACCTCTATATGGTTAGTAACTGGGAGTTGAGTCGAGGCAGTTGTTCTGAAGTGACTCTTCTTCTTCTGTTGGAGTCAAACTCCTACTTGCAGCAGGGATAGTGACACTATTTTGCTCACCACATTCTGTCAAGCAATGAAATATGATAGCTAACTATATATGTAAAGTTCAAATGAAAGATGAAAGTAATGCATAGTTGACTTGCCATAGACTTGCTCAATAGAAGAACTCTCAAGGAGCACTGCTGGAGAGGATGCAGCACGATGGCCAAGTATGGCATCAATTTCCTCATAAAATGTGCAAATGATTGGTGAGCCCCCACTCACCTTGTTTGAGTCTTTCACCTGCTGCAGTTTTTAAAATTAAAGTATGGCTAGCTATAGCTACCAAAAATGTAAAAGCAGTAAAAGCTACATAGCTAGCTAGTTTAATAGCTGCATGCCATAGAGATTTTTCTACAGCTTGACTGCATATGAAGCTACCATTCAAAATAATAAAAAGGCAGGCTTACAAATAGCGATAGTAGCTAGATAGCTATATATACTTTTACCTTTCTATACTTGAAGGTTAGGTTCTTAATTTTCGACCGACACTGCTGCCACGTCCTTTCGATCCCAAGGACTGCCAACTGCTGAGCAACGCGCTCATATACTGTCCTATTACGTTTCACCCCGTCCAATTCCTTCTGCACTCCCTCCTGCGCCCAGATACTGACCAGAGCCTTAGTTTGATCAACCCCCCCAACCTCCAGCCATCTCGCGAGCTCGAGCAATAAAAAGTGTTCTATATGATGCGCAATATTACATTCCTTAATTTCTACGTTTTTGAAAACGTTTACATCCGTCTCAAGTCACCTATTTCGTTGGCTCAAAACGTAGCCGTTTAAAGTCGACTCGAAGTTCAAGTCGACTTGTTTTTTTGCAAGTGTGGACGCGCAGAAACACTTATGAAACGACTTAAGTCGACTCCAGTGTGCAGTGTGGACAGGCCTTAAATCATGTCTACAACAATGGAAGTAAGGAGCTTTAGGAGCAAACTTCATGAAATTTGCTGCACAACCATTTAGGTAGCCCTGCCATATTCCCAGCACCATCATAAGTTTGTGCTCGGCAGTTTTCAGGCCTGAAGTTCAGACGTCTGAGAACTTTAATTATTTCAGAGCACAATGCTTCTCCAGTAATTCGTTCACAAGCGACGTACTCGTTCAACAGTGGTGGTACCTACAGTGTAACGTAGGACAATCCCAAGTTGCTCCCAATTTGATTTGTCGGTTACCTCATCAGCTTCAATTCCATACTGATTTTTTAATTTCTTTTGTGATCTCATTTTGCATAAAATAACAGAAGCTCATTTTGTGCTGTCTTTGAAACATACTTGGCATTGCGTACTTGGCATTGCATGCACACGTTTCTAAGTGTTCCTTTAAATCAGGATCTACACGAAAGTCGATTAGAGATAGTAGATTCCCTGGATTCAAAGAAGTCTCCTCTTCCATGTGACCACGTAGTGCAATTCCTTGTCTCCCACAAAATGAAACTCTTAATTATTGATCTATTGATCCCAAAATTTTCAATTTTTCTCAATTCTTTTTGCAATTTGCTCAGATATTTTGAGTAATCAATCCAGGTCGATGGGTTTTCAGATGTTTGAATAAATGCATTAAGGCGAGCTTCTGACATTTTGTGGTACTCAAGGCAAGAATGTGCTCGCAAATCGCTTTGGATCTTTCCAATTTTGGTAAGCTTTGGTTATCAACAATGATCCTCTTTGCCCATGGACAGGTTTGACAGGAAAAAGCACACATGATAGGCAGTAAATTCCATCCTCCTTAGTGGAGTAAGTAATGAATGGGTAGATTTTAAACCATTCATGCTGGCAATACCGCTCCTTAGAACTGGTTTTGTCCTTATAAACTTTATCTAGAAATTTGAAAGTTTTGTCAGGACATCTCTCTTTGAGTAGCAAGAGTTTAGTTTTTTCTCACATTCCAGGTAGTCACTGATCAATAGGAGGACCCTCAGGCTCTGGCCTCACACTAAGAACTGCATTACAGTGCCTCCAACTGAGCCTGGGTTGTGATTTGTCTCCATCTTTTCTCTGCAACCTCTCCAGTGGCAGGAACAAAGAAATCAGTAATAAGTCTTCTCTTCAGCTTGCACTCAGAAAGTCAAGAGACAGAAACTGAATGGCAGGCCAGCTGTGACTCATCAATGCCTAGTGTGAGTTTGTTAGTTGATTATTACAAGCACTATCAGCCACTAAAACTTGTAGTAAGCTATAGTGACAGACACTATCAATACAGTATTAGCTTTGATCATGGGATAATAACAATTTATAACACATTTTAGGGGGGCCTGGGCCCCCTAACCCCCTCTTCTGTATCCGCCCATGTCTAGAGATGTCACAAAACAGGCAGACACAAGAACTGAAAGAAGTGAGAAAATCTCCTTTAAATTCACCTTCAATGTCTGTGTGTATCTATCTCTTCCTTCCCATGCATAACTTGTGTGCATATATGTAGGCCATTCATAACTTTAGAGAATGCCCATCCACGAGACTACCTGTTTCTCAATTGCAGGGGTGTAGGAAGCAATACCTAAGTGGGGGGGCCAAAGTCAATGGGCCACCTGCTCAGAGCATAATGGCCAGCCGGGAGTCTGTGTCCCACTCAAGGGCCCCAGAAGCTGCAGGTTCTAGATCTCTGAGATGGCTTCTCAGACACCCTTTTTAATGCTTGTTTACCTTATAATTCATAAAGACTCAAGTCACTTTATTAGCAATTTCATTTTTTGGTGAAACACGTTCTAAAAACAACAATATATCTTAGAACACAGGATGCATGATACAATGAAACAACTATCTTTTTTCAAACATTTTAGCTGAGAAGGGAAAAAAATCATCCTACTTCAAAATCAAATAGTGACAATAAAAGCTTCATAATTTTTTAACTTGACTGTAGTCTCTTGCGCAATAGTAATTGGATATACTGGTACATGTATTGTAACAACTTGAAGCAGACTTTTGCAGGTTAATTGCATAAGCATTGTTACACAAGGGTACGATATTCAACATGCTTCAGTGACTATCACATGACATTCAACAGGATCAGTTGATGCACTTTTGTAATATAGATTATATGATAAGCAAATAACTCTAGAAGTTACCAAAATATTTAATGCGTTCATCATTTACTGTGACAAATAATTTAACAATTTCAATAAGATCCAAATCATCAGTTCTTTCTTTCATAGCATGACAAATTAGCACATTGTTCATTCTTTGCTGGGTGTGTCATTGTGCTCCTCAGGTATGTCTTTCTTCTCTTCAGAACAGAATTGGTTCTTTCCGATGTTGCTGATGTTGCTGGCACAGTGAGGTATAGCTTGATAAGTTTGTGGACTTCACTCAATGGCTTCTGGATGACTGGTTCAGCACTCAAAGCCTGGCATATTGTTGAAATACTGGTGACTTGTCTTACTTTGTCATCTTGCTTTATGACATCTGGTAGCAGTTTTAATTGCAGTTCAAGGCGCTGGAAGTCCAGGTCATTGTTGTGCAACTCCTTGATTGATTGTGTTATTTCAACTTCTTGGTGTTAGCTGATTGGATCAATACATCTTCTACATCTTGTAAGAGCTTCACACTAGGCTGGTCAAATCTTCTCTCTACTTCCCCTATAAGTGAGTCCAAGACTTCAAAGTACTGAATCAAAGCGTGTTGGTTCTGACACACTATCAAGTCTCTGTGGTGCTCTTTTATATCTGGGCATTGCTGGTTCTTCAGTTTTCCCTGTAGCCTCAGTGACAGCAGCATCATATAACCTATTAAAGGCAGCATCCGTGCGTTGAGCTCGGTAGAAGTCCTTGGTTAGACTGGCTGCCTTTACAGCATCTTGCATTGATGTATTCTTTGCTCGAACAGTCTTGGAGAGTTGTTCAGCTGCACCAAAGACTGTGTAACAGTTTTAATCCAATGAACTTTTCCATCAATGCCCCACCTCACTTTGCATACTCATCATATCCTGTGCTGACTTCTTCATGTGTGTTAACAAGAGTAGTGTAGTTCTTCAGTAGCGAGTCCACAGCAGCAGTCCTTACAGTCCATCTAGTTTGGCACAGAGGTTGAGGGATGGTGCATCAGGCATGCCCATTTGCATATCTTTGAATAGATGTGCACGCTTTGGAGAAAACTTGATGAGTTTTGTAATCTCTACCACCAAATCAAGAGCATCACACACAGCTTTGCACTTTCGTGATGTGTCTTTCAAGCACAAATTGATGCAATGTGCAAGACAGTGAACTTTGATGGCTGCCTTTTCTTCCTGTAGAATTTGTGTAGCTAGACCTGTTCTGTGCCCTTGCATGTTACTAGCATCATCATATGCTTGACCACGACAATTGTTGATAGACAGTGAACATCTGATCAGAACTTCCTTCAATACTTGACAAGGGGTATCACTTGCTATTGAAGGGACTTCAACAAATCCAAGAGGCTCTTCCAAAACTTCATAATTGTTATTAACATACCTTAATTGTGGTGTTGAAGTGCTCAGTGTTTGTTATGTCTGACACTTCGTCTGCTATACCAAGTTTGTTTATTAATGTCACTTAGAAGTGAGCTGAGGACTTGCTTTCCAAGTAGTGTGATCAGCTCATTGATTATTGGAGGGGACATGTATTTTTTATCCTTGAGCCATTGCTCCAATTCTGGAATTTCGGACTGGCGAAGCAGGAGTAGCCGAATCAAGTTCCCTTCAATTTCTTCATGGCCCCTGATGCAAAGTCCTTGCCTCAAAAGAAATCTGAGGGATTCTATTTGAATCAAAAGTGCTTTGCGATGATCCATCTCGGCTCTTTTATGTTGCTCACTAAGTACAACACCAACATTCCTCTTCTCTGCAGTCAACTTCAGCACAGACTCTCTATGTGCAGAGCACTGTCGTGTTCATGTTCTCGGAATTTTTCAGTTGCCTTTTTCCAGTTACTGAATCCTATTGTTGTGAAAGCTTGTTCAGCATTCTTGCTGAAACTAATAAGGTGTCTTCTCTGTGCTGTCCGACAGAGATAGCAGAAGGTTCTGTTTGTTGTTGTACAGAAGGTCAGCATAGGTGATCATTATACCACTTTGCAATGAATGTTCTGTTTCTAGAGACACCATTTTTTGAAGTGAACTTCCTCTTTGATTTGCAAAGGACAGCATCATCTGTTGGCTGATAGGCCTTGTTGTCGACTTGGCAGCAGATAGCTTTGCAAGATTGTGGCTGTGCATTAGTAATCATAAGGTTTGATTCTTCATCTCCACTTGTATTGCCTGGTTCCAAATTTATAGTGTCTTCATCACGACCTTGTTTTGAAGACGTGTTTGGCTGATCAACAGATGGTACATTAATAATGTCACAGGATGGCTCAGCTAATGACGAACTGGATTCTGTTGCTAAAGATCTACTGTAGTCAGCTTTGAAGAAAGATCTGATTGCACTTTGTCCATGTCCTTGAAGCTTCTTGCATTTGGTCTTTTTTCCTTTGATGCACCAGCTCCACTGTCTCTGGACAATGAAACAGAATCATTATCGTATTCATCATCCTTCCCCTCAAAGTTTCTTGGTAATGCCCTCTTCATTCTTGTCAGATCTGTCACAATTTATAATCAGTCACCAGTTGAGTATATCATGCCATTACTTTACATAAGCTACTGGAAAATAAGCAAGTGCTTAGTCCACCACCAGTAGTAGTATTGTATTGGGAAACATGGGAAAAACATACCTTAACTTTCATTCCGTGGCAATGCTGATGTAGATTCTGTTCCACAAATATAATTGGAAAATCCCAGGGATTCTCCCTAGGAAGTCCCCTTGTCTTCAATTTTACATGAGGCACCATATAAGGATATTTACAGTACAAGTGGGGTGTTTGAAAACTACACTTCTTAGAGCTATGCCCAAAAGTGGGGTGGGGGGGGGGGGGGGGGGGCTAAATGATTATGATGGTTGAAAGTGCAGGGGCCATGGGACCCCCACTTCCTACGCCACTGAATTGTGGAATATAACAGTTTGTAAGGATCATCAGACAAATAGTTTGTCAATGTTGCAATCAAGTTAGTGCATGTCTATTATGGCCCACGCTCAGTTAAGGACTGCTCTCAGTTATGGCCCACGCTCAGTTATGGCCAGCGCTCAGTTATGGCCCGCGCTCAGTTATGGTCACGCATACCGCTCAGTTATGGCCCGCGCTCAGTTATGGCCCGCGCTCAGTTATGGCCCACGCTCAGTTATGGCCAGCGCTCAGTTATGGCCCGCGCTCAGTTATGGTCACGCATACCGCTCAGTTATGGCCCGCGCTCAGTTATGGCCCGCGCTCAGTTATGGCCCACGCTCAGTTATGGCTCACGCATAGTTATGGCTCACGCATAGTTATGGCTCACGCATAGTTATGGCCAGCGCTCAGTTATGGCCCACGCTCAGTTATGGCTCACGCATAGTTATGGCCAGCGCTCAGTTATGGCCCGCGCTCAGTTATGGCCCACGCTCAGTTATGGCTCACGCATAGTTATGGCCCGCGCTCAGTTATGGCCCGCGCTCAGTTATGGCCCACGCTCAGTTATGGCTCACGCATAGTTATGGCCCGCGCTCAGTTATGGCCCGCGCTCAGTTATGGCCCGCGCTCAGTTATGGCCCACGCTCAGTTATGGCTCACGCATAGCGCTCAGTTATGGCCAGCGCTCAGTTATGGCCCACGCTCAGTTATGGCTCACGCTCAGTTATGGCCCGCGCTCAGTTATGGCCCACGCTCAGTTATGGCCCGCGCTCAGTTATGGCCCGCGCTCAGTTATGGCCCGCACTCAGTTATGGCCCGCACTCAGTTATGGCCTTCGCTCAGTTATACCCCACTCAGTTATGGCCCGCGCTCAGTTCTGGTTCAGTTTGTTGAGTTGTCACTTCTGGGAAACTGTTTGCAGTGAAAAGTGGTGTGGCATGTGCTGACATGTGCAGTGTACATACAACAGGAAGAAACAAGTTAGATAAAGTGCTTGTAAGGCCCTTACATGGCTACAGTCAGGAATAGCGACAAGACATGGCATGCTGGTATGTAGTGTACAACAGAAATAAACAAGCTAGGAAAAGTGTTTATAAGTTCAGGCAACCCAAAACTCCGAGTTGGACTTTATAGAACTCTTACTTGCCTCTCAACCATAACATAAGGAACAACACACAACTTGCAAACACACTTGCAACAACGACGAGGATGTTCTATTTAAAGCCAAGTTTAATTGAGGCTAACATTGTATGGGGGTGCCATCTGTGTTGGTGTGCGTAATAGAGAGTTTGGGTATTGTCTGAGCTCACACGTGCATATTATGAGCTGCGAAGGTTGGTAGGTGTGGAAGTAAATAGCGTTGGCGGCAGATGGGACATGCACATTTATGCGGGGACTGTCAAGGATACCGATGTCGGTCTATTTTGAAAGAAAATAGAATGCTATCAGTGAAAGTGGAGTCTTTAACAGTTAGCTTGTTAGTGTTGATTCGTATTTGTCATTGTCAGAACTAGTTTCTTTTTCGAGGACAGTTTTAGCGACTTGTTAGATGACCGATGTAGACCAGTGACTAGATAAGTCAGTCTATTTAGTAGTAAGTCAGTGACAAATATACTCCCTCTTCGTCAGAGTTCACAGGTTTTACCCAGGGCTTGGGTGTAATACCTTTACCCTGGTTTTACCCAGGTTTTACTCAAACATGGATACAACCCAGGATAAAATAATAATGGACACAATAGATTTATTATAAACTGTGAAGAAGAAATTAACTCTGTAATCAGGAAGTAAGACATTCAATAAATGGCAACTGTAAAAAGAACTAGACAAAAACAGGAGCTGTGTTTCACTCAGCATTTATTTACCAAGTGATAAGGTTGTCTACTAGAGTATATATTTTTTAATTAATGATTTATTTAAATATTTAAACAAGATTCATGGGATTAGAGCCCAATTGATATGCAAGTTAAACAAATTTAATAATCAATCTCCTGAGGTCCTCGCAGTAGCCTGTGGCAGAAGACGATTTTCTGGACTTTCTCATTTTTGTAATTGCAGTACACTTACTAAACTGTAAGCAGTGAATGATGACCTGTGGTATTTGCTTGCCTTTTAAATAGCCCTGGTGTCCACCACCACCCAGACACTTGTGGCTCTGGGACCTGGCTGTGACAGGGCTACAAATAAGTGTTTTATATCACTGGGTAATACCTGGGTAAAACCCGGGTAAAATAGGGGTAAAACCTGGGCTGGGCGGAATACCAAAAACACAGGTTTTACCCACTGGGTTGGGTTAAATAGGTTAAAATGCAAACACTGCTCTTGGTGAAGGCTAGTAAGTCATTGAGAACAGCCAGCATATATTATACTCAGCATTGGGCTAGTCTCCTATTGTGAACAGCCAGCATATATTATACTCAGCATTGGGCTAGTCTCATATTGTGAACAGCCAGCATATATTATACACAGCATTGGGCTAGTCTCATATTGTGAACAGCCAGCATATATTATACACAGCATTGGGCTAGTCTCATATTGTGTACAGCCAGCATATATTATACACAGCATTGGCTAGTCTCATATTGTGTACAGCCAGCATATATTATACTCAGCATTGGGCTAGTCTCATATTGTGAACAGCTGGCATATATTATACTCAGCATTGGGCTAGTCTCATATTGTGAACAGCCAGCATATATTATACTCAGCATTGGGCTAGTCTCATATTGTGAACAGCTGGCATATATTATACTCAGCATTGGGCTAGTCTCATATTGTGAACAGCCAGCATATATTATACACAGCATTGGGCTAGTCTCATATTGTGTACAGCCAGCATATATTATACACAGCATTGGGCTAGTCTCATATTGTGTACAGCCAGCATATATTATACTCAGCATTGGGCTAGTCTCATATTGTGAACAGCTGGCATATATTATACTCAGCATTGGGCTAGTCTCATATTGTGAACAGCCAGCATATATTATACACAGCATTGGGCTAGTCTCATATTGTGAACAGCCAGCATATATTATACTCAGCATTGGGCTAGTCTCATATTGAGAACAGCCAGCATATATTATACACAGCATTGGGCTAGTCTCATATTGTGTACAACCAGCATATATTATACACAGCATTGGGCTAGTCTCATATTGTGTACAGCCAGCATATATTATACTCAGCATTGGGCTAGTCTCATATTGTGAACAGCTGGCATATATTATACTCAGCATTGGGCTAGTCTCATATTGTGAACAGCCAGCATATATTATACTCAGCATTGGGCTAGTCTCATATTGTGAACAGCTGGCATATATTATACTCAGCATTGGGCTAGTCTCATATTGTGAACAGCCAGCATATATTATACACAACATTGGGCTAGTCTCATATTGTGAACAGCCAGCATATATTATACTCAGCATTGGGCTAGTCTCATATTGTGAACAGCCAGCATATAATTATACACAGCATTGGGCTAGTCTCATATTGTGAACAGCCAGCATATATTATACTCAGCATTGGGCTAGTCTCATATTGTGAACAGCCAGCATATATTATACTCAGCATTGGGCTAGTCTCATATTGTGAACAGCCAGCATATATTATACTCAGCATTGGGCTAGTCTCATATTGTGAACAGCCAGCATATATTATACACAGCATTGGGCTAGTCTCATATTGTGTACAGCCAGCATATATTATACTCAGCATTGGGCTAGTCTCATATTGTGAACAGCCGGCATATATTATACACAGCATTGGGCTAGTCTCATATTGTGAACAGCCAGCATATATTATACTCAGCATTGGGCTAGTCTCATATTGAGAACAGCCAGCATATATTACACAGCATTGGGCTAGTCTCATATTGTGAACAGCCAGCATATATTATACACAGCATTGGGCTAGTCTCATATTGTGTACAGCCAGCATATATTACACAGCATTGGGCTAGTCTCATATTGTGAACAGCCAGCATATATTATACACAGCATTGGGCTAGTCTCATATTGTGTACAGCCAGCATATATTATACTCAGCATTGGGCTAGTCTCATATTGTGAACAGCCAGCATATATTATACTTAGCATTGGGCTAGTCTCATATTGAGAACAGCCAGCATATATTATACACAGCATTGGTCTAGTCTCATATTGTGAACAGCCAGCATATATTACAGCATTGGGCTAGTCTCATATTGTGAACAGCCAGATACTCAGCATTGGGCTAGTCTCATATTGTGAACAGCCGGCATATATTATACACAGCATTGGGCTAGTCTCATATTGTGAACAGCCAGCATATATTATACTCAGCGTCTCATATTGAGAACAGCCAGAATATATTATACACAGCATTGGGCTAGTCTCATATTGTGAACAGCCAGCATATATTATACTCAGCATTGGGCTAGTCTCATATTGTGAACAGCCAGCATATATTATACACAGCATTGGGCTAGTCTCATATTGTGAACAGCCAGCATATATTATACACAGCATTGGGCTAGTCTCATATTGTGAACAGCCAGCATATATTATACACAGCATTGGGCTAGTCTCATATTGTGAACAGCCAGCATATCGCAGGGTGATTTTTAGCAATTATACAGATTTTAAATAATTTATTGTCCATATTTCAATCTAGTCTTGTCTGTCTGGTGAAGAGCAATACATTTGGTTGAAACTCGGCAAGACAACCACCAGCAAGAGCTGATAAGTAAGAGTGTTAGATGTGATGATGAAGTTGTAATTATTATTATTGTAGACAAACATGCCAGGAATGAAGAGAGACTGTGGAGGAGCTGCTGGCATTTTAGGAGCCTTTCAAGCTGCTGTCAAACTGGTATACATGTACATATGTATGTATGCATGCAGTATGTATGTATACATGTACATATGTATGCATGCATGTATGTATCTGTGTATGTATGCATGCATGTATTTATGTATGTATGTATGCATGTATGTATAAATAATCTGTGGAATATGTTTGTGTGTTAGTATGTGTGTTGTGCGTATGAAAACTAATTAGCAGGGTGTGTGTAAGACAATGCAAGCTTACTTTCTTGCATTAGCTTTAAAGGTTAATTGACATGAATATTGTGTGTGCATGTGTGACCTGGCCAAATGCTTGATTAAACTTAGTGAGTAGGTAGAGGATAGATCACGAGTGTTTTTTAAACTAAACTCCAGTTTTCATTTGTCATTGTCAGAGAGAGATCAGGAGTGTTTTGTTTAAAACTAAAATCCAGTTTTCATTTCTCATAAAATGTATGAGGTTGAAACAAATTCACAACGAAAAATTAATAGGTAGAGTCTGATGGACACAGATTCAGTCAATTGCCAAAGATGCATACGTTTTTATATATAGGGAACCAGTTGATATGAAAATTTGTTACCAGACATGGTTTGTCTTGTACTCAACTTGCACAACCCGTTTCTAAAACATTTGAAAGCTGAACCAGCTGCCTATACAACAAAAAGGATTTAATTTCTATATTCTACTTTGAACAGTTATTGTCAAAGATTTGAAGCAGCAACAAGAAAAGTCAATAGCTTCTCAACAGGAGAATCGTTTTTGCATTTTCTTCTCTACCATGCATCATCATGGGACCAAAAGGAAGTGGACTTGGTCGGAAGATGAAGAAGAGTAAGAAAAACTATAACAGGAAACATCACCAGAAAAATATGCTCGCTTAGAAGCAAATCTTATGCAAACAACAAAACTACGTAGACAAGGCACAACAGAAGCAAGATTGTCTCAAAGACAATCCAACGGAATTGGAACAGCTGCACTCCGTGGAGTGACATCAAGAGCAAGAGATGGTTGAGACTGAGTGAGAACCTGCACTACGTGGCCAAGAGGCACCAGCAGCAACAGATGCTCAAAGACGATAAGTGAGCAGCTGCACTACATGGCCAAGAAATACCTCAGCAACAGATGCATTATTATGTAGCCAAGAGACACCTTCAACAACAGTTATTCAAAGACAATGGACCGATTGAGAACAGCTGTGCTATGTATCCTGAAACACCAAAAATAACAGGAGCTTGCCATAATACTAGTCAAAGAACCCATGTGCAGCAAGAGTGGAAAAATTCTACATTTCAATATATGCCTGGTGAAGGATACCACTTACAGCCAGATACCCAGATAGGTAAGATGAAAAATGTGTGTGAACACTGTCAAGCCAAAAAGTGGCCTGGTAAGCCACCAGGGATGTGTTGTTCAGGTTGGAAGGTAAAACTCCCTGAAGTTAAAGAACCCACAGAGCCTTTAAAATCTCTTCTTGAAGGCTCCCGTGATACAAAGCACTTTTTGAAAGAGATCAGAAGATGAAACAGCTGCTTCCAAATGACTTCTCAGCAAGTCGGGTTTCCTGGCATTTTCCCAACTTTCAAAGTATGTGACCAAATTTACCATTGCATAGGTTTTCTTTTGCCAATGCAAGTGGAAGAACCTAAATATCTGCAGATGTACTTCATGGATGATCAACAATGGCAAGCAGAACAACGACACAGCAACATTTCTTGAGTTAAGTTTTTTCTGCTCTCGAAATGCTCCATAGTATAAATGAGTATGTCCAAAGTTTGAAGTTGGCATTGGAGCATGTCGCAGGTGATGAATGAGAGTGGTTATCCATGCTGACAGGAAAGGTATTCAATGCTCACTTGAATGTCGAATTCTGCAACGTTGTCAAAGCAATGAAGTACATTTGCAAGCACATCAACAAGGGAAGAAATCAAGCTGTGATCACCTCTGAAAGCAATGGCTACATTTGCAGTAATGAGGTTGTGAGAAGAACTATGAACTTTCCAATCCATGGAAGACACTTGGAAAATGGACAGAGAGTCCATTTTACGGAGCAGCACATGGAGCAACGACAGCTGATCCTCCTTGCAAGCATTTTTTTAGTTTGTCAAGTGGATATCTTTTCCCAAACTTGGTTGTATGTAGAACTTCCAACATACTACACCTGGAAAGTCTTTAAGTAGAGCTTCAAAAGACGAGTTCAAGGGTCCAGTGTGGATGGCCATCCTGGATTGAAGAAATGTGATGCCTGGGGCATGTGTACACTGTTCACCCAAACAACTTTGATGAATGTTTCTGCCTCAGGATGCTTCTGCACAAGGTTCGTGGGCCGAAGAGTTTTACAAGACCTCAAAACTGTCAATGGTCATGATTCAGAGCAATAAATATAAGCACTTAATAATTGCGCAATTTTGTGTTAAGTACAATTTGGCTCTCATGGATGCAGGTCAGAGCTTGGAGGAGACTAGAGCACTAACCCGGTAGCACTTGCTATAACTATTGGTAGGGCATAAGCTAGCAAATAGTACCTGATTTTTTCCCCTTGTGGGATTCACGCAGCAATCCAAGACACTGCCTTTCTATAACTATCCTCTTTCTGTTCTGCAGCACAGGTCTCCTTGAGGTCTGTAGGTAGCTCATCCACAATATGTTCTGAAGCACAGGTCTCCTTGAGGTCTGTGGTAGATCCACAAGATGTTCTATAGCATAGGGCTCCAAAAGGTCTGTAGGTAGCTCATCCACAAGATATTATGTAGCACAGGTTTCCTTGAGGTATTTTGATAGCTCATCCACAAGATATTATGTAGCACAGGTCTCCTTGAGGTATTTTGATAGCTCATCCACAAGATATTATGCAGCACAGGTCTCCTCGAGTTCTGTAGATAACTCATCCACAAGATGTTCTGCACCACAAATCTCCTTAAGGTCTGTAGGTAGCTCATCCACAAGAGGAGAAAAGCATTAATTCCCCCCCCCCCCCTTGCTGTGTGTGTTATGTTAGTGTGGATGCAACCAACACATTGATTTGAATTCATGTTGGTTATGACGCGATGTGCTCCCATAAGATTACTATAAAAGCTCCATTTATGTGCCTGAAAGAAATAGTTCTTGTCTGTCTGTGACGAATATTGTTCTACTTAATTTGCAACACGGCAGAGAAAGTCACGCAAATGCATTGTTGTTTTTCACCACATTCTGTCTTGTAAATTAGAACGAACTACTTCACTATGCTGTCCAAATATAGCTATCTCGAGTAAGCTACACTGTGCCTGTCGTGGGGATTAACACCTTCTGAACTAGTTGTGGCTACTTCACCTAATCATGGAGTCCCTGTATTCCAATATTCAAAATGGTGGCCTCTAACAATCGATGGAGGAGAAAGAAGTTCCAATAACAACAAAATGATTTCTCTGATCGCTGAAGCTAGAGCAGAAAGGAACACTTGTCCCGTGCCGATGCAGAAAAAGGAAGGTCTGCAATGATGTGGAAATTGAGCATAATTATTTAATTAGCTTTACGGTCATTGCTGTTACAGTACATATTGCACACATTGTTAGCTGGTATTCAATATTCCAGCCTCTGATTGGTATATTCGTAATGCACAGGGCTTTAAGCAGAACCTGCATGCAGTCTTCTGTCTGGCTGAGAATGCAGTGGGGCCCATAGCCACACGTCCTGATGATGTCCACACTTTGTACTCCGGCAAGACGGTGGAGATCAATAACACAGACGCCGAGGGCAGGCTCGTCCTCGGTGACGGAGTGGCCTATGCCAGGAAGAACCTCAAGGCTGACTGGGTGGTGGATATGGCCACTCTAACTGGTGCACAAGTAAGAGAAAAGGCTTGCTTAATCAAATATCTTCTAATAGAGAATAGAAAATTGAGTGCTAATACCTCGTCTTCCCCTATAATTTTTTTTATGTGCACAAGGAAGTGTGTTGAATTTTTTGTGTCCCGTCTAGTATTTTGACATATAATGTATTGCATATTCTAAATATTATGAATGTGTATTTGTCCCTGTAGGATCAATGTTAGCCGTGCTATATCCTTTGCAATTATGACATCATGATTCGGCATGCCTGTCAGATCAGCAGCCGAATAAGTGTTAGTAGCTTTAGTTTGGCCACCAAGTATAGCAGGGGTTTGCTTCATATATATATATTATATATATAATATTATATATATATAATATATTATATATATATATTATATATATATTATATATATATTATATATATATATAATAATACATATATTATTATATATACATTATATATATAATAATATATATATTATTATATATATATTATATATATATATTAGATTAGTTTTCCATCCTCTTGCTTCCTAGGGTATCTCAACTGGTCTGTATCATGCAGCAATACTCACAAACTGCGAGAACAGCCAAGCAGCAGTACAGGAGGCGGGCAGGACTTCTGGAGATCTCACCTTCCCTATTCCATACACTCCAGAGCTTCACTTGGTTGAGTTTGACAGTGCAATTGCAGACATGAAAAACTCTGTTATGGTAAGCTTCTGGGAGATTAATTAATTTAGGCACTAGTCATAAGAAATACGAAATGTCTAGCTAATGTAGGGAGGCAAAAAATAATGTTTTTTGTTTTTTTTGTTTTTAAAGAAGAACATTATCGTCATCCCATACTCTCAAATACAGTACTGTGTTGACATCTGAACCTCTAGTTGGTTGAATATAATTATGGTTTACATAATGGCATTTTGGGGGGGAGGGGAGGGGGGGGGGGAAATTAGCAAGTTTGGGTGGGGGGAGCGGGTATGTACATAGAGGTATGTGGAATTCATTTATAACAGCATAAATAAAATTTTGGGAAAAAATAGCTTTGTGGATGGCAAGTGCTAATCCAGTATCCTGTCCAGTGGCCTGTGAGCTGTGATGATGTTGAGAGCTATTGCACTGAGCATCGAGCAGCTGTGGCGAGGTCTCTTTCTTTTTTTGACATTTTGAATGAGAGAGACTGTATATAGGTGTTAAGTGAAAGATATATACATGTAATAGATAAGGGAAACATTAAGTGATGCCATATGTATTTGTGTGTGCGAGGGGAAATAAGATTCCACTCTAGAGAAACCACAACTTGAGTTAGGCTACCACTCGAGGGAGTCTAGGGAGGCCACCACTCAAGAGAGACCACCACTCAAGAGAGACCACACAGGGATGCCACTACTCAAGTACTCAAGGGGAGACAGTTGTATTTTTTTTAACTTTAAAAAAAACACTTGTGGTTACAATTTTAGAGCTCTGTAGATTCTGCAAACTTCATGGTATGGACTTGATATATAGCTCAAAAGATAGGTCTCTCTGTGTGCTCTCTTTTGATACTAAAATATGTTTAATAGGTATAACTATAGGCAAGTTTAAAGTGGAGCGACCTCAAAAACCTGCATCCCAAAGTCCCCATCCAGAATAACTCCAGATTGCTTAAAAAATTGAAAATGGTACGAGTGGCTAGGAGAAGCCCTAGAGCATTCAATCACCTTTTTGAATAAGCGTTAAAAATTTATGACGTGGTCAAGTGCGTGGGTGCGAAATTGAGGGCGTAGCCTATAGTTATGCTATGAAACATATTTTAGTATCAAAAGAGAGCACACAGAGAGACCTATCTTTTGAACTATATATCAAGTCCATACCATGAAGTTTGCAGAATCTACAGAGCTCTAAAGTTGTAACCACAAGTAAAATTTAAAAAAGTTAAAAAAATGCAGCTGTCTCCCCTCAAAAGGGGGGCACAAGTTGAAGAGACCATCACTTGAGGGAGACACACTCGAGGCAGGAGACAGCTCAAAAGAGGCCATAGACAAAGCTCTATGTAGAACTCCAAATGAAGGACATGACCAATCAAAATATGGCAGTCACTTTACACACATGAAATAAGAGAAGATTGGTACATTTAAAACTTATAGTACTGCAGTCATCAAAAATATCTTTTTCCTACGCCCTGTAGTTTAGCCGTACATGTGCTGATTAAGCAGTTGTTGTATAAAATACATCTGCTTTGATTGAGTCAACGTAAACATTGTGGACTTCTCTTCTCATGATATCCTTATAGAGCCGTTCCAATGCCCAGTGTTCCTGTGCCGGTTTGTTTATTGGTGCTCACCTTGGTCTTGACTTTCCCGGAGTCTGGATCCACATTGACATGGCGTATCCAGTTCACTGTGTAAGCCCTAAGGTCCCAGCGACCATATATGAAGCTAGAAAATGGGGGTTACTTTCTATGCGGAATTTTGGGTGTGAAGAAAATGATTATGGGAAGGGAAGGGGGGTGGGGAGGAGGGGTTACCAACCATTTTCCTGATGTAAAAAGAAAGAAAGTACAAAGATGTTTGTGGTTAGATTTTGGAGCTCAGCAGCTGCCACCATACTAATGAAGAAGAAGCTAAGGTTGTACATAACCAGTCTTGGGGAATACAGTTGTAACTTGTGGCGTGTCTTACCATGTTTGTTATGTACACAAACTGATGCACATTCAGTTGCATTACACATAGTAAACCCAATATTTGCTCCAAAGTCTAACTGTAACTTTTGTGAAAGACTTGTTTCCCAGTCCTTCATGCATGCTTCCAAGCCCCATTTATTCTCTAGCTATAGCTTGTCTGTATCTATGTTATTTAGTGATGAATAACTACATTGTATTGACTTGTCAGAGCAGACTATAACCGGTTAGTTGACCCTTTCTTAATCAATGTACACCAATATTTTTTAAAGCACTATAGTAGTCATGGTTTTATGTGATGAGGGTCACCTGACTGGATATGGCCATTACATGGGTGCAGTCTTTCTTTCAAGTCAATCCAAATTTGCTGGAATTAATCGCACTTATGTGAAGTCGCAGCCCAAATTGGCTTAGTACTAGAGTACATAGTTAGCTTCCCTGCGTATCTACAGGCTGGAAACAACCACTACTAATTCAACTGCCATTAACCAGTGCTTGTAGCTCATGTTTTTAGTGCTTGTAGCTATAAATACATATAGTGCAAGAAGCCATAAAGTTCCATGATTACTGGGTGCATTAAATCAATCATATTTGCATACGTGTATACTTTTGAAAATTTTATTTTTGGTATGCGACATCAAATATTAAATGGTGGAATTTTGTGTTACCATGGTTACATCTCATGAATATTAATTAGCTCGGGCATGTATATACTCGTTGTATAAAAAAAATAGTGATTTCTCAAGTTTTGGTGGAGCTAAAGATTTTGGTGGAGCTAAAGAAATGATTTTTTAATGCTAGTTTTACATCACTATTATAAACCTTCTGTGAAGTAATTTTTCATAATTTCTTTTCAATATACCAATGAGAGTGTTTTTAGAGTATTTTAGGAATGTTCCCATGTTTGAATTGGGGTAATACTCAAGTTCTGTCAAGGCAAAAAAAATCATTGACTTTTGGTTTCTGAAATACGGCGATGTGACTAATTAATACTAATTAATATATTCTTTTACAGCAATTTCAACTTCAACACCTCCAATCTTTCCTTCGCAATATGCTCGATGATACTCCCTAACTCTGCGGTAATACTTCTTACGAATAAGATCAACTTTACCAAGAGTTAAGGGCAGGAATGATAATTTTTTCAAGTGCTGGAAACGAATAATCACAGTTAGACCAAGTGTACCGCTTTGCTTGCCCCCAAACCGGTTCAATAGGCACAATGATATTTTGGAATAAATATGCATCTGTGTTGATATTGCTCTTCAACACTCGTTTTTTTTAACCTTGAAATCATGCATGTCTTCCAATATTTTAACCATGTCAGCCTTGACCATTCTGGAAGTGTCAATACCATGCTCTTCAAGGACTGTCCGAAGGCCCTTTGGTTGACCACTACTTAAATTCATTTTCTGTGGTTGTCCATTCCATATTGTGTCTCTTCGCCTCCGCTGCCTACCACCATCACTAACATTGATACGGTGTACATTGAGTGCATCTTCAGGATAAGCAATGTGTCCAGAACTTTGGTCAAAGATGGCATTTATATACTAAACTTTCCACACAGGTAACCATGGTAACAAGCCACACCCACGATTTTCTTGTATTTCCATAGAAAAATTATTTCTCTCTCAAGATCGTCAAACCCATATATCAAATTAAAGGAAATAATGCGCTGAGTTCAAAAATGAAGGAATTTTAAAGATTGCTATTCAGGTAAGTAAAAATGGAAGCTTACGGGTTCTTGCACTATACAACTCTGTAATGTAGCTTCATAATAATTCCATGTGTTGTTGAGGCTACACACTGTTTGACTTATCAACCTCATATCTAATATTTTCCTGTTTTGGCTTGTGTTGAAGTAGGAGAAATTTGGAAGTTAAAAAAATTAAATAGAAACATTTTTGTTCTTGTGGCTTTGAGTTTGTTGCTGCCATTCTTTCGGTCGATTTGCTTGCAATGTTGGTGGGTGTGTGTCCAGCAGTCATGATGTTGAGAACTGCACCGGTCCACATCATTGGTCAAGTTCAGCGAAGTTTGGGCTTTTGCGACTTTATCACAAGTGTCCAAATATTCTTGTTATGTCCATTCGTGGATAGCAGGTTAGCTCTTGTTAACACATCTTCATATACCCCAAAGCTGATGTTTAGATTCTCAGTAAACCAGCTGAGCAGTCACTTACTTGGCATAGCATATAGTATGCAAGCTAGAATAAAGTGAGCTTAAATTTACATGCCCATTATATTTTGTGACATAAAGTCATGGCAAGAGATTGTAAAATTAGAAGTATGTATATAGCAATGGATTAAGGCATGATGTGTTTTTAAAGGTGATAGCTACAGTAGCCAACATTTAGGCTGCCAATGGACTGCCAAGGAGAGTTTATGGTTTGTGTGCATCTGTTTTGGGAATCTGCCATTTAAAATGTGGATTAGATCAAATGTGGGGAGCAGTCCCTCGTATATCAATACCCATCTGTTGACTGGTGTGACAAATGCACTTTATTTTACACTACTATTTGCTGTGTTAGGGAGAACGGGCTACAGGATATGGAGTGTCTCTACTCACTACACTGTTTGGCCAGCACTCTGAGAACTGTCTGTTACGCTCCTCTGCACCAAAGCTCGAGAAGAGTGCAGTTGATCGACAGTAGAAGACAAAGAGTTGTCGGCCTGGTGACCTTTTAGTTACAGAATTAACAAATTGAAAAATGATGCCCACTGTATATCCTTGAGTAGACCATGCCCTCAACAACTCTGCACCCTCAAATAGCTCATGCATATTTTGCTGCCTCGAGTGGACATCGTTTGTACCTTGTCCAACTAGACTTTCATTGCACTAGTCATGTACATAAGCGAAACCCAGCCCAGACCTCCCAACCGTCCAGGGATGCCCTGGACTGTCCAGGTATTTAGCCTTTTCAAGATTCTGTCCAGGGATCCAGGGATTTGCTACATTTGTCCAGGGATTCTCACCCATTAATGATCAAGGTCCACTATACACATTTCCTTTGTGTGTGGTAAAAATGAGCCCTATTAATTAATGATCAAGGTCCAATATACACATTTCCTTTGTGTGGTAAAAATGAGCATACCACTGATGCCATGATTACATTGTGGTCAAAGCATGCATGCTTTAGATCACCAGCTGTTTTAGTTGCTAGTTGCTGCTGAAAATGGCTGAATCACCACCTCAGAAGACATGCAAGTGGAAAGATGAATGGACATGCTACATCAAGTAGAAAGGGACCAAAAACTACCACGCAGTCTCAGAATAATTTGAGTCTGGCAGTGACTAACCTTGCATTTTTCATTAGCTAGTAAGTAGGTATATAGTAGCTAGCTAGTATTGTTGGTTTCAATTTTTACTGTAAATCTTTTGCTCAGTAGCTATAATATACAGTACACTGTTTGTGGGAGGGGGGTGTCCAGGGAAATGACTCATTGTCCAGGGAAAATTGGTCATATGTCCAGGGATTTAATCTGCCAAGGTTGGGAGGTCTGCCAGCCTGGTAGCCATTATGAAATACACAGTATATTCAAGTATAAATCTGCGACCAGAATGACAAATGAGATCATCAAATACTTCAATAGGAGTGATATTTGGCAGGTAGGCTTCCTGTGCAGCAACTGTTGCCAATTGGACAATCAAACTCCACAATAATGGTGTAGAGGGACTGTTGATTGTTGATCCCTTTGTGAGGAGATGAAGCTAATCTGGAAGGAAGAGCCAACTCTAGTAGACGAGTAGTCGTTATGTACTTCATTCTAAAATGATAGATCATATTCTCAACAACTCTATGCCTTTGAATGGAATGTGCAGTTGGGCAGTTCACAAAATTAATAAGTTCTACTCGAGGATATTTACTGTTATATGATATTCGATAGGATAGTGTATATGCTACTTGACTGCTCTCACAATTATTTTTAAAATGTGATTGGGGGGAGGGGGGGTTGTGATTTTAAAATGTGTGCAGAAATCAAGTGAAGTGGTAAACGAGAGAGAGGGGAATATTTAGCAACAGCATTGATGTTATTCTAACTGCATCCATGCTGTGCCAGTTATTCCTCGGCAATTTGACGTGTAAAAAATTGCAATGATTTTGCCCAGAACTTGTGAATCCATAACACCCTTCTCCTTTCACCGCTCACTCTCTCCCTGCACCACTCACTCTCTACTTGCACCGCTCACTCTCTCCTTGCAATATTAAATAAAAAATAAAATATCAATTCAACAATTATTAATGTGGTTAATACAAAATGGACAACCACAAGACTTCTGTGCATAGGAATCACACATGGTAATGTTATAGGTGCAAAGTGTTTATTATTAGTGGTAATGTTAATCATGTAGCTCCATGTACGTCGATTGCAGGTCCATGAATAAGATTATGTATTCCATCCACCTCTGTATCCATGTCGTTGACCTCCTTTGGCCCCACGTTCACCTCTGTTCTTACTTCCACACTTGCCTCCTTTGCTTCCAAAACATATCAAAACGGCCTTCACCTCTTCATCATATATAGCTATCCTGCTAGGTCCACTTTCGCTGCCATTTACCTCCGTTTGAAGCCTAGCAAATTTGTATTCCTGACTAGAGCCTTGTCTATGCCAATTCTCATGCCTGCCCTCTGTGCTTGAATCCTCCAGCCCTCTTTTTTCATGCCTGCCCTCTGTGCTTGAATCCTCCAGCACTCTTTTTTCATGCCTGCCCTCATGCCTACTGCTGCATGGTCTTGCTCCAAGCCTACCAAAAACATTACATTCTCTTGCTCCAAGCCTATCAAAAACTGAATCTTTTTTTGCATGCACATTGCATCCACTATCTTCATGCAAGTGTGCATGTCCACCTCTTGGCATCCTCTTCTGGTTGCCATCATGGTTACTTTGTCCACGCCTGGGCCTGCTACGTGCTGCATTCCCATTAGCATCTAAACATTTGTCTCCACGTTTCTTGATTTTTGTTTGTATTCTTCTTCGCTTCATTGCATTCTGTGAACCTTCTTCGCATGCACCTGAAGCACCTAATGAAAGTAAAATGAAGCATTTACACTGTAGCAATGGCAGAAGCACATTATTTAATAGAGGAGTTATGTACCCTGCATTTATATAGCTAATTCAACCCTGCATTTATATAGCTAATTCAACCCTGCATTTATATAGCTAATTCAACCCTGCATTTATATAGCTAATTCAACCCTGCATTTATATACCTAATTCAACCCTGCATTTATATAGCTAATTCAACCCTGCATTTATATAGCTAATTCAACCCTGCATTTATATAGCTAATTCAACCCTGCATTTATATAGCTAATTCAACCCTGCATTTATATAGCTAATTCACTGCATTTAAATAGCCCTGTATTTATGTAGCTAATTCAACCCTGCATTTATATAGCTAATTCAACCCTGTATTTATATGCCTAATTTAACCCTGCATTTATATAGCTAATTCACTGCATTTAAATAGCCCTGTATTTATGTAGCTAATTCAACCCTGCATTTATATAGCCCTGCATTTATATACCTAATTCAACCCTGCATTTATATAGCTAATTCAACCCTGCATTTATATACCTAATTCAACCCTGCATTTATATAGCTAATTCAACCCTGCATTTATATAGCTAATTCAACCCTGCATTTATATAGCTAATTCACTGCATTTAAATAGCCCTGTATTTATGTAGCTAATTCAACCCTGCATTTATATAGCTAATTCAACCCTGCATTTATATACTTAATTCAACCCTGCATTTATATAGCTAATTCAACCCTGCATTTATATAGCTAATTCAACCCTGCATTTATATAGCTAATTCAACCCTGTATTTATATAGCTAATTCAACCCTGCATTTATATAGCTAATTCAACCTTGCATTTATATAGCTAATTCAACCCTGCATTCAACCCTGCATTTATATAGCTAATTCAACCCTGCATTTATATAGCTAATTCAACCCTGTATTTATATGCCTAATTTAACCCTGCATTTATATAGCTAATTCACTGCATTTAAATAGCCCTGTATTTATGTAGCTAATTCAACCCTGCATTTATATAGCCCTGCATTTATATACCTAATTCAACCCTGCATTTATATAGCTAATTCAACCCTGCATTTATATACCTAATTCAACCCTGCATTTATATAGCTAATTCAACCCTGTATTTATATAGCTAATTCAACCCTGCATTTATATAGCTAATTCAACCCTGCATTTATATAGCTAATTCAACCCTGTATTTATATAGCTAATTCAACCCTGCATTTATATAGCTAATTCAACCCTGTATTTATATAGCTAATTCAACCCTGTATTTATATGCCTAATTTAACCCTGCATTTATATAGCTAATTCACTGCATTTAAATAGCCCTGTATTTATGTAGCTAATTCAACCCTGCATTTATATAGCTAATTCAACCCTGCATTTATATAGCTAATTGAACCCTGGATTTATATAGCTAATTGAACCCTGGATTTATAGCCTATACCTAATTCAACCCTGCATTTATATACCTAATTCAACCCTGTATTTATATAGCTAATTCAACCCTGTATTTATATGCCTAATTTAACCCTGCATTTATATAGCTAATTCACTGCATTTAAATAGCCCTGTATTTATGTAGCTAATTCAACCCTGCATTTATATAGCTAATTCAACCCTGTATTTATATGCCTAATTTAACCCTGCATTTATATAGCTAATTCACTGCATTTAAATAGCCCTGTATTTATGTAGCTAATTCAACCCTGCATTTATATAGCCCTGCATTTATATACCTAATTCAACCCTGCATTAATATATAGCTAATTCAACCCTGCATTTATATACCTAATTCAACCCTGCATTTATATAGCTAATTCAACCCTGCATTTATATAGCTAATTCAACCCTGCATTTATATAGCTAATTCAACCCTGCATTTATATACCTAATTCAACCCTGCATTTATATAGCTAATTCAACCCTGCATTTATATAGCTAATTCAACCCTGCATTTATATACTTAATTCAACCCTGCATTTATATAGCTAATTCAACCCTGCATTTATATAGCTAATTCAACCCTGCATTTATATAGCTAATTCAACCCTGTATTTATATAGCTAATTCAACCCTGCATTTATATAGCTAATTCAACCTTGCATTTATATAGCTAATTCAACCCTGCATTCAACCCTGCATTTATATAGCTAATTCAACCCTGCATTTATATAGCTAATTCAACCCTGTATTTATATGCCTAATTTAACCCTGCATTTATATAGCTAATTCACTGCATTTAAATAGCCCTGTATTTATGTAGCTAATTCAACCCTGCATTTATATAGCCCTGCATTTATATACCTAATTCAACCCTGCATTTATATAGCTAATTCAACCCTGCATTTATATACCTAATTCAACCCTGCATTTATATAGCTAATTCAACCCTGTATTTATATAGCTAATTCAACCCTGCATTTATATAGCTAATTCAACCCTGCATTTATATAGCTAATTCAACCCTGTATTTATATAGCTAATTCAACCCTGCATTTATATAGCTAATTCAACCCTGTATTTATATAGCTAATTCAACCCTGTATTTATATGCCTAATTTAACCCTGCATTTATATAGCTAATTCACTGCATTTAAATAGCCCTGTATTTATGTAGCTAATTCAACCCTGCATTTATATAGCTAATTCAACCCTGCATTTATATAGCTAATTGAACCCTGGATTTATATAGCTAATTGAACCCTGGATTTATAGCCTATACCTAATTCAACCCTGCATTTATATACCTAATTCAACCCTGTATTTATATAGCTAATTCAACCCTGTATTTATATGCCTAATTTAACCCTGCATTTATATAGCTAATTCACTGCATTTAAATAGCCCTGTATTTATGTAGCTAATTCAACCCTGCATTTATATAGCTAATTCAACCCTGCATTTATATAGCTAATTCAACCCTGCATTTATATACCTAATTCAACCCTGCATTTATATACCTAATTCAACTCGGCATCACTTGGTTGATTCACATGTAAATCAAGTTGCAAGACATTCATAAGCATTCGTGATTAATCACCAATATCAAGCTATCAGGAGCACTCCTATTTGGTTTGATCCACTTTTTAAATGGTGGATGGCAAACTTGCCACAAAAAAACTACTACCAGCTATCAGCTAAAATTTACATTGGTAGCTTCTTGGCTCCTAAATAATGCTTCTGGTCACTTATATAGCACTTGCAGTGTATCTTGGACTTCCTCACTCAAGTATATAGTAAACCAGCAGAACTAGAAAAGTGTGAAAAAACCTTGAAATTCATCTATAAGGATCTTCTGTCACCCTTCTCGGATAACTTGCACACAGTAGCGAATTCATAACAATTTTAGTACCATAAGATGCCATATGTTCGATCCACATCCAAGACTAATCCTATTCTGAATCGTGGAATGAAGCGGATCATATAGGAATAAGTTCATTGACGAGCTAGCACACATGCCGTATATGCTTCTCTTTGGCTTGTGGAGTCCTGTAAAAGTTGCTGTCCAACTGTTACCAAGTCCAAAGGAGTAGACAGCTGACCTTCTAAAATACCTTCTGTTGGGTTAGTGGAGTTCTGTCCAACTGTAACAAACTGCTGAGGAGGCTGTAGCTGCTCTCTATATCGCGACATTCAACAATAGCAACAAGACATGGATTGTGTTGGTTGTGTGGAATGCGGTGCCGGCGAGTGTGCATTGTTTGATTTGCCCTGATGAAGACTGAAGTATTGCAGTTGAAATGTTGGCTCTAAAAACGAAAAGCTGATTTCAAGAGAACCGTTAAAATATTTGATGTCAGTGAAAGTAATCGTCCAGGAAGAAAAAAGTTAGAAAAAGCATTAAAAAATCTCAAGTTGGACATGTAGAAGTCTGTAGTCCTACACTGCTCAACTACATGTATAATATAATGCAGAACAACAAAACAAAAGAAATTGAAACTAAGAGAACAATCAGAGACTGCAAACGTCCATCCGTCACCCATTTTGTTTGCTTCTATGGTTGAGAGAATAGACCAAATCCAAGGCAGCAATTGGCTCTAGGAGGGAGGGGGGGGGCTCAGCCTTGTATGCGAGCGCTAATGTAGTTTGTTGGTAACGTCACGATGTTGCATAATTTGTAGCTATTGCCGTGGATGCGCAAGACATAAACAGGTATACCCCTAAATAAAATGGCTGGTGGGTAAAAACGTAGCAGTAAAAAAAATTAAATTTATGTTAAAAACAAGCAAGCATTAAAAGGAAACAAGACTTTACTATTTACTATGTTGGCCAGGTCCAATTATTCCATTTAAAATATGGTATATAACAGTGGCTGTGGTTTACATGAATAGTCTTATTTCTTCCCGATAGAACACTGACTTTATTTGTCGTTTGTTGTAATAATTATTAATCAACTTCTCTGTCATTACAATGTACAATAAGCTGGAGTTTGGTATAAGAATCAGCTCAATTGAACTCGTCATCGAAAGCTATGCAGCACTACATTGCAACATGACTACAACAAAGCTTACAGCAAGAAATCCATCCATGAGCAAAGGAATTCAGAATGATTCCTGGTAGAATTCAGAATGATTCCTGGTAAGCACAGGTACCTGTGCAGCTTTTCGAAGAAGAACAATTTCCAGAAATAGAAGGAAAAGCAAGGAAGAGACTGTTCACAAAGGCAGTAAAAAAATGCTTTTTTTTTATCGTTTGCCCAGTCTAACTGGATGTCTTTTCATTGCTACACATTTTAGCAAGCATAGTTAGCTAGAGGCCAAGTTTCGCCTCACAAACTAGTTTAGTGTCAATTCATGCCTAGCTGGCAAAGTTACTTGCCACCATGAATCGAAATGCCTCTTAGGAAAATGGGAAAGTCTTCTGCCCATGTCAGCTAGGCGTATCTGACAAGATAACTAGGCGTGGCGGAAGCTAACCGAATGCAACCCTCCAACAAACAAAAGAATGAAGTTGATTTCATCCAATTAAGAAATTCCCTGAGTAATTATCACCCTCAAGTGTCACACAAATGTGGCAGTGCCTCGGAAACACTTCAAAATGCGACGAGTTTATACTCCCTCACTTTAATTTTTTTAATACAAATTACACACAAAAAGAGCAGAGATGGACTATAATATTCATCAATCTGTTTGAGCAGTGGAATACTATATACCACCTGGTCCTTCACAGATGTGAAGAATTTTACTATAACGAGCTCTTTGATTCATTGATAAACTTCAAACTGTAAAGGATAGACACATTTAAAAAATCTTGGGAAGTGAGGATTGGAACAGAAGCAACTGAGTAATACCATCAGCTTGTCTGCAAGAGACTAATGTCATGGTAGATTCAGTCTTCATTGCTGGATAACTAAAAGTAAAAACAAAATGTTAAAAATCCAGCAGAAGACCACTTCAGGGGTACACCAGAGAACTTGTTAAATACTATAATACATATAATTATTTTCATGTATATATTGGATGTGACCATGATATTACTGTACATTTAATTACCTTGTGATGGTAGTGGCCTTTTTCTTGACCTGGATGTTTCTCCCTGCAAAGACTCTGCAGCTGTGTGTAAAAAAAATGCCACTCATTACAATGAACTTCTCAATAATCAACTTGAATTTTTACTCTCGCGACATTTCGACAAGATGCTCTCTAGCTTTCATCCAGCTACTTCTACACAACAATACCCACATTTCTGTTTATTTACTTAACTTTAACACTTGAACTTGAGGGGAGGGGGTTCTATAAACTATATGAATAAGTGCACTTTAAGCTAAAAAATATAATGATAGCCGTAAAAATAAAAAAATAAAATTAATTAATAAAAAAAAAAACTTTAAAAAACGTTTAAAAAAAAACTCAGTCAAAGTCCTAGATTTTAAAGAGAATGGTTCAACACATAATCCCTAGCTGCTTTGAAAATCTAAAATCCTAAAGTATATAATATTCAGGCAACAGAAATAGATGCACTGCTCGCAAATCAGACTTTCTCAATCCAACCATGCAAATTAATGTAAAGTTGAAGTCCATCATGTAATTAAAATTAAACAAACAAAAATGTATGCAACTGCTTGTTCATCACGGCACATATTTCATCACAACATGAGGCTTTTACTAATTTAAATATCGTAAATCTGGAATACTTTGTAATCCACTTTCACATCATATTTTTTGTGGTCTACTAATTATATTTTATTGGTGCAAACTGACTTTGAGACAATACGTGATTGACATCTGAAGACAAGCTAGTGTGGTTAAGATTGCTAGACTATGTCTTGTCCAAGCTTGCTATATACTAATTATTACCTGGCATATTTAAAAATCACATCAGCAACTATATTTACACAATAAACAAGGAATTTACTGCATAATAGGCATGAATACTTTACTTGTTTCAGGAAGAATTGAAGATGGTTGTGCTATAGGAATTTCTTGATTGGTGAACTCGATCCGAGAACCTATTGTCAAGGAAGTACACATGCTTACCAATTATTACCAGTGTGTGAATTTAACGATTGTGTAATATATATTTAATAGATAACCGGCTAAGCTTGTTTGAGCTACAAAATTAACCACAATTATCATTATTACCTTTGCATTCCGGGCATTGGCGTGAGATAGAAGCTTGCAGCATTGATGCTGGCGTGCAGTAGTAGTGACCTTCAGGGCAGCCCCACCATGATCCTTTCAAGAGCATGGGATAGTACAAATCCAAAACTGCCGAAATATTTCCACACCCCATATCAGCACTAGTAGATGCAAACGATGAGTACTTGCTCAAAGATGTTAAGAGTGATAGAAAATCTTTTCTTGTAACTTTCACCTTCTTCAGTGCTGCTTCCTTCAGGAAAGCTTCTGCTTCAGTTAAAGCAGGGTATTGATCCAGTGCAGAACCAGTGTTGTGTTTGACTGCAAGGCATTGCACAACAAGGCACACTCGCAAAAACTCTTTTTCTAAATCATTCACCACTGAATAAGTCAGACAGGATTTGTATTGTGATAACAGTGTCCATATGAACCTCTCCTGATTATTCAACTCTTCCTGAATGCCAGAAGTATTAGCATCAGTTTGTACGGATTTACCAAGCATCCATATTTTATACAGCAAGAAAATCAAAAACATCTTCTCCCTGCTTGCACCATTCAGTAGCTTTTGTATTTGTAACTTCAGACATGGAATCATCCCTAACAAATTCAGCTCTTTATCACGCCAGGCTTTGCTAAAAAAATTAATATCATGAATCTTGGATTCCAATAGTGTGACCAGTATTTCAGCAGTGATACCGTGCCCTTGATCTGCAACACGAATACAATTGGTAACGCACTGTAACCTATTGAAGGAGGTTTTGACAGCATTGCCATAGCGAAAACTCGTGCTTAATGGCATAGAACATGTCTCGACAGAACAGAGCAGAGGACTCACTAGCACAGGAGACTTGGAAGTATGATAAACATGCTGAGTGAATTCATCCAAATACTTCACAGTGAAGATGTGGCCGCAAATCAACTGGTAATAGCTTGCATTGGGATCAAAGCTGCTGGAGGATTTTAGCTCGTTATTGAAACTTCTGAGTTGGCATTTAGGGCAAATTGACAAGCAAGGCTCCCCACATAAGCCATAGCATTGGTGACCACACTTCAGTTTCTGTTGACAGCGTTCATCACAGCGTGGTCGGTTGCAAATATCAGAACATGTTCTCGAACAAACAAAGTGAACACAGTTCCACTCGCAGGGTTTATTGCAAGTGAGATAGTTGGGTTTCGAAAAACAATCATAATCATGAGAGCTATGTGAGCAAGATACCTTGATTGCTTTATCACAAATAGGATCATCCAGCCCGGTGCAATAAATATTCAACTGGTGACCACAGAATCTCTTATGCTGGACTCGGAAACCGCATGGTTTGTGGATGTTCCTGGAACTGCACAAAGAGCACCGTCCACCACATGCATGTCCACAAGGCAATGATTGTCGGCACAATGCTTTACAAGGTGACTCCAAGGGAGTGGATGAACAGGTGGCTTTCACGAAATGCCCACAAGGATATTTCTTCTCTATGTTTACTAAGCACTTCTCGATGCATGGCTCCCCACAGGTCTTGGGACAAGAATGTTCGCATGTTAATGTCTTCCTGCATTTCATTCTACATGGATCATCCTCAGGATTCTGGGTTTGATAACATGGTCTTGTTAAATTATGACCACACGGCCACACCTTTCTTACCATCACTTCACACCTTTTATTGCATGTTTCATTGCACTTCAAGCCACAGTCATGTCCACAAGGGAGCTTTCGGTTGCACTCCTTGTCACACTCGGAAGAAATAGAGTCATTATCACCACATAAAAATTTCCAACAAGGCACTTCTGCTTGATGACGACATCGTAGTTCAAATTGAACTGGTACTTGACACTTCACAATAGAACAAAGCTCACCACACTTGAGTTCACACTTATGCTTACACGGCAGAATTTTCTTGCACGACTCAGTGCAGTTCTTGGGCAGAGGATCAGTGTGACAAGAAAACATTAGCTTGTGACCACACTCAGATATGGTTTTAAGGACTTGAACTTCGCATCTCGATTTTCCACAAGGCTCATTACATTTATTTGGGCACAAATGCTTGCATGACAGCAGTTTCTTACACGGTGCAGTGCAGTTTTTACGATCACATTCAACATGACAAGGAAGCTTGACCTTGTGGTTGCATTCTGGCACTGTTTTGAGGACTTGCACTTTGCAGTCTCCGCAAGGTTGATAGCAATTTCTTTTACATGAATGACCCTCGGGGCATTTGCGGGAACAGTTTGATGTACACAGTATTAAATCATGATCTACGAAGCACTTGACCACGACCTTGTGACGACAAGAAGGCATTTCCACAACTACATCTTTCGAGCAATTCATATCACATCCTTGGAAGCATTTGAGAGGACATGAATGACCACGTTTGGGGCATGCTTTTTGGCATGGCTTTGTGCACTTCACAGTTGTAGGATTTATGTGGCAGTGCATTTTTGCTTCGTGACCACATGCTAATCTCCGTATCACATTGACTGTGCATTTACAATTCTTCCAGCACAATTTGTCACATGGATGATCATCAGGACATTTCTTTGCACAAGGCTTCGAACATCTGTAGCTAGTATGCTCAGGATCAGTGTTGTGACAAATGCTGGAGCAAACATGTCCACACTGTAAGCGAAACAAGCATGTATTGCGACAGCCACCTTTGGGAGACTTATCAGAGAAATCTTGACCATTCTTGGCCACAAAAGTGATGTTAGGATGGTTATTACATTGAAGCAGAAGTCCATCTCCCAGTTTACATTTACTTTCCATGTCGGACATTATAGCTTCCCAAATAGGCACTTGAGCACAAAGCATTTTGAAATTACCTATACAATAAAAGCCCATCCGGGCCCGAGAAAGAGCAACACAGACACGATTTTCTTCTTTGAGAAAACCAACCTCGCTCGCACTGTTACTTCTGACAAGGGACAAAAGAATAATGTCATTTTCTTCACCCTGGAAGTTGTCTACAGTGCTCAACCTAACACCTTCAAAGTGACATTTGGGCATCAGTTTTCTCAAGGCAAAGAGCTGGCCGGAGTAAGTCACAAGGATGGTTATTTGACCAGGAGCATAATTCTGTTGAAGGAAGTATCTGCAGAGAGCAACTAGGTACTTTGCTTCATGAACATTGGAATGACTCATAATGTCAGTGTCATTATGTTCATGTTTATCATGACTTATGAAGTAGAGATTAGTGCTGACCCCTCTGATGTTAGGATACTCCTCTACTGAACGGTGGTTGAAGAGGATGTCATAGATATGTGGCTTGACAAGCTGTGCTATCTCTGGTCTCATCCGATGCTGAACAGTTAGAGTGACGTGGGGGTGATTATTGAGAATGAGGCGCTCAAAGAGGGAGACATCAAGTCTGTATTTCTTGGCTAGTTCATAAACATTTGGCTTGGGTTTAAGCTGCTTGTGATCACCTATCAATATAAGATGCTGTGTTCCAGCATTCAGTGCCGACACCACGTGAGACTCAAGGACTTCTGCAGCCTCTTCGATGATCACTATTCTGGGCTTGACCATGTGCAAGATATGTTGGTACTTGGCTGCACCTGTGGTAGTCATTCCTATCACGGAAGCCTCTTCAAGGACATACCGGTCCATTTCCTTTCGAAGTTCCTCAACCTTAGTGCACAACTTGTTATACTTTTCGATTTCTTCTTTGCACCTATGTAAAAGTTGGTCTTGATAGAGAGAGTGCCAATACCTGTACAACCTCAGGCGGTCATTGGAAGACAGCTTACCAATATTCTTTATTTTCACAGCATTCATCTCTGTCATAGGCTTGACAGTGGCAATTTGATTTTCCACTCTCGCAGCGCTCTGCAGGTCTCCAACAATTTTGGGTGCATACTCAGGACTGTCTTCTGGTATGTAAGGACTGAATTGTGATTGTTGATGAAAATATAATTCCTTTGTTTTTTCAAATTCTGTCACAGCATAATCGTCATCATCAAGAGTTCGTTGGTGTAGCTCAATTTGATCATCCGTTCTGACATCAATCAAGTCATAACCAAATTCTTTATCATAAGGTACAGCAATGCCTTCATGATCAACTCTGTGTGTGGGAACATGCATCTGAGAAATATCTCCAGAGATGTGCTCAGTTAAGGATGGTTTGTTTTCTTGAGCAGAAGTAGCAATGTTAGGGTCAAGCTGGTTACAATGAAAATTAGGAAGTACCACTTCTAACACACCTAGCCAAATCAAGAACATACCTTCCCGCTGGTCAATAGTTTCTGTGCCAAAGGTGAAGTAGTAATGGTGATCAGGATGCATAAACTTCACAAGTTTTTGAAAATGCATAATATATTTATCTGATTGAATGAGTTCCTCAAATAACTCCTGAACAGATATCCTACATTGAGTTACTTCATCCATTGCTCTAAACTTCTTCTTGCGCACTTTTTGAGGCATAGTTACTTTCTTACGCAAATGACGTATATTAAAGCCATTGAGTTGCTCGCTCTTGGACCTTGATCCAATGCGAACTAAGCCCACTTTATCCCTTGCACTCTTGTAAAAAGGACATTCCAGAATTCCTTCAAGGAATTGATCAAGAGCATGATTGGTATAGCACATGACCAAGATAGGAGACATTCCATCCCAATTCCAAACCGATTGATTGTTTAGTAAAGTTTCGACAATTTTTAAACCAATGTAAGTTTTACCAGTTCCCGGTGGGCCTTGGATTAATGCTATTTCTTGAGTCAAAGCATTTTGGAGTGCTCTCAACTGAGATTCATCAAGTTCGACTAAGTCTAATGAAGGCCATGATGTAACATTACTCACATCAACAAGGGATGCACCCAAGTCATTTGTCTTTTTGGCAACTCTGCTAAGACAATTTTTCCCATCAAAAGAGCTTTCCTTGTCTTTAGCAATTAGATGACTGATATCATAAAGTGTTGTAGGGTTCTCTGCAAGGTACTGGGGTTCATTCACACTGTTGCATTCACCAGCTATCAGGTACTTTGTGAAAGGCATCGTGTTCACTTCAGCAGTTTGTAGGCTACGAAGGATGTGGCGGCTGCCTTCAAAGTAAGCACATGACTCCACCATTGTGAAGGATTTCTCCCTCAATTTGAGAAGCTCGACAGTATCCTGAAACAAGACATCTACATGTAGTTCTCCAGTTGCAATTTTTTCAGTGTCACGGCTGATGACAGTACCAAAGTAAATATGATCCTTAAAATCATCGGGTGTAAGACAAAGAAGCGAGCCAAACAATAGCTTCTTAGAATGTTCCCAGTTGTAACGAACATGAGATACACGAATGCTAATTCTGTAGCATATCCCAGAGTCTGTCAAAAGTGGTTTTGTGAGGCAAACATTTTTATAGATTCTGACATTCTTTAGTTTTCTTCCACGCAGCCCTTGAAAGTAGTCATTAATGCCCTTCCTTAAAGGTGCTATGAAATCTTCTCTCAATAACCGAAACTGAATGTCGTAGTAATGAAGCCAATCTGAGTAGCATCCTTGAACTATGTTCTTCCTCAGGCATCTGCTAGATATATTACAGGATGTACATATCTCCTCCCATCTAGGCAAAATGGAGATATTCCTATAATCGTAATTGTTCCAATCCTGGTCGTGGGAGGCATTCTCTACCACTGTGCATCTTGCTGTGTGTTGTTCCCTAGCAAGTTCATGAAAGGAAAAGATGTCATGCATCATGCAAATCAAAGTGTCACTGTCTGAACCAGTTTCACTTGAATGGGACAACTGGACCACCTCGTCTACTTTACACTTGAGCTCATTGATCGGAAGAACTGACCAAGCAGAGTCAGGAAGAATTTGTAACAATTTACAGAAAAGAGTACAAATTGTCTTGATCTTTTGTTCCAGTGTAGAACTTTCTGAATGAGTGATACTCAATTTCTTCAAGTTGCTGATGTACAGCTTCAAGTTCAACTGAAAGACCGCACACCTGTCACTTAAAACTTCACCAAGGATTAGGCAAGCTTTGTTACCAAGATCATTGGAAGTGGTGTGAGTGATTTTACCAAGAAATGTTGCTATTTTTGACAAGATCTCAAGAATGGTGTCCATGACATCATCATTTGTTAGTGTACTCTTGCTCAGTGTGTCTTGAAAGACCTTAATTTTGGCAGAGAGTTTTGTCACCAATTTCTCAGGTTGTAAGAGAGCCAATTCAGCAATTTCACTCTTTGAAAAAGGCCGAATATTTTCAAGCCATGATTGACTTCTCCTGGAATATTTTCCACTTGCTCCAAAGGAGCGATTCACAAATTTTCTATCACAGAAGTTGTAAGAGGCTTTGCTGTAGTGTCCTTTCATGGGTTGATGATGTGATTTGAATAGTTTACTGTTACCACGTTCTGGAATGCTGTTCTTATGATGGTGCATTTGCTTGACTCTTCCCCACTCTCTCCTGCCCCTGCCATGACCTCCTTTAGACACAAAACTGTTTCGTTGATCAGATAATGGTGTTGCTCTTTCATCTGCAGAAGGAGAAGCTCTGGGAAAGTGTTGACTATGGCTACACATTCTTTTGTCATGAAGAGTCCTAGTATTTGGCAGATCGCCTGAATCCTGCTGATGGAAAAGTGAGTAGGAAGATCGGTAATCACATGAATCACTCTGGAGTCGCTTTCTTTGTCCATCAACATTTCTCTCCATTATCAAAGGATAGAGCAGCTATTGCATACGAATCTATATATGATTCATAAAGCTCCTACAATTATTGGAGAATAGGTTAAAAATAATACCTGTACCATAACATATATACTTATTTTGCAAATTTGTTATAGAATCTTATACCCTTTAGAGAAAAATATGACAAGTAAGATTTTTACTAAGAAGCTTTTTAAGAAGCTTTTTAACTTCATAATAGCAGAGCATAGGTTGCAGCGCATTCTCATCACTTGACTTTACACGGAATGTGCCAATTTTGTTGGAATACAAGTCTTATATATAGCTAAAATGAATCTCTTGAGGGTCACAAGTGGAACATGTAACCACATATTGCAGCTAGATGCAATGCTCTCATTTTTTGGACATGATATGTTTGGAACTAAGCGTATCAGCTATACTGCATGCCCGAAGTTTTTGAATTTATATAGAAGTCTGGGAATAGAAATTTCTTAAATAGAGTACTAAATGAAAAGCTAGTCTGAGATGAGAGAAAGTGAGTTGACAATGACCGAGATAGGCCAGATCACATCGAGTTGAAGTCAGAGCTTTCTCTAGTTCCGGCTTGCTGGTATATAGATGGGCACTTCATTGAATGCATGACATATGTTCCAGCCAAATTTGATGGATAACTTTGAGGAAATGACTAACACTCTGGTGTGCCTAACTTCCCAGCAAATGTGGGAGTAGAGGGTTACTGTATATCATTCTCCCTGCCTAACCAAGAGAGATATATACACCCACATAATTGCCTTGCTGGCTGGCCTGAGACTAAGTCACACATAAATCAGAGACACAAGTTAGTGTACAACCTCATGTTCTTCTTATCACAAATTACTATGACTCTCTCTAAGGAAATCAAGTCCAGGTGCATATTTACCTTATGAAAAATAGGATGTTACTTGCATTACAAAGTTAGCTCAAGCACTTTGCCAAGACTTTGTTTCATTTATTAAATATTGCATGTGTGTATGTGGGAAATTGCATTCATTCACCAATGTGGATAGAGAAACAGGGACAGGAAAAGGCAAGAGCTTAAAACAGAGGGCGAAGGAAAAACATTACTTAACTGCAAAATAAATTCACCACAATACAAATATATTGCGTATATGTGATACAATCTGAGAAAAGGGCCCACTTTGCCCCCAAACTGATTATGCACTAGGACCTGAAATAGCTACCAAGGTTATGAATCATGATATTTAATTACCTCAGAGGCATCATGGGTCATTGCTCTATCTTTCTGCAAAGTTTCAAGGCCAAAAAGCACTTCCTTCCATCCAAGCGAACAGTTAGAAAAAGCTTAAAAAATAGACAAGTCATGCGAAGCTACCACGTATACGGAATAAAAATACGGGCACAAGGGAATTTCCCTTCGGTTTCCGTAGCAACCTAAATAAAAGCATGGCAATTGAAAATGTGATGTCATCAATGCGTGATGCAGAGTTTCACGTAAAACAACACAAGGGAAATTTCAATACGTGTTTTCTCATTTGAGGGTGTTTTGAAGAATAGAAGCAAAACTGTGTATAACTTTTGAATGGCATTAGATCAAGGCACTATTCCAGCACCATTACACTTAGCTATCCTTGCACTTTAACCTCTTGCCAATAACGCAGTTTTTTGTTTGTTTTGGCGAAGTGGGCCCTTTTCTCAGATCCTATCACATGTTGCTAAAGAAAATCTGGTATCAGCATTGAGAGAGAATGAACACCACAGCAGCATGTAGCATAGCTGTTAATAAATCATACATCCATGCACTGTATGTCACTGGAACAATAGAAAATAGCCCCACTGCACAAGTGTGCTCTGAAGAGTTACTGACTTCACTTTTGACTGGATGTACGCTGGAAACTCTGTTTGGTGTTAGATATGTTATCTTATGAGCGTCAGTAATTAAGGTGTTTCTGACAATTTGGAGGTCGTTTATAGAACTATGGAGAACAAAACATCACACCTTGCTGCTTTGTGTGTGTGTCGGTGTGTGCATGCATGTGCGCGCATGTGAGTGTCCGTGTGTGTCTGTCCATGTGTGTGTGTGTCCATGTGTGTGTGTGTGTGTGTGTGTGTGCACGCATGTATGTATGAATTTGAGGGAGATTCAACATACAGATGACCATATCCAAAGAATAGCAGAAACACATTTTTTAATATCGAATTTGAGTTTTTAGTTTGGATTCCCATTACCCAGGGAGTCTAGGAGTTGGTAGCAGTCATTGACATTCCACACCGGTTTGAGACATTTGGTGGGATCAACTCAGATGAAGATGCTGGAGAACTTAGTACAAACTTGTTGTATGGAGATTGCGATGAAAAGGCAGAGGGGAAACTGCAAACGCATGAACTGAAGAGAAAGATGCGGGACAACAAAGAGATTGACGCAATATACACCAACAAAGTTGTCATGGGACAAGGCAGATGCCAGCTCTCACATTGTTTTCCTGCACTGTAGTCTCGTGAGTCAGATCCTTTACCAATTCTTTTTGCCATTTGAACCAGTTAATGGTCTAGCCTGCACTTCCCCATAGAAATAAACGTGACTGGGCCCTCCTTAAACAGAACTGTTTCGTAAGATGATACTACAGTCCATTTCAAAGTCAGTCTACCAAACTCTTTAGGGAAAAATACAGCACACAAACATAATACAATGTGAACTCAATATCTCACGCATTGTGAAATAAAATAGGTGGTAGTCATTCAATCTCACTTGCTTTGCAAGGTGCTTGGCAACAACAAACATTTAAAAACAGCAGAAAGAGCAACTACGTAAGTAGAGTGCCCTCAAGCAATTGCTTTCCTGTTCCCCCACCCCATCCCAAATTTGTTCAATTCTCCCCTACAAATGAAATGAAAGGGAGACATCCTCCTTTAATTTAAAACATAAAATGGAAACTCGTAAAAAATATATCTCCTACTATACAACTGTATACTTGTAAATGTCAGGGAGAGGCAAGCATATTAATTCACATTGGTATGATAGTGTCAATATATGGTAATCAAAATTGTCATATTAAAGTCAAAGAATATTTAGATCAAAGTTTGCCATATTAGCAGCTTCTGACCAAGCAGGGTGGGTTGAGTCGTCCATATCCGGTGCATGTTGATTTCCTTCAGCCAGCACATGAAGTTGTCCTCCGATTACAAGTCCACATTCAGGACACTTTGACGTCTGCATTGCCCCTCCACATTCCCCGATGCAATATAAATGGCCATTAGCACACTTGAACCACTTTCCCTTGGTCAAACCAATGGCACTAACAATCATAACCCTCTCTTCTTTAGTGAGTCCAACCCCCAACTCATAAACCTTGCTGAGATTCTTAATGACAGCTATTATGCCAGTTTCATCATCTTGACTTAACCTCTCTAATTTCCATCCACTTTCATGAACAATCTGCATGCAATGCTGAATGCTTTGCTTATGATCTTGAGTCAATTGACTTTGCTTCATGTAAACTTCACATATAAATTTACAGAGTTTGGCAGCGCAAGATACTCGCCTTGCTTCACCCGTGATGTCCAACACCTGCTGATTTGAAAGAAATTTCTGGAACACAAATGACTTCATCAAGACAAGATCACTCTTTATGTTTTCTGTATCACAAATAACACAACTTGATTTGTATTTATCTGCCACACTTGTGTTTATAGTTGACAAAGTTTCCAAAATATTGAGAATGGCAGTTAAGATCATAATTTGAACAAACATGGCATGGACTTGGTATAGAAGAAGCTTTTCACAAATTGAGACATTATAACCTAAAGATGCCATTTCCTCCTCAATGAAAGACTTCATCACAGACTCGGATGCTTTCCATTTCAGAGCTGAAAACTTCTCCTTCAGATCACTCTTTGGAATCAGCTGTTTGCGCTTGATTTCTTCAATGTCCTTCAAAATACATTTCACTTTGTTGCAGTAACGTAGAGTGGTCCTGATAGGAGTCCTACACTTCGGACAGTCGATAAACTTCACTTCGCCTGTAGAATCGACATCCTTTTCAAAGTAGTTGTCAAGACTGCTCACTTCGATCAAATGGCCACAATCTTTCAGTTTTAAAAACCTGGCATCTTCCTCGTCCTCTGTACCAAAAAATATCTCGCACACCACTTCTTTGTCACAAATACGACACAGGCTAGGACACTCCTCTCCACACAAACTGATGCATGGGTGGCCACATCCTAAGGTCTTCTCACAAGGTACATCACAAGGAGGTCTATCACAAATCTCGCCACAGTGCAGCGTACACTTGAAATGCTTGCATGTCCATCCACACGGTTCCATGCAAGGAGTGCAAGATTCATAGCACCTTTTAGGACAGTGACTATGAATGCAGAAATTGTCGCAGGGTTTCATGCATGGAGGGCATTTAGAGGCACAGGGAAAGTCACACGAGTGTCCACACACCAGCTGACGACCACAGTTCTGATTGCAACTCTTGTGCAATCGACCCATCTGACACTCGCCACAAGTCCCTGTGCATTTGTCCCCACAGTCAAGAACACTGTTGCACTTTTCGGGGCACTTCACTGCTTGTTGGGAGCACGGCTTCTTCACCTCATGTCCACATGGTAATTCTTTGTTGACTTCAACAAGGCACTTGCGAGTACACGGATTTGAACAGCTATTTTGACAGGCATGGCCACATGGCAAAGTTTTTTCACAGGGAGCAGGGCATGCAAAAGAAGAAAGGTTAGAACCACAAGGCGTAGTTACCTCATGGCCACAGAGTGGAATAACTCTTTTCACAGTTGCAGAACAAGGCCTGCAACCCGTAGCACACTCGTAACATTTTCGTACGCACCTGTGACCACAAGGTAAAACTTGAATACAATCTTTTAAGCATTTGTAAATTTGGTGGTCCTTATCTTTGGGGTGACAGATACGTGGACAGGCATGTCCACAAGTGAGGCGGACTCCACACATTTTTTCACAACCACCTTCTGGGCATTTCAAAAAGTCTTCCGGAAATTCAGCCCACACCTTGCTCCCCTTGTGCACCTGACAATAGAGAGGAAGAGAGCTACCAACACAACTCTTTTTCTCAAGGTCGCCGATGATTTTAGGCCACACTGTACTCTCCCTGTCACGAAACATATCAAGGTTGCCAATAATGTAGAGGCCCATCTTGGCTCGTGAGAGAGACACACATATTCGGTTGGATTTGTCAAGAAAACCGATGCTTCTTTTGGAATTACTGCGCACGAGTGACAAGAGAATGATATCATTTTCTTCTCCTTGAAAGTCGTCGACAACAGCAACTCGAGTCCCTTGAAAGGTCTCTCTTGTCATTCTCCGTCTTAGCTCAAACAGCTGCCCCCGGTACGTGGTTAAAATGGTGATCTGGTGAGGTTGATAGCCTTGCTTGAAAAGATGACAACACAATGCAACCAAGTACTTGGCTTCAAATTCATTAACATGAGTAGTGACATCACTAGCTTGCTCGTTCTTTTCAGGTTGAGTGTGAGAAATCATAAACACATTCTTAGCAATTCCACGAATATTTTCATATTTGGTTACTGATTCGTGGTCCTTCAGTTCAGGATATATGCTAGGGTGGATGAGGCTTGATATTTCAGGCCTCATACGATGTTGGACACCCAGGGTGACATAGTTGATTCCATTCTTGACCATTCGTTCAAAAAGAGAAACGGCCAAGCCATGTTTAACTTCCAAATCATAAGAGTTAGGCTTGGGTCTGAGCTGTTTGTGGTCCCCAATCAAGACAAGTTGTTGAACACTTGGCATAAGAGAGGTAATGGTATGAGCTTCAAAAATTTCAGCTGCCTCCTCAAAGATTACGATTTTTGGGTAAATGCTTTTGAGGATGTGGTGGTGTTTGGCTGCACCTGTCGTTGTCATGCCAATTACATCAGTGCCACGAAGGATATACTCATCAATTTTCTTGCGACAGTCTGCATATTTTTCACACCATTGGTTGTATTGGTCGATGAGTTTCTGCATTTCCTTTGTGTTATGCTGTGCACATTGCCTTATCCAGTAATTATAAAGCCTCCACTTACTGTCAAGTGGAAGTGTACAAACATCTTCGACAGAGCACATCTCTTCAATGCTCATAGAATTGCAATTCACTTCCTTTTCGACCTTTCGTCTCTTTGCATTGTCAACCTGGACAGTGATACAGACACTTGCATTGGGTTGCTTGGAGTTGGAGGGGCTTGAAAATTCTATATCTTCTCCTTCAATAACACGATTTTCTTCCAGCAATTTAACCTCATCGTCAACATCAATAAAATCCAATGCTGCGGAAACGCCGATGTTATTTTTAATCTCCTCTGATATAACAACCTCGGAACCAGTGTTAAAGTCTTGTTTGGACTCAGAAAAACTAGAATATCTCAATTCTAGCCAAACCTCAACCTCTCTACCATCTTCACTGTGAAGTGCTTCAAGTTGGCAGAAGTGTCGATCAAGCATGACACTCTTCAGCTCTGACAAACATGGCACATTTTTGTCAGTGCTAGAACCACCAGAGAGCAGTTGATGGATTTCATTCTTGCTAGCTAGCATTCCAATGTGTGCCTCATTCTGTTTTCGAGAAAGAAAGCGAGGGAGTTCGTGTTTAGACAAAACCGCTAGGACTTTGTTTCGCAAAATGCAGCTAGACAACTGCTTACTCTTGCACCTACCACCAATGCGAACAATGTTCGGTATTTCTTTACCGAGAGCAGTATTCTGTATGCCTTCTAGAAACTGGTCTAGTGCATGGTTGGTGTAACATATAACAAGTATGGGAGCTTCTTTATTGCAATCCCAAATGGAACGATTACGCAGAAATGCTTCTACTATTTTCAGGCCAATAAATGTTTTGCCGGTTCCAGGAGGGCCTTGAATTAGTGAAACCTCTTTAGTGAGAGCCATTCTGAGAGCATCCAGCTGAGATTCATCTAAACAAGTAGATGAAGGTAGTGGCCAACTGGATAACACATTGATAATTGTATTGGACTTAATCTCCAATGTATCCTTCAAGTCAAACTGGACCTGCCTTTTATGCAAAGAGTATGATGGAAGAGGAATATCTCTCAGTTTGCAGTCAACTACGTATCTCTTAAATGGAATAGTATCACTGGTTGAAGAGATCTCCTTAAGTTGACTCAAAATGTGTCTGTAGGCTTCAAAGTATGCCATAGATTCCACCATAGTAAAAACATCACTGGGATTAAAGTGAAACTCAGATGTGTCGCCCTCAAACTTGACCATTAAAAATCCATCTTTGAGAAGGGCTAAATCATTCTTCACCACAGAAGCAAATATGATGGAATGCTGAAAACCATCCTTAGAAAGGCACAGGAGAGACCCAAAAATTAATCTCTTCGAGTGTTCCCAGTTCACTTTGGCGAGACGAGAAACATCAAAGTGCACCTGAAAACCAACTCCAGAAAACAAGCACACAGGATTTTGAACTCTGACATTCTCATACACTCGTACGTTTTCTTCCCTTCCCCAGCGACTCTTGTTAGGTGAAATCAAGTGCTGAATTCCATGCCTCAGAGGTCTCAAGAAGTCCTCACGCATGAGGCGATACTGAACATCCAGATAGTGATCCCAATTCCTATACTCTCCTCTGATAATGTTAGTAGGAAGGTACACTTTTGAATCATCGGAGAACATCTCGCAAAGCGAAGGAAGAATGTCCATATCTGTAAAATGCTGAGATGGTCCAGCTAAACTAATGTCTTTTACATAAGCCGCAGATTTTTTCTCATCAGCAACAGTAAACAAGTCTTCAAGACTATTAATTTTTCTCTTCAGGCTATCTGAAACATCTCCATCTCTACTAAGACACTGAACAGTTTCCTTGATGGACAACATCGGAAAGGTGCTGAGAATTGTTTTTGGAATAGTAGTAATTGCCTTTATACCAATCTCAGTAAGGTAGTTTAGGTAATGTGGGTTTTCTCTTCTGACATACCCTTTGCTCTCCGTTACCATCTCCTTGATCAGTTGATCAAGTTTAAAAAGGAAAACAGCATAAGTTGCATCAGGACAAAAGAGTCTAGCTAACACTCTTGAAGCAGTTCCATGTAAATCATCAGCTTTCACCAGCAAATAGAGCATTTTTATCAAGTGCTTCAATGTCATTGGTTTATTGCAGTAATTACCATGCCTGTATGCAGCTAAGAAGCCAGATTCATTCTCTCCAGCACAAGCTAGCACATCAGTTGGGCGAGACTGTGCTAAAGACCTAATTTCATCCTGGGACAAGTGCCTGCAGTGCTGATTATGAGGAGCGGAAAATTTTGGTGCTTGATTCCGATGATAACTTCTTGAATCGAACTTGGGGAAAGCCCTCTCTTCATTGCGTACTTGTCCTGAAATTCTGTGGTTATGCTCATGTGCCCGATATTTACGGCTCGAGTGCCGTTTCAAATGGCCGCTCATCTGTAACAAGATCCAGAACAAAACTACATGGACTACGTATCATCATAGGCAGAGGAATTAAGTTAATATAATTCATGATTGAGTGTAGTTTATGATTGAGTGTAGTTTAGAAGTTCAAATGGATTCTAGAGTACAACCAGATGTTCTAGTATGACCCTCCATTCATATATTGTATCAATACAATGTTCACAGACATGAGTCTGCAGCTTCGTGTTAAGAGAAAGATAAGAGTATAATTTCGGATTTAACCGACTAAATGCCAACCTTGTTGCGATCGTCAGCCATTACAAAAAATATTTTTAATTTTGCTCTCGCGCCCTGTCCAACCGGAAATAAAGTCTTATAACTATTTTAAATCAATAGAGCAGTCTGTTGGGAATGTGCATATATACAAAGTACAGTTTATTCCCCTGACAATGTCCAAGTCTGTGCCATATGGCAGGCTTATAGCAAGGATGACTCTAAACTGGAATAATAGTAGTGACTGTGTATTGATTTTTATTATTTAAAAAAAATGAAAAATAATTTCCATGGAATAGTTGGATGCAGTGAATGGGCGAAAGCAGTTGTGTAGCCTTCCTCAGGAAAAGAGCTTTATCACGGGCCTATACAAGTTGATCAAAAAATTACTAGAATGGGATATCTAAACCGAATTGGTATCTCTCCCACCCCCACATATTTGCATATGATAAGAGACAGAATACTTGTAGGCATCCGAGAAAGCACTCTACCCGAACACCTTTAATTAGAATCTGCTCTCACTCTTGAACAACCACAGAAGATGGTGATGTAGCCAGAGGCTATCCACGAGCAGCACAAGGCACTACAACAAAAACAGAATTTGACGAACTGGAAGAGCTCCAAGAAGTATATAATTCCAGAGATTCAGCCAAAATTCGACATCAGGGCAACTCCGAACCAAGACAAAAGTCAAGGTACCATCCTAGCCGGTGTACTTCGGTCTTACACCATGCACAACCCCGGAGGAACAACACACAGGAATCATTGATACCTCATTGCCATCCATGCTCCAACAATGACTGGGTCATAAACCAGATCGGGGGCAGCTCAGGCCAGGGAACAAAAACAGGAGCTGTTGATACCTCATTGCCATCCATCAACAGTCATAAACCAGATCGGGGGCAGCTCAGATGGTCTGACCAGTCTGGGCCTGACCACTTTCAGAAATTCATTGATGTGATCCTTAGGAGGCATGCACATTTTCATGTTATTTATGACAGCTACGAACAGCACGATCAACCATGGTTTAGTGCAATGCGTCAAGTGAATTGCATCTGCATTCCATTATATCACAAGATAAACTGAACAACTTGATGATATACAAGGAAGGATCTCACAGACAAGCTTTCTGCATTTCCTCAATTAGAATGCATCTTCAATTACACTGCGCCATTTTGCACACTTGACTAGACCACGCAGCCAGGAAGCTCATGAAAAGAATAGAACATGAAGCTGAGCAGCATTTTCTTTGCCTTGAGGGTAGGTGACCCGACCCTTTGAAGCGACCCAAGAAGTGACTCTGGTGATAAGCATGTGTGTGTACAGTGCACAAATAACGAAAAAGATGGCAGGACATTTGTCATCCCCAGTAGCAATTTTGTAGGTTGCTCAGACAAATATTCATTCACTTTTTAGTGTATCTAGTACTTCAGTGCTAGTTACTTAGTAGAGGCAAAAAATAAAACAATTGTTTTTGGATCCCCATGCAGAATCCATTGGGTGCGTGGGGACCCTCCGTGAAATTCATTCTTAATGGCGTTCATCTAACAGATAATATTTAAAAAAATAATAATAATATAAATAAAGTTATCTTCCTTGGCGGTGAAAGCCACATCACCATGTCCTGTCCAAAATGGCAGCATTTGAGCAGCAGGTCAACTTTGTGGATTCCAAGAGCTAATCCAGTATCCAGTCGAGCAGCCAGTGAGCTGTGGTGATGAGAGAGCTTCTGCATTGAGTGTTAGTCAATGCTATGGTAATGTCTAGAGCTACTGCAGTCGAGCGGGCAGAGAGCTGACACAATAATGAAGCCACTCCAGGCAAGTTGTTTTCCACATGTATCATTTCAAGGAGCTAGTTTAATTGAGGGCATGGTCTGTGAAGGTGATAACTAAATGTTCATTCAACTGTGCCAATGTCGAGACTGACTCCAGAGAAACAATCTTTTGGTAGCTGTTTTAATGTGTACAGCTGCTCCAATGGATCTTCAGATGCTGTGATGTCGAGGGATACTCCAGCAATTCTCAGAGGACTGCAGTCAAGCGCATCATCGTACAGGGAGGGAAATAAAATTAAAACTCACCCCTGTTTACCACATTTAATCGCTAGCGCTAGATTATTAGCATTTAATTACTACAAAAAAAAAATGACTATTAGTAATACTGCGCACACGTCTGACACACTGCGGCATATGCTTGCATCTTGATAGTGAGTAGCCACACCCACTAATATTTTTAGTCTACTGGCAGAGCATTAGCTGTCTTGATTGGTTATTGATTGGAAAGTGGCGACAGCTGTTTTGTAAAGATGCAGTGTGTGTGCACATGTGTTGGTGTTTGTGAGTGTTGGTGTTGGTGTGTGTGTGTGTGTTTGTGAGTGTTGGTGTGTGTGTGTTTGTGAGTGTTGGTGTGTGTGTGTGTGTTTGTGAGTGTTGGTGTGTGTGTGTGTGTGTGTGTTGGCGTGAGTATGTGTTGGCGTTTGTGTGTATGTGTCGGTGTGTGTTGATGTGTGTGTGTGTTGGTGTGTGTGTGTGTTGGTGTGTGTGTGTGTTGGTGTGTTGGTATGTGTGTGTTGATGTGTGTGTGTGTTGGTATGTGTGTGTTGGTATGTGTGTGTTGGTATGTGTGTGTTGGTATGTGTGTGTTGGTATGTGTGTGTTGGTATGTGTGTGTTGGTATGTGTGTGTTGGTATGTGTGTTTTGGTATGTGTGTGTTGGTGTGTGTGTGTGTGTGTTGGTGTGTGTGTTGGTGTGTGTGTGTTGGTGTGTGTGTGTTGGTGTGTGTGTGTTGGTGTGTGTGTTGGTGTGTGTGTTGGTGTGTGTGTGTGTGTTGGTGTGTGTGTATGTGTCGGTGTGTGTTGATGTGTGTGTGTGTGTTGGTGTGTGTGTGTGTTGGTGTGTGTGTGTGTTGGTATGTGTGTGTTGGTATGTGTGTTGTTATGTGTGTTGGTGTGTGTTGGTGTGTGTGTGTGTTGATGTGCGTGTTGGTATGTGTGTGTTGGTATGTGTGTGTTGGTATGTGTGTGTTGGTATGTGTGTGTTGGTATGTGTGTATTGGTATGTGTTTGTTGGTGTGTGTGTGTTTGTTGGTGTGTGTGTGTTTGTTGGTGTGTGTGTGTTTGTTGGTGTGTGTGTGTGTGTTGGTGTGTGTGTGTGTGTTAGTGTGTGTATGTGTGTTGGTGTGTGTGTGTTGGTGTGTGTGTGTTGGTGTGTGTGTGTTGGTGTGTGTGTGTTGGTGTGTGTGTGTGTGTTGATGTGTGTGTGTGTGTTGTTATGTGTGTGTTGTTATGTGTGTTGGTGTGTGTGTGTTGGTGTGTGTGTTGGTGTGTGTGTTGGTATGTGTGTGTTGGTGTGTGTGTGTTGGTGTGTGTGTGTTGGTGTGTGTGTGTGTTGGTGTGTGTGTGTTGGTGTGTGTGTGTTGGTGTGTGTGTGTTGGTATGTGTGTGTTGGTATGTGCGTGTTGGTATGTGTGTGTTGGTGTGTGTGTTGGTATGTGTGTGTTGGTATGTGTGTGTTGGTATGTGTGTGTTGGTATGTGTGTGTTGGTATGTGTGTGTTGGTATGTGTGTGTTGGTATGTGTGTTGGTATGTGTGTTGGTGTGTGTGTGTTGGTGTATTTGGTGGTGTGTGCAAATGTTGGTGGTGTGTGTGTATGTGGTCTGTGTGTGCATGTGTGAGTGTTACAGCCTTACCTATTTTGTGCCCAACAAATTCTCATTACCAACCATGTTGTAGGATGTCCATTTCCTTTCAATTGTTATGAACACTGTGGCCACAGACATGTTTGGAAGGGGCTTAATTAGCTTGGGCTAAGAGTTGCAGACATACCTAGTTTAGCTTGAAGGCATAGCTTGGGCTAGGAGTTGAAGACATAGTTTAGCTTGAAGGCCTAGTTAGGAGTAGGACACAGAGTTTATCCTGAAGGCTAAGCTTGGGCTAGGAGTTGAAGACATAGTTTAACTTGAAGGCCTAGGAGTTGCACACATAGTTTAGCTTGAAGGCTTAGCTTGGGCTAGGAGTTGAACACATAGTTTAGCTTGAAGGCTTAAGCTTTAGGAGTTGAAGACATGGTTTAGCTTGAAGGCCTAGGAGTTCCACACATAGCTTAGCTTGAAGGCTTAGCTTGTGCTGGAGTTGAAGAGAGTTTAGCTTGAAGGCCCAAGAGTTGCACACATAGTTTAGCTTGAAGACTAAGCTTGGGCTGGGAGTTGAAGACAGTTTAGCTTGAAGGCTAAGCTTAGACTAGGAGTTGATTAGCTTGAAGGCCTAGCTTGGACTAGAAGTTGAAGACATAGCTTAGCTTGAAGGCAAAACTTGGGCTAAGAGTTACAGACATAGTTGGGTTAGTTTGGACTAGGAATAGTTTAGCTTGAAGGCTTAGCTTGGGCTAGGAGTTAAAGACATAGTTTAGCTTGGGCTTAGCTTGGACTAGGAGTTGAAGTTAGTTTTAAGGTTAAGCTCGGGGTAAGAGTTACAGACATAGATTAGCTTGAAGGCTTAGCTTGGACAAGAAGTTGAAGACATAGTTTAGCTTGAAGGCTAAACTTGAGCTATGAATTACAGACATAGTTGGGTTAGCTTGGACTACGAGTTGAAGACATAGTTTAGCTTGAAGGCTTAGCTTGGGCTAGGATTTGAAGACATACTTTAGCTTGAAGGCTAAGCTTGGGCTAGGAGTTAAAGACATAGTTTAGCTTAAAGGCTTAGCTTGGACTAGGAGTTAAAGACATAGTTTAGCTTGGGCTAGGAGTTAAAGACATAGTTTAGCTTGGGCTACTAGGAGTTGAAGACATAGTTTAGCTTGAAGGCTAAGCTTGGGCTAGGAGTTACAGACATACTTTAGCTTGAAGGCTTAGCTTGGACTAGGAGTTAAAGACGTAGTTTAGCTTGGGCTACTAGGAGTTGAAGACATAGTTTAGCTTGGGCTATATACTAGGAGTTGAAGACATAGTTTAGCTTGAAGGCTTAGCTTGGGCTAGGAGTTAAAGACATAGTTTAGCTTAGCTTGGACTAGGAGTTGAAAATATAGTAACTTGAAGGCTTAGCTTGGGGTAGGAGTTACAGACATACGTACATAGCTTAACTTGAGCTTGGGCTAAGGTCTTCAAGGTTCACTAAACCTTGCTATATATTATACTATTTATCTCTCTCCCCACCCCACAGGTGAAAAGACTGGAAGACACTATTAGCTAACCAGACCCGTAGTCAGAGAGCGTCGCAGGATAACAATATATATTAAAAAATGAAAACTCTTCCAATGTCAATCACGCTTGCGTGCATGCATCAGCACTGACAATGGAACAAGTGTAGATAGAGCAGGTTCTAGCAGTACAGAGCCTAAATACTTGGTATGGAACAGATACTTTTGTCAGCAATACTTTCCTAAGAATAGTTCGTAGTGGCAAAGAGAAGAAACAAGGTGAGGCAGCTGATAACAAACTAGGTAAGGTCAAGGATTCCGCCTCTCTTCTCGACTCTAGAATTATGTCACACTCTACTGAGGTGACAAACACATGCGCGTGCCATGTCATTCGGACATGTGCAAATGAAAAAAAAACTCAGATAATTTAAAAAACAAAATATTCCAAGAAATATCACAGTGATGTTAAAAGTGCACACTGCATTGATCAGAAGGTTTGATATTAATCAACAGAGGGTGTTTTTTTTTGTCAGCTTCCCTGTGCAAACAAGTAAGAAACCAGGACCTTTCCCACCTATAATATTCATACTCTATAAACTATAGTTAAGTATAAACTATAGTAATGTATGGAGTTACGTACTAAATGTATCAAAAGATTCGCACCATCGTTTTGTCGTGGGCAATGATACCGTGTTGGAGGGACAAGTTATCATTAGGCAAGGTATTATTTCTGCCTCCAATAAGGTTACTAAACTGCTATTGCTTTATTATTGTACAAACTAAAACAACTATTATACCACATCATGTTGCACTAACCTGTAAATTAGCACGAACAATTAAGAGATGGGAGTTTGAGCAGACATCTACAGAAAATCTTCACACCCTTTTGGAAGTGGAAGTTTCAGGAGTTTCAACAGTTCTTGTAGGTATACTACATGGATAGAGAGTTTCAATATGTATACTTCAGTTAGACATGAGTCTAAGCCACCATGGCTTCTGGATAAATATAATTTAGCAGCAGCAAGTTTGTTAAAAGTTGAGCGTATTATCAGTGAAACCTTGCTTTTCCCCGATTCTAGTGGCCTGCCACTGAAACTGACCACTAATGTGCTACTATATCTACTGCACACATGCACAATAGAAAGTAGAAGAGGACACTCAGAGGATATAGAAAGGTTGAAAGGAAAGGGAGAGGGAAGTGAATGGGCAAAACTGGGCTCGAGCCCCCTCAGGTTATGTCAAACCTAACCCCGTTATACCCAGGTTATGTCAGGATACCTAGAATACTCGAGAAAATCCTATGTCACTACCCCTAACTCAAAAGTGCCCTGGTCCTAGAATAACCCCAGCTCTCAATCAAGGCAATCAGGACTGTCAGTTGGACCAAAGTATGGTAATCTATAAATAGTCTCGCATGGGCAAGACTATTATTGGGAAATGATGCTCGGACATAATTGCAATGGCAAACTCATTTCGCTCAGTCAGTACAATTAGTGGCTATTAATCCACATGACTAAATAATATTTGTTTGACAAAAATGAGACTAGCTCATGAGCTGGAGAACTGAATGATGAAGAGTAGTTCATTTGCTATATACTGCTGTTAGAGAGCTGCAAAAGCTTGCATGTCAAGGAAAATTAGGAGCTGCACTATCAAGCTGCTGGATAATAATATTATACTCTACAAGCTGTGGTGATATTGACACGAGATTTAGCTTGGCAATCTTGTTCATACAAGATTGCTTCAAAGCTCAAACAACAACAGTCCCAAATCATGCCGGAGAGTTGGGAAGAAATTTCTCTACATGGACAATACCAGACACTTTCCTAGTGATAAAGAGTTGAGACTGATCTAGAACTGTCAGGTAATCTAGAAATGCCAGACCTAAACTGCCCTACCTAACAGCTGAATAGTTCATGGTTTAGTTTTACATTTCATTTCCCCTGTACAACAATATTCTGCTAGGAACATACCTATAAATGCCACAATTCAGCTTGGAAGTTGCTGTATAGCCAGGGAGTCCTCTTTAACTAATCTAATTTGCTATAGATGACAGAGCTGTCAGAGCACTAAGAGAGCAGACAACTAACCTGCAATTCCCAGCAATTGCTGACAACCAGATAACAAGGCAACTGGATCACAATCACAGTTTAAATAGACAACTAGATCAATCAACTATTTGCTGGAATCCCCCCCAAAAATTCCCTGGGGAAACCCCAGGTGTTTCAGCTGAGCAAGTAACAAAGGAGACACACACACACACACATACATACATACACAACACACACACACACACACACACATATGCACACAAATAAGGGTATGGCATGTGACAACTACATGAGAAATACAACATGTCCACTCAACAACTGCTTCTCTCTCTGTGTGTGTGTGTATGTTCAGTAAGAACATGCTGGGTTGTAAAGCTACAGTGAAGGCAACACCAAAAATTCCCCATCCCATAGTTGATGCATCAACCCTTTACGTCAGTTATGTCAGCCGATAAAAACACACATTAATTCTTAACAGAAAGCAGGCAGATTGGCTACCACCACAATGCAACATGCTTGCTATATAATACTCCCACTTCAGTCGGCAAGAGTGTGTCATGTATGAATGGCCTGCTTTACCGGCCACATTAATGCAGAGTAAGTAGTGTGTGCATACCAAACCTTCACCCTCCTGCACGCATTGTCATTGTAGCCTTGGTAACATCCTCTACTTGGCAGAGTCACCAGCCTCCATACATTCAAGTCAAATTGTTACGGAATATTAGAGGAGCTGCACTATTATCATTGCTGATGATATTCTACTAAGCTGTGGTGATATTGATGCGAGTTATATCTTATGGAATATTAGAGGAGCTGCACTATCATTGCTGATGATATTCTACTAAGCTGTGGTGATATTGAATCTTATGGAATATTAGAGGAGCTGCACTATCATTGCTGATGATATTGTACTAAGCTGTGGCGATATTGATGGAGTTACATCTTATGGAATATTAGAGGACCTGCACTATCATTGCTGATGATATTCTACTAAGCTGTGGCGATATTGATGCGAGTTATATCTTATGGAATATTAGAGGAGCTGCACTATCATTGCTGATGATATTCTACTAAGCTGTGGCGATATTGATGCGAGTTATATCTTGAGGAGCTGCACTATCATTGCTGATGATATTCTACTAAGCTGTGGCGATATTGATGCGAGTTATATCTTATTGAATATTAGAGGAGCTGCACTATCATTGCTGATGATATTCTACTAAGCTGTGGCGATATTGATGCGAGTTATATCTTATGGAATATTAGAGGAGCTGCAGTATCATTGCTGATGATATTCTACTAAGCTGTGGTGATATTGATGGGAGTTTTATTGTTCAAACAAGTTGCCTCACTCGATGTTCAATCAGCACTCTCCAAGTATGCTGCAATGTTAGAACTAATTGTTAAGGGTAATCATTTTCCGTGAATGATCATGAAATTAAGTTTTATGAAGGTGGAAATGAGAGGCTTAGGAGGTGGTCATTCTCAGGGCTTCATTTAGGGTGGGTGGGTGGGGGGGAGAGGGGGGGGCAAGGCATTCGCCCACCTCCTTGCTAGAATCTCCCCCACCTCCCAACCTCTCCCTTGGAATAAAATATAAATATAGGTAGTCAATTATAAACTCGATAGTGATAAATGGTATGCAAAGTTTAAGACATGTAATGGTCAGTTATTCTTCTTCCCTTTCTGTTCCATATATCCACACTTGTTTCAAGATCACTGTTGTCATTGTTTCCAGACACTCAATGGCAATTTTCATGTGGCGCGAAAGAAATACTGGAGTCACTTAAGCTGCTTCGTAGATGAGTTTTTATTAATGAGAGCAGCTTCTCTCTACGGAGGCAGTAGTAACAGGTATGGACAGACTGATGGCGGCAGGTGTGTTCAAGTTTGGGAACATGGTTTTTAACATTTCATTTGAAACCAGCTCTTTGAAATCAACTTCATGTGTCTTTAGGTTCTTAGCCATGAAATTTCTACTATGTACTAAATGTCAGGGGATATCATTTCTTCTTTTACTGTTTCTTCACCTGCAATGTCTCTGCAGATTTCTCTGTGCCATAGTGTGCAAGGAGTGTGATAAGAGACTTTTCTCCATAGGGGGACAAGCAGTTTAAAGTCACTTTCCTTGGACCAAAGATGCTCAGTGCTGACAAAACATCTCCAGAAGAAGCAAAACGGCTCGGAATGTTATCTTGAGATGACGATGAATTAATGTCTGCCTGACTAACTCTTACTCCAGTTGCTCCTTCCAGGTTTTCACCTTCATCCCAAATTGCTACTGGTACAATTGCATCATCCAACATGTGAAGAGTATCAGGAATCATATCCCCTGACTAAGGACCACACCTCCACTGATGGCCTGACTCAATGTCATAGACTTATCTGGACAAGGTCACATGCACACACAATCATTGGGCACTAGATAGTGTAACCATATTAGGCAATATTCAGAATTCTAGAATACTCTGTAACATCTCATTGGTCATGTTCATATCATTTCCTTATTTATGTGTGGAAGCCAGCTGGCACATAATGACAAGTTTTGTTGGACTATCTCTACAAGTATTGCATAAGCTACCCTTCAAGCACTATATTAGGTCAGGCATGCATTGTAAAGCCTCCATTCCTCACAGAAGGGTTGCATCGACAAGACTAAATATGATGGACAAGTCCAAATTTTCTGTCTGGAGTGTTTTGTTACTTGTGGAAGTGTGTAGTCAAGTACGAACATCGCTGCAATTGTTGTTGCTTACCGAGAGCTTTCCTAAGTCCCAATTCATATCTACTATCATGGATATTATCTAGAGCAGTAACGATCGCAGATTAGCTTACTTTTACTCTCTTTACACACTTCTCGTGTGACAACCAGCGAGTATCAGAAGGTTTGATAATCTTCAATTCCATACAAGTGCATGCTGGATCTCTTTAAGTTAAAGAGATTCCATTATCTTTGGGAAGTGATGGAAAATTTTCCACAGAGCCATGAGTGTTGTATAAACATGCTTTATTCCTGAAGCGGAATTACAAGCCAACTGTAACAAGTGGCAGTGCACGAACAGGCTGAGTTGCGAGGGTCTTGATGCGAGTCTGAACTCACAGTTTTCTTTCCTTCTTGCTCTGTCAAATCCCATCCCCACAATTCTGCTCACGAAGATTTTTCTGTTTCAAATATTCAAATTAGAGCCGAGTAGATTCTCTGTATCAGCTTTCTGTAAGTGGATGATCTCCAGGAAATGCTCCTGTGGAGCACCACCTTCCTACCAGCAACAGTAAAGGGACAGTTCTTCCATAGTTGAATACCTGTACACTCATCGGCCATGATACTGTAATAGTACACTTTATGAAGATGCTTCAGCATGGACTCCTCAATCCACGTGCCTAGAGTCTCTACAAACTCAGCTACAGCTTTATGAGATGTATACACAGCATTCCTCCATGAAGTATATACTTAAGATCCCCACCTCCACAAGACACCATAAAATCAACAAGTTTTAGTATATTGCTAGGTATATAGTTACATGCAAGAAAGGGATCAATTACAGTATGCGGATTCAGCAATATACGCATTTATATTAAGCAATGCGAAGGTCCGCGATTCAGCGGAGCCGCGCTGGCACCTCCGAGAAAGTAAGTCACTTGAATAAATCATACAAATACAATTATAGTACAATTATAGTGAATAAATCATACTGAATAAATCATACAAATACAAATACAAATACAACAATTCTAATTATAGTTTTCGATAAATCATGGTGAATGCTACTTCTACATCGGATACCAGAGGGCAATGTCATGGTAAATGTTTTGCAGAACATCTTCATTTGTTTTTCCATATCTTTCCCACCACATGAACTCATCTAAATAAGAAGGGAGTTGAGAGTGGTGACATCCTCTCATTCGCTTGATCTTAACTTTTCAGTAAGATTCTATGTGGTTAGTATGCACTCCGCTTGGATTTACAAATTGAACAGAATGATTCACAGTGCTGTGACTGTGTACAGCAGGCAAGAGATTAACATCATTGTATGCTGCCCAACAGTCTGACCACACAATAGTACCAGGCTCCACATGCGCCTGTATAATGGGTAATAGTGTGGTAGCATCCCGACAATCCACTAATTCCATATACCCAAGTGCAGGTTCTTTACTTATGTCACAAATTCCAAATACCCATGCTGGTTCCTCTGAAGGTCGACCTCTATGATACTAGAAGTGAAGAACAATATTAAATAAACAATATATATATATAATATATATATACATGTATATACCTTTGGTTTATGTGAGAATAGAGACTCATCAATGGCCACAACTACCTCAGGACCTCCAAGTTTTATTTGCGGATCTATGCACAGTCTGTGGCTACAGACATCCCTCATCCAGCTGTATACCTGCACTGCAGTCACAGGAGACACTACCACATCAGCTGCGGCATCCTTCACAGGGTACTGTTTGGACGACCAATGAATCAAAAGAAGCCACTTCTGTAAAGATAGCTTGGATTTATTTTAAAAAAATCCCTTTCTGATGCTCAGTGTAGTAATTTCCAACGACAGCCATCACTAATATCAGCCCTATCCTTCAGCCCCATCATGGACCCACATGTACACTTCTTGTGTGTAGATAGCAACCTCTTCCTCTGCAGAAAGCTGACAATAGCAGGGGTCCCTGCGAATGCTACCGATCCCAGACATGTTGGGCAGACTCTCCCGCGCAATTCTACCCTCCCGTAATTCCACCGCTCGCATTGCTTAATATAAATGCGTGTAGCGCTGAATCCGCATACTGTAATTGATCCCAAGGATATGTATAGGGAATGAGAGACTTTACAGCTGCTCTAACCTTGACTCTTTCTTGCCTTTCTACTTTATGGAAATGTTGAATAATTCACCCTCTCTCAGAGCTCCCTCTGCTGCCAAAGCTGCTTGACTAGCCTGGGCACTATTTTCATGATGATGGACTTTCATTTTCTCACTCACACTCAATGCCATGCTTCACTCACACTCAATGCCTCCAAGTTTTCAGCTTGGAAGTTGCTGTATAGACCTCTAGCAATGACAGGAGTGCATAAAGAGCGGACAACCGACTTGGCAGCTGCCTGCAGACCTGATCACGAGTGCAAAATTGACCGTATAGTTCAGAAATACCCAAGGAATTTCCCTGGGAAAACCCCTGGCTGTTTGTGCACTCTAATCATAATGAGCCTGTAACCACCACAACAACAATAACACACACAAACACACACACGAACACACAGAAAGAGAACAACTTTTGAATGGATAAGATGTGCATTTGCATGTGTGCCAAGTAGTCCAAGGAAAAACTAATAACATAGCTTCGGCGTGAATCACACCTTCTATTAGACGCGCGCTTGACACCCCCCCTGGCGGGCAAAAAGAACAAGATGGTTACGAGTTGTTGTGCTGTTGGCTGCAGAAACAGGAGTGGAGAACGTCCAGGGCTTGGTTTTTCCCGGTTTCCTGATTCTCCCAAAGAAAGAGCAAAGAAATGGATACTTGCCACAGAAGAAAATCTTGGATGCCCAAGAAATGTGGAGACCACTTTATCACAGGTACTAGCTAGCTAGTTTATTAACGCGGCTGTTTCTTGTTATTTAGCTAAAGCTGGCTGTATTTTGTAGCTGTGTACAATGAATAATTACCGTTTTCTACCCTCTCTTTTTGTAGGCAAACCTGTGGATATGGCTGAAAATGTCGATTATGTGCCTACTGTGTTTACATTTAAGAAATTTGATGAAGTGAAGAAAGCTACAAAGGAGGCTAGGGAGAGCCTGAGACATGCTCTCCGAATAATTCGAGGGGGGGGGGGGGGGGGGGGTGATAGAGGTCATTGATCATTGATTGCATTCAATAGTATGTTCAATAGTATGTTAATTCACACTGATGGTATGGATGGTATATAGTTGGAAATACACAAAATGAAAATACACACAATTATGTAACCGAAGTGTATCCTAGTCGTACAGCACTTTCGACCTTGAAGAGAACAGCCGCAACATGAGAACAACCCTCACCTAATAACAATGTATCTATAAACATGCATATACACCACGTAATAATAGTTTTTTACCCAGCCATGCAAGTGCAGTGTGAAGATAGAATGTCACCTGCTTCCTTGATTATGATCCAGGCCTCATGTGCATTCGTAGCTGCCTTCTGACTGGGGTTCACCCAGGTCTTCAACACACAATATTTGGCTCCAGAATGACTGAACCTCCACCAAAAGACAGTCCTTTACATACCCAGACTGGAAGTAATTGTACACATCAAGTTGTTTCCAAGATAGAAGCTGTTCCTGGGTGTATACTCCAGGTCGTTGAATGAAGTAAACAAAGAATGCCCACACTCTACCTTGGGCCAAGTGGTCATGTCTCCTGCGAACTTAGCTCCAGGTCGTTGAATGAAGTAAACAAAGATATGCTCATCCTCTACCTTGGGCCAAGTGGTCATGTCTCCTGCGAACTTAGCCTCATTCTCGGGTCATCTGGTAGTGACAAGCCAACGCAGCTAAGTTTCTCAATATACCGCTTCTTTCCTTTCTCGCGCTAACTCTCAAAATAGCTACTCATCTTAGCAAGTTTGCACCAAGGGGTGTGTCAATCGCGCGTCTAATGCAGGTGTGATTCAGCTATCTATACCTTTCCCATTCATTTTGTTGCATACTTTTCATGAAGATAATTGTGTGAGTGTGTGTGTGTGTGTTTGTACAGAATATGCATGTGCAGCAACAACATGCCATGTTGTAAAACTATGGAGTGCGGTAGAAATTTAACGCTCCCCCCCCAAAAAAGAAGCTTCAAACAATGGTTGTGATGTAGGTAAAGGGTTTTTACACCAGACTAGAAAAACATAATCACACTGAGCATGCTATTTATCCTTCACCAAGAACATCAATGCTTTTGTTTTTCTCTCCTTCCCTTCTTGACCAGATATTTTAGTATCACATATTATATACCCATCAAAACTCCCAATTTACAAATGTCAGACTGGATGGGTCAAGGTTATGAACTCTATTTTTGCGATGTAAAGAGAGTTTGAGCTTGCTTGCTAGCAGCAGATGATTCATTTCATCAAAATAAGCTAGAATAGAGTTTCAGCAGATGATTCATCAATTAAGCTTGCTCTTCTATGAAAAAGATATATAGATAAATTTGTATGTCTATACAGTTCTGCCAGACTTTGGAAGTAGTCTGTCACACTCCAATTGAAAAGGTACTAAACTTGTTTTACATTTTATTTACTCTCCAGTAGTTACTACTACTACTACTACTACTACTACTACTACTACTACTTCTAACTATTACTACTACTACTAATGCTTTGGTTTGACCCTAGTTTGACCCTAGTTTGAAAATATCCAAATGGAAGGGGGAAAAGTGCTAAAATTCAGTTCCTTATATAGATGCCTAAATGGTGTGTATATATAAACATCCAGCAGCTCAGCTACATAAGAAACTGCCATATATGAGTTTTAGTGTTTTGGTCATTTGGGTGTGTTTTGCCACTTTTGGCATTTTGAAATAGGGGTCATAGTAAACCCAGCAGTGCCAAAAAAAAAAGGGGGGGGGGATAAAGTGTGGGTGGGAAAGGGCGGGGGGGGGAACCCTTGAAATCCATCTTCAAGGATTATTCTTTCCTGTTTTCCCACTCCCAATTTGCATATGATACGGTTTGCCCTTTCATAAAAAGTTTAAACCAGAAGTCTTCAAATGTCTTAGCTCTAATAAATGTCCAGCCTGGCTCCTTTTTATAGTCTGCCAGGACTGGCTCGCAAATTACCAAATAAGGATAAAATAGAGAACATCACACTTGCACATGCGTCCAATCAAAACTACTGTACTTTGAGTCTGTGTATATATGCATGGGATCATGGGATGTTCTGCAATGTTCTACCTAGCTAACACCATCAGTGGTTGTGCAAGATATTCTTGCATGTCAGGGTGGACTTCCCTGACATCTCTCCCTCTTTCTGGAGATGGCAGTCGTCCTTGTCTGGAGCATGTCCTCTTCGATGCTTGGTCTCAAATTTGAAGGGTTGGAGTGTCAGCGATCACCTTGTCAATTTCCCATTTGCGCTTGTTGTTGTCTACAGATATTGCAGCGTCTGATGGTTTCAATGAGGAAGTTCGTGCCTGTAAGGTAAACTGCCAAGTGTTGGACTCCAGATACAGCATTCCTTCTCTACTGATGAGTACCTGGTTTCTCTGGGCAGTAACTTGCGGAAAAATAAGCCACTGGTCTGTCTACTCCATCGTCGTCCTTCTGACTTAAGATTGCTCGGTCATGCATCTGTTTGCAGCTGAAACTGCTTCACTGGGTCGGGACCTCTTAGAATCAGTTTAGTGAGGAGACAACTCTTGAGCTCCTTGAAGGCTCGCTCGTGTGTGGTAATCCAGTTGATGTTCTTCAGTTATGATTTCTTGGTAAGGTTAGAAAGACATGCAGCGACATCCGGCACAAACTTTTGGTAGTATCCTACCAATCCAAAGGAAGGCTTGCACATCCTTCTTTGTCTTTAGACACTTGAAGTCCACTACTGTGGCATGATCCTTCCTCTCCCCACCACATGTCCAAGAAATGGGCAAGTCTGGGCTCCTGGATGACATTTCTTGCCCTTCAAAGTCAGCCTCGCATCAACTAACTTCTTCAACACCGAGACAATGCATGTCTAGGTGTCGTTGTGGGACTCCCAGTCCATGCTGAAAATGATTAGATTGCCTGAAGCAAAGTCAGGCACATCTACAAGTAGGACCCGCCATGAGCCTTTAAAAATTGGCTGGCATGCAAGTCAATCCAAATGGCGTTCTCCAAAACTGAAACTTGCCCATGGGAGTCATGAATGCCACTTTTTCCTGGTCTGAGGTTGCCACCGCCACAAGGTAGAGATGTAGTTGGCATTTGCCAAAATATCGTCGGTTCAAGGCATCTGATATGAGTCAGGGTAGTTAATCCATTCAACTTCCTGTAGTTAATACACAGGTGCAGTCTGCCATCTTTCTTCTTCACTGTCACGGTCGGTGCAGCCCATGGGCTCTTGCTCGATGGTTCCTAGAAGGAGTAGACTCCACACCTCCGCTCTAACTTGTGCTTGCCATGCCTGGTATATGGTAGGGGTGCAGCCTGATTGATTTTGCATCGCCAGTGACTATGCTGTGAACAACACCTTGTATCGCTCAACCGACTTTCTCATGTCGGCTCCCTGGCTATCATCCAAGCATCACCCAGTGTAGATTATCCTACATCTGTACCATGTTCCAGGGTGACTATACCACATCGTCTTCCCCCTACTGCTGTTGGTGTCCACGGCTTGATAAAGTTCACATGGGTCTGTCTTTTTGTTTTTTCTGGCATGTCCACCTCATCAGTCACTGGTGAAATTTTCCTCAGGATGGTGTAAGGACCATGCCGTTGAGTGTCGAGCTTGCTCTGACCATCAGACATCAACACCAATACTTGGTCTCGGTTCTGTCCCGAGCTTTCTTATCATACCATGTCTTCGTGGACAACTTGTTGTCCTTCTCACACTCACCAGACAGCTGGGACATCTCTTCCATTGTCTGTCTCATGTCTAGCACATATTGGAACGGATATAGGTCAGGTGCATAAACCACATCATATTACGAAAAATATCATGTCAGGCAGTGGCATCTCTGTAATACACATCATCATCCTCCCCCTTTCTGGAAAAATCACACCCACAGACACATGCACACACAAGGAGTACTCAAAATATACTTGCAAAGAATTCTTATAAATGATACACTGATAAGTAAAATATTCATATCAACATCAAATTTATTTTACAGAGTTAATTGAAATCTTGTCCAGCTGCTAATTAACTAACAAGAATGAGATTTTTTCCCTGTGCACATGACAGAATGTAGGCCAACATAGCTACAAACTAGCTACTCGTTGAGTGAGCAAATAAATGCCTTCATCCCATAATAACTTCAGTGTGCCGAGGTGAAAAGGAGAGGGAAGAAATCAGTTAACAAAGGGAAAGTCAGACCACAACTGCATAAAACCATACATATAATTATGTCAAATCTTCCCTAAACAACAACAACAACATACTTACATACACATACACACCAAAAACTTATAATAAAAAAACCTTTGGAGAAAGGAATTATCTGTTCATTTAAAAGCAAGGATTCTCGACCTACAATAGTTGTAATGACCAAAAATCAACACCAAGCACACACATACACATACACAGAAGAAGATGAGGATGAAGGGGTGGGGCAGGAAGCAGACAAGGTAGAGGAAGAGGAAGGGGATGAGATGGAGGAAGGGGATGTGATGGAGAAAGAAGGGGAGAACGTGGAGGAATAAGTATGGAAGAAGGTGAAGGATGAGGAAGAGGATGATGTGGAGTGGATGAGGTGGAAGAGGATGAGGTGGAGGAAGTGGATGAGGTGGAGGAGGAAAGGGATGAGGAGAAAAAGGACGAGGCAAATGTCCACAAATTAGTGGAAGCCAACATTTATATTTACCAGGTAAAAATTAATTGAACTCTAATGTGAACTCTAATGTGAACAATAAACAACATTTGTCATTGTTATTATTTTTGTGTTCTTGTGCTGTTATTATTATTATGTGTTGTGAAGTGCTTATGCTGTGGAGGGGCATTAGGTGGTCTCAACAAACTCTCAGTTTGACATGATAAGGAAATATACAATGACCTACTCTCTTGACCTTTCGAGTAGATACATAAAAGTTTATCCCAGTTTTACAGAGTGAGCAACAAAATGATTTCTTGCCCTCAACAGCTGACAATTGCAGCTGCTGTCACGAACATCTCTTCACTGCTCTTTCAGAAGCCTTTCGGCTGAGGGGGAAAAAAAGCTGCATGTCACCTTTGTTTACTGGTGAAGGCTAGAGCATCTTATGCTTTGAGTTCTGTGTGGCCATTACCCTGGCTTTCAAGTCTGAACTTCTGTGCATGTGAGACGCGTCATCTTCTTCAGTGAATACTGTCACAAGTTGGGGAACTTTATTGAGCATTTCAATAATAACTGCATTGTTTCTTGAGACCTTACTCTGTTGAAACATGTTGAGTTCCGTATTGCGAGTCATCATCTGGATCTGATTGGCAAATGAATGTTTCAACAGCTACGCCAGAACCTGATGTTAGGATCGACCTAGCACAAATGCTAGTAGACTATTAGGAAATTATGAATACAAGAGAGGTGGAAGGTTAGGGGGGATTTGCAATAGAGATAGGCCGCTATTCAGACCTAAGTGAGTACCCAACTGAACCAGATAGGGTATTGGCAGCCTGGGATGTACACTCGTTGAAAGATCGGTGAATTAATCTTATTTGTGTGCTGTACATCATGTGCAGATCGTGATGGGTGTACCTCATCCAGCCTTGAGCTCATCTAAGATACGTTGTGAAGGCAGAAGTGGTTCAATTTCCAGAAGAGCCAATCACTCAGGATCTGTTACGTGTATAGGATTTACATGTCAAAGAATCACCGATCCAGACACAGTAATGTTTATAGGCTTTCTGCTGTTTTTTTTTTGGATGTATGAAAGCTGGAGAGTTCATGTATGCATCAGTCGAGTTCTGTTCACATATCATGCTTCACCTAATGATGCATCTCCAAGCCATTTAGCTGTTCAAAGTAAACCTGATCCATTTGCAGCAGGAGTGAGATACATTTGGGTAAAAAGGATGACATTTTGTGCCCCCGTCTAACAGCAGTATTAGGTTACTAGGCTATTCATCCACCTTCACGGGGCCACTTTTTCTATCCTGTGATGGCTTACTCTTTCCAAGTGTTGTCGACAAGGCTCTTTGGACATCAGGCGTGGGGTGATGATGCAAGGATCAATGGCCATCCAATCACTCTCATCTTCCCCTACCTCTAATTCATTTTGGAGAATTTTTTTTTTTTAAGTGGGTAATAAATCATCACCACCACTATCACCATCCCCACTGTCACATATCACACACCAAAGTCATATCTGGTTTCCTCTCAGTCCAAAACTGAAGTACTAAATGACTTTTTCAACCCGTTTCAACAAATCTTCCCTGGATCAATTTTCTTGCAACTGGAAAACAAATGATTTTCACCACCTACGCTTGCATACTTGTCACATTTTAGCACCTAAACCATTTTGTGGTATTTCCCTAGCCACAGATAATAATGATAACACTTTCCAATCAGACCACAACAAGAACCATTTCAGGCACTCAGATTTTGAGGTCTCCCACTTTGGCTGCAAGTAACTTTGGCATAGTTATACCCATGCAACTTTTTTTTGATACCAAAAGAGAGCACACAGAGAGATCTATCATTTCAACTATACATCTAGTTCACACAGTGAAGTGTGCAGAATCTATGGAGCTCCAAATTCGTAACCACAAGGCATTGTTAGTCTATAATTTGGACCCCCCTCATATGAACATAAGTCCACATTAAATAAAAATCGCTTGGGACTCCATCTGTAGTGTTTGTATTGTTTTATCAATCACAGTTGTTATCAATCACAGTTGTTAACAATTGTTAGAGCCATTCAAGACTTGATGATGAAGTAGTAATTAGATGACCTGTACTGTAATAAACATTATGACATATAAACATTTCTGATAAACATCAAGCATGTTAAAAGAGTCGTACTGCTTGCTATGGTGGAGTGGGTGGGGGAAGGCCATAAATCAGTTCCTTCCTCCTCTGCCAACACTTCACTATGCACTGCAAAATGCACCCACACACTTCCACCATCACCTGACTACTCACACCCTCCACCTCCTTCTCAAGCAACATTACCACCTTCCCCTCAGTGCCCATCATCTCAAACTCCTCCAACCATATTCCAGCTCCCTCAATTCCCCTCATTCATTAACATTTTCCGTTCCCTTCCACATTCATCAGTCTATTAGAAAGTGCCCCACATCTTCCACTTCCTTCCTGTCACACAACACACATCTATCATCACTTACACATCATGTCCTCAATAGACCTGCTGATCCTGTCCTCAACCTAAACTTCAACCTCACTCCCTCATCATATCCCTGTAATGACTTTGTATATCTTTCTGCTCCATCACCTTTTGCCAACCTACACCACTTCAAACTGCTCATACTCTCGACATCCTCCTCCCAATCACACACATTTCTCTTCTTCATCTTCACCTTCCATTGCCTCACTGACACTAGCTCAGCATTATTTATTAGCCAAAATTGGAAAGGTAACCAGAACGACATTATTAATCAGAGGGTGTTCTGAAACTTTCTCTATATCAATATCAGCCCATGATAGAGTCAGTCCACACTAGCACCTCAAGGTGCTAAACTAAGCTTGAAAAAGGTTCTATCTGACCCGCTAACTCAATTGGTAATAATCGTCAATTCAAAATCCTACAGTATACTGGCGGGAACTTGTGAGTAGCGTTTGCTATGGCCAAGCTGAATGGAGAGGATGTAATCGGGGAATTTGAAGACTTCAGCATATGTATAGAGGACGGCACCCCAATACTAGACAAGTGTGAGTATATGATTTAGAGTCGACGTAGGTCGTGTAAAATGAACACCCTTCTCTCCTCACCTATCAGCTGCTTTCTTTTCGCTCGTTTCATCTTGTGCTTTTTATCTTTCTCCTTCCAGTGCTAGAGATTGGTCATACGTTTGGATTTGATGCTGAGATGTTGTGTAACGAGTGGGTAGCTTTTGCCAGTCAGAATAGCAGCTGCCAGTTGGATCCAGACAGTTTGGGACTGTGGGAGGGGCACCTGTACTCCTCCAGCAGGAACAAAAGTGCCGCAGGGAAGGGGGTGGTACCCAGGGGAAGCAAGTCTGTAAGAAAGTTGGGAAAGTTGGGGGCTAATGCGATGACCACTTTTTCTGAGGAAAATCTAGACGATTTGTAAGTTTAATATTAAATTTTAATCCCTTACCATATGATTCCATATTACCAATCGTACAGCATTACCCAGTCATTGCCATGGACAGTCTTGGGATGCCCTGAAGTTGTTGCTCATTTTTTCCTAACCCTAGACATAGCCCTACTTAGCCCTAGCCAGTATTGATAGGGAAGACCATTGACTAGCGGTCTATAGATAAGCCTAGGATTGTCCACGTCACTACTGGGGATATATGCAACTCTCAGCCATGAATGAGACCTCGTAATGCATTTCCATCTGTACTGCAGTGTACTGTAGGAGTGCAGGAACTAATCCCGTATCATGAAAGCACTGCCCATCATTGGGCTGATTCCTCATATCGTATACTGCAAAGGCTAGCTTATAGCCATTACCCTGGCCATGACCCTAGGCAAGAGCCTGATCCATCTGGCCCTGGCCCTAGCCAAGATCAGATCCATCTGGCCCTGGCCCTGGCCCTAGCCAAGATCAGATCCATCTTGCCCTGGCCCTGGCCCTAGCCAAGAGTCAGATCCATCTTGCCCTAGCCAAGTGTCTGCTCCATCTTGAGCTTTTGAGGCCTCAACTAAAAAAAAAGAGTCTATTCCCACATGGTGCGGCCACTCCATATAAAGACGTTCAATGTTAAGAGGTGGAAACTACGTAGCTTGAGTGTGATGGGTCTTGATTGTGTATTCTTCAGGTTCAACCACCATGACGACAACGATGACAATGATGGGGACATTGAGGACAGCCTCTTTGGTACTTATGGCACTCAGCAAAGCAGAAAGAAAGTGGTGAGTTGAGCTCTCAACGAACTCTCAGTTGTCATTAGTGTAGATAAAATGACTTTCTCAATGGTTTTACTCTCTCAATCTTTTGGCAGATGTTCATCAGGAGTGATAAGATTATTATTGTCTTTCACTAGTGCTACATGTACCAAGATGTCCATCACTCGCTGCATGCCACCATAAAAGCTGGTCGTTAACTAATTGGCCCCTCCCTCCAACTAAATATGCGTTAAAAAAAATTTCTTCTTTTTTCCTCTCCCTTCCTGGGAATAAACTTTTCAAACTGGCCATCATTACAGTGCAGATCAAATACGCTGCAGCTTGGTGTGAGAATTCATTGAAGCTACGTGTCACTACATTGCTCTTTGTCTACAACAACAAACTTACAGCGAGTATACTGGGTTTTTGGAGGGAGAGGGAGGTTGTTGACATGTGCCAGGGTGTTGTTTGTATCAGTGGTGGATAGCTAGCTACCAGTATATACAAGCTCACGCGAGTCTTAGCATCTCTGATGAAGGCTAGACGATCTAGCGGGAGAATAAAATTCAAGTTGATTATACAGAAGGTCATTGTAATGGGTTTGTTGTTGTTGTTGTTTTGTGGTGGTGGGGGGGGGGGGGGGGTTCCTTCCATGTCAAACTGAAAAGTGACTGATAAGGCAAGGTAGCCTACTGGGCATGTACAGTTTAAGAGTGTGTTGTTCAAGCACGTGGTTCAGTTTATATATGCAAACAATGTCAAGTTTATGGCTTAGCCACTTTATGTATGGTGACCAATGGTTAAGCCGGTAGCTATTTGTTAAGCAATTATATACTTTACTCTTGTTGGTTTTAGCCTCTAATTGGTGGGCGTCGATTGTTGCCATGTCTTGTCCTCGAAAGGCGGTGTAGCTTCTATTGCTGTTGACTTATCTTTATAGATGGGATGTCCATGAACAACACTCTCTAGGCTCTGCTCTGCAGCAGTTCCACCATCCACCATCCCTCCCAGCTAGTGTGGTACAGACTTGTAGATGTCATGTCCACACATGACACTCTCCAGGCTCTGCTCTGCAGCAGTTCCACCATCCACCATCCATCCCAGCTAGTGTGGTACAGACTTGTAGATGTCATGTCCACACATGACACTCTCCAGGCTCTGCTCTGCAGCAGTTCCACCATCCACCATCCCTCCCAGCTAGTGTGGTACAGACTTGTAGATGTCATGTCCACACATGACACTCTCCAGGCTATGCTCGGCAGCAGTTCCACCATCCACCATCCCTGCTAGCCAGCCTGCTACGTGCAATTGGTAATCCGTTCCTTGTGGGGGAGTGGCTCCTTCTGCGTGTTCATGGCAGCGAACAGGGGAAGACATAGTCTCACTAGCCGGACTCTCTGACGTGCATGCACAGAAAAAAGTTTGGTTTTCCCCCTGCCTAGTCTGCATCTTCGAGCTTGCTCAGTTCTGTGCGTTCCATACACGTCTCGTGCCGGGACTCGCAGTCCTACACCTTTTATTTCGCATTCTTTATTTGTGCGTTGAAAATGTCGTGAAAGTCACGGCAACCCCCGAACCCAAACAAAGTCGTGGCGAACCTTGAACCCAAACAAAGTCGTGGCGAACCCTAACAAAGTTATTTGACCCTGCCCTCTCTCCCCCTGACCTGAATATATGCCTGCGAATAACGTGAGTCCGTCAGAAATGTTTAAACACGTGCCCTCCAACTGGAGCCCCACAAGAAGTAATTAGATGTATATATATATATGATCAACTGTGAGCAACCCATTACCAACTCTGCAGGTGCCCGGTATGAAGCGCACTGGTGTGACCACACCCACCACTGCTTCAGGCCAACCCCCCAAGTCACGACACCTCAATGGGTCGTCCACTCATCTCTCGTCCCACCGTGCGTCCACCAACGTGGCTACTCCACCCAGAGCGGTGGCTGAGAATGGGTGAGTCTTCTCACAAGCCTTTTTGAATATGCAGCAAATGAGGTGGTTGGCGATATTGGGAATGGATCGAAGTCACACAAAATTCCTCTCTTATGGTGTGAGCTATGTGTGGCCCCTATCACTGCCTGGCTGGCGTACAGGAGGTACCCAGTGCAGACAATTCCTCTCTTAAGGTGTGAGCTATGTGTGGCCCCTATCACTGCCTGGCTGGCGTACAGGAGGCACCCAGTGCAGACAATTCCTCTCTTAAGGTGTAAGCTATGTGTGGCCCCTATCACTGCCTGGCTGGCGTACAGGAGGCACCCAGTGCAGACAATTCCTCTCTTATGGTGTGAGCTATGTGTGGCCCCTATCACTGCCTGGCTGGCGTACAGGAGGCACCCAGTGCAGACAATTCCTCTCTTAAGGTGTGAGCTATGTGTGGCCCCTATCACTGCCTGGATGGCGTACAGGAGGTACCCAGTGCAGACAATAACTAGTACGCTTGCATGCACTCATATATTTACTGAGGAGGTTGGATCTTGGGGTGAGGGGGGGGGTTAAAAGAGGAGGAAAGACACAACTTTGAACCCGAGCTTATTTGAAGCTTCAGAGGAATAGAAGTCTGCCAGCAATTGTTTAGTAATGCATGCAAGGTATTGAGTGGCAAGTAAAGGTGGGGTGGAGAGGGGTTAATTTTTTTAATTTTTAAAAATTAGTTTGAAATTTTAGTTTGCATTGCTCTAGCCACTGTCCTACCCCCCAGCATAGCTCGAGCAGTGCACTGATTTGCACGTTATGATGTCATCTGCTTGGATTATGATATAGGGACGTCGCAGATTCCTTGCAGATCCTTTAGTTGAGGCGAGAGCCTGCTCAGGTATTCTCCAGATTCACAGATACAATTATTTCCAATTTAGCGAACTCACTTTATTTAACAGTGCCACGCCTCCAATGTTAGAGCATGCTAACAGTGCCACACCTCCAATGCTAGAGCATGCTAACACTACCACACCTCCAATGCTAGAGCATGCTAACAGTGCCACACCTCCAATGCTAGAGCATGCTAACAGTGCCACACCTCCAATGCTAGAGCATGCTAACAGTGCCACACCTCCAATGCTAGAGCATGCTAACAGTGCCACACCTCCAATGCTAGAGCATGCTAACAGTGCCACACCTTCAATGCTAGAGCATGCTAACACTGCCACACCTCCAATGCTAGAGCATGCTAACAGTGCCACACCTCCAATGCTAACAGCTAACAGTGCCACACCTCCAATGCTAGAGCATGCTAACAGTGCCACACCTCCAATGCTAGAGCATGCTAACACTACCACACCTCCAATGCTAGAGCATGCTAACAGTGCCACACCTCCAATGCTAGAGCATGCTAACACTGCCACACCTCCAATGCTAGAGCATGCTAACAGTGCCACACCTCCAATGCTAGAGCATGCTAACAGTGCCACACCTCCAATGCTAGAGCAAGCTAACAGTGCCACACCTCCAATGCTAGAGCATGCTAACAGTGCCACACCTCCAATGCCAGAGCATGCTAACAGTGCCACACCTCCAATGCTAGAGCATGCTAACAGTGCCACACCTCCAATGCCAGAGCATGCTAACAGTGCCACACCTCCAATACTAGAGCATGCTAACAGTGCCACACCTCCAATGCTAGAGCATGCTAACGGTGCCACACCTCCAATGCTAGAGCATGCTAACAGTGCCACGCCTCCAATGCTAGAGCATGCTAACAGTGCCACACTACAGCTAGAGCATGCTAACAGTGCCACACCTCCAATGCTAGAGCATGCTAATGGTGCCACACCTCCAATGCTAGAGCATGCTAACAGTGCCACACCTCCAATGCTAGAGCATGCTAACAGTGCCACACCTCCAATGCTAGAGCATGCTAACAGTGCCACACCTCCAATGCTAGAGCATGCTAATAGTGCCACACCTCCAATGCTAGAGCATGCTAACAGTGCCACACCTCCAATGCTAGAGCATGCTAATGGTGCCACACCTCCAATGCTAGAGCATGCTAACAGTGCCACACCTCCAATGCTAGAGCATGCTAACAGTGCCACACCTCCAATGCTAGAGCATGCTAACAGTGCCACACCTCCAATGCTAGAGCATGCTAACAGTGCCACGCCTCCAATGCTAGAGCATGCTAACAGTGCCACACCTCCAATGCTAGAGCATGCTAATAGTGCCACACCTCCAATGCTAGAGCATGCTAACAGTGCCACACCTCCAATGCTAGAGCATGCTAACGGTGCCACACCTCCAATGCTAGAGCATGCTAACAGTGCCACACCTCCAATGCTAGAGCATGCTAACAGTGCCACACCTCCAATGCTAGAGCATGCTAACAGTGCCACACTCCAATGCTAGAGCATGCTAACAGTGCCACACCTCTAATGCTAGAGCATGCTAACAGTACAACACCTCCAATGCTAGAGCATGCTAACAGTGCCACACCTCCAATGCTAGAGCATGCTAACAGTACCACACCTCCAATGCTAGAGCATGCTAACAGTGCCACACCTCCAATGCTAGAGCATGCTAACAGTGCCACACCTCCAATGCTAGAGCATGCTAACAGTGCCACACCTCCAATGCTAGAGCATGCTAACAGTGCCACACCTCCAATGCTAGAGCATGCTAACACTACCACACCTCCAATGCTAGAGCATGCTAACAGTGCCACACCTCCAATGCTAGAGCATGCTAACAGTGCCACACCTTCAATGCTAGAGCATGCTAACACTGCCACACCTCCAATGCTAGAGCATGCTAACAGTGCCACACCTCCAATGCTAACAGCTAACAGTGCCACACCTCCAATGCTAGAGCATGCTAACAGTGCCACACCTCCAATGCTAGAGCATGCTAACACTACCACACCTCCAATGCTAGAGCATGCTAACAGTGCCACACCTCCAATGCTAGAGCATGCTAACACTGCCACACCTCCAATGCTAGAGCATGCTAACAGTGCCACACCTCCAATGCTAGAGCATGCTAACAGTGCCACACCTCCAATGCTAGAGCAAGCTAACAGTGCCACACCTCCAATGCTAGAGCATGCTAACAGTGCCACACCTCCAATGCCAGAGCATGCTAACAGTGCCACACCTCCAATGCTAGAGCATGCTAACAGTGCCACACCTCCAATGCTAGAGCATGCTAACAGTGCCACACCTCCAATACTAGAGCATGCTAACAGTGCCACACCTCCAATGCTAGAGCATGCTAACAGTGCCACACCTCCAATGCTAGAGCATGCTAACATTGCCACACCTCCAATGCTAGAGCATGCTAACAGTGCCACACCTCCAATGCTAGAGCATGCTAACGGTGCCACACCTCCAATGCTAGAGCATGCTAACAGTGCCACGCCTCCAATGCTAGAGCATGCTAACAGTGCCACACTACAGCTAGAGCATGCTAACAGTGCCACACCTCCAATGCTAGAGCATGCTAATGGTGCCACACCTCCAATGCTAGAGCATGCTAACAGTGCCACACCTCCAATGCTAGAGCATGCTAACAGTGCCACACCTCCAATGCTAGAGCATGCTAACAGTGCCACACCTCCAATGCTAGAGCATGCTAATAGTGCCACACCTCCAATGCTAGAGCATGCTAACAGTGCCACACCTCCAATGCTAGAGCATGCTAATGGTGCCACACCTCCAATGCTAGAGCATGCTAACAGTGCCACACCTCCAATGCTAGAGCATGCTAACAGTGCCACACCTCCAATGCTAGAGCATGCTAACAGTGCCACACCTCCAATGCTAGAGCATGCTAACAGTGCCACACCTCCAATGCTAGAGCATGCTAACAGTGCCACACCTCCAATGCTAGAGCATGCTAACAGTGCCACGCCTCCAATGCTAGAGCATGCTAACAGTGCCACGCCTCCAATGCTAGAGCATGCTAACAGTGCCACGCCTCCAATGCTAGAGCATGCTAACAGTGCCACGCCTCCAATGCTAGAGCATGCTAACAGTGCCACACCTCTAATTCTAGAGCATGCTAACAGTGCCACACCTCCAATGCTAGAACATGCTAACAGTGCCACACCTCCAATGCTAGAGCATGCTAACAGGACCACACCTCCAATGCTAGAGCATGCTAACACTGCCACACCTCCAATGCTAGAGCATGCTAACAGTGCCACACCTCCAATGCTAGAGCATGCTAACAGTGCCACACCTCCAATGCTAGAGCATGCTAACAGTGCCACACCTCCAATGCTAGAGCATGCTAACAGTGCCACACCTCCAATGCTAGAGCATGCTAACAGTGCCACACCTCCAATGCTAGAGGCTAGAGCATGCTAACAGTGCCACACCTCCAATGCTAGAGCATGCTAACAGTGCCACACCTCCAATGCTAGAGCATGCTAACAGTGCCACACCTCCAATGCTAGGAGTCATGCAGCTGTTCTCACTTGCCAGTGCCGCCAGTTTTCTTTTCCTTCAAATCTGCTGTCGTTTTCTTGGATCTTTCTCTTCACTATGACAACCATTCCTGGTTTGCACTAACCTGTTTTATTTTTATGGCAGGTGACCATACACATTTTTTTACAGATGGATGTATGGTGACATATTGTTACATAGATAAATAGATAGATAAATAAATAGATAGATAGATAGATAGATAGATATGCCATGCACGGTAGTACAAAATTTTCCATCCAAGTCCGTTGTGAGGGCTCGCTTCTCTTGCCAATTGGTAGTATTTTAATTTATTATCATCTACAAAAAGACACGTTCTTTGGAATATCTTCAGCAAGAAGTTGTTTGTCGGAAATTTTCTTTGATCACAATAAAGTCCGTAGAAGGAAATTTTGAATAAATTTCAGTGCTTCCAAAGCATGTTAAACTCACATTATCTACACCCATTTTCAGCCCCTTGTGATAGCGTGCAGTGATACTCAATGTAGTCACAACTATAGGAACATGCAGTGTGTCTGAGCTGGAGAAGGATTGCCTTGACGAAGGGAAGCCAGCAACCCTCTCTGTGTGAAGAGTCACATATTTACTTCTCCTGCATAAAATTAAATTTTCATTGGACTTGATCTACCAAAAAAAAAAAAAATGGGGGTTGGGGGAATCTAGGATTTTGGAGGAAGGGGGATATCTAGGTACCACCCCTCCCCCCCTCCTGTCAAACATTAACTTATTGGATTGACTTGTTGACCAAAATGTAAACCACACAACCGGTTTGAAACCCTTTACCATTTAAAAGGATATTTGGTAAAGGGTCGATAGATTAATTTGGTCAACGCGTACACTTTGTTTGGTAATATTGGAGTGCATGGTGGTCTTGGATGGTAACACAAAGATGCGGGCAGCAAGTCTAGCACGAATGATATTGACAGCTACACCAGTCCAGCAAGATCAATGACTTAGAACTGTGAAGTCTGAGCTTCTCCTACCCTAGCACGAGTGTCTCTTTTTAAACACTTTTTTCTAACTTGTTGGCACATACTCATACTCTATATATATACACATACTCTCTATATATACACATAATATATATATATATATACACACATAATATATACAAATATGATGTATATATACACATAATATATACAAATATGATGTATATATACACATAATATATACAAATATGATGTGTATATATACACATAATATATACAAATATGATGTATATATACACATAATATATACAAATATGATGTATATATATACACATAATATATACAAATATGATGTATATATATATACACATAATATATAAAAATATGATGTATATATACACATAATATATAAAAATATAATGTATATATATATATACACATAATATATACAAATATGATGTATTTATACACATAATATATACAAATATGATGTATATATATGCATGCACACTTAATATATTCGGATATGATATATATATATACACATAATATATACAAATATGATGTATATATATGCATGCACACTTAATATATTCGGATATGATATATATATACACATAATATATACAAATATGATGTATATATATGCATGCACACATAATATATACAAATATGATGTATATATATATGCATGCACACATAATTTATTCAGATATGATATATACAGTAGGAAGTCAGTTATCCGAACACCTTGGGACCGAGGGTGTTCGGATAACTGAAATGTTCGGATAACTGGTCACACAAAATAAATTTAGCGATACGGGCATTTTACTACACATAATCAATAAAAGTGGATGCATATTGTATGTAATCTAAAATTTAGAATATCTAGTCTGCAGCTTGAGTAAAGTAATCTGTAACTTTTGTTTGTTTCTTATTTACAAATCTTTTTTTTGCAGTTTCAATTAGGAGATTATTTAGCACTACAGTTGTTCTCAGTGGGATTCCAGGCTTCTCCTGGACATATGCTAGAACTGTCTCTAGTGCAGTGCAAGCTTGGGAATGGGACACAGCTGGAAGACTCTCCTCTTCCTCTTCCTCTTCTCTATCACTTTTGTCACCTTATGTAGCAAGTGCCACAATCTCCTCTTCTGTCAGTTCATGGTAGCCTGCATCGTTGTCGTCAGCCAAAAGCCAACCGATTCTCTCTTCTGGTGGAATGGCCAAGTTATTGAGAAGAGTGTCAATTTCTGGTGTTTCCACCTCCTTCCTCCCGAAATGATTTGGGCATCAACAGCTAGCAGCCTACGTTTATGCGCATGAGCACGAGTGCACACTATTGAAGGAAGGTAAAAAAAAAAAAATAAATAAAAAAATTAAAACATTTTTTAAATTAAATGGGTGGTAGGTGTGGCTTCATTTAGCGTTCGGTTGACCGACGTGTGCGGATAACTGACGTTCGGATAACTGACTTCCTACTGTATATACACATAATATATACAAATATGATGTATATACGCATGCACACATAATATATACAAATATGATGTATATATATGCATGCACACATAATTTATTCAGATATGATATATATATACACATAATATATACAAATATGATGTATATATGCATGCACACTTAATATATTCAGATGATATATATACACATAATATATACAAATATGATGTATATATATGCATGCACACAATATATTCAGATATGATATATATATACATAATATATACAAATATGATGTATATATACATGCACACTTAATATATTCAGATATGATATATATACACATAATATATACAAATATGATGTATATATATATGCATGCACTCATAATATATTCGGATATGATATATATACACATAATATATATATATATATATACACACATAATATATACAAATATGATGTATATGCATGCACACATATATATATACACATAATATATACAAATATGATGTATATACATGTACATATATATACATGTACATACACACATAATATAGATAAATATGATGTTACAGGGTTTCATTTAGGGGGGGGGGGACCGCCCCCTCCCCTTGGAAATTGTATTATTAAAATCCACATCTTTAACTATCATGCTCCCCCCCCCCCCCCCTTAATATCCGGATTCCTCCAGTTGCCCTCCCTTGGACAATTTTCTAAATGAATGTATATACATGTACACATATATATTCAGATATGATAGTTATTTGAATGTTTTTGTGTGGGAGTCCTTGTTAACAACTGTTGTTGTGTTGTTGCACTGTCATCCCTATACACACACACACACACCACACACAGATGCAGTGATGTGACTGTTACACCATCTGCCTCCTATCAGAAGAGAAAGAACTCTCGTCAGATGATATGCTCTCTAAATGAAGTGCACCTCCCAGACAAGTGGTCGGGGTCAAATGTGGGACTTCAGGTGCGGCACTATAATGCTGACAGTGCATTGACATCGCCTTACAAGTTTATGTTTCAGAAAGTCTCGGAGAAGGCACTGAGTAAGCTTATGCTTGTGTACCATCCTTACCATATTTCTTATTGCTGGCCTCACCAGTGATTCAAGCATGCACCAGGGACTAAAATTATTGCCACAACTTTCTAGAGCACCTTGGTATTCCCAGGACACTTGGGTATATCCCATGATGTCCCAGGACACTTGGGCATCTCCCATGATGTCCCAGGACAGTCAGGCCTCTCCTTGATGTCCCTAGACAGGGTGACTGGTTATATACATGGTGGAGCACTAAATACCCCAGGATCAGCTCTAGAATATCCCCCCCCCCCCCCAGCTCAGACTCTATAAGACCTCTTCTAGCTCTAGAATACCCCCAGCTCAGACTCTATAAGACCACCTAACTCTAGAATACCCCCAGCTCAGACTCTATAAGACCACCTAGCTCTAGAATACCCCCAGCTCAGACTCTATAAGACCATCTCCTACATAGCTTTCTAGAATACCCCCAGCTCAGACTCTATAAGACCACCTAGCTCTAGAATACCCCCAGCTCAGACTCTATAAGACCACCTAACTCTAGAATACCCCCAGCTCAAACTCTATAAGACCATCTTCTAGCTCTAGAATACCCCCAGCTCAGACTATATAAGACCATCTTCTAGCTCTAGAATACCCCCAGCTCAGACTATATAAGACCATCTTCTAGCTCTAGAATACCCCCAGTTCAGACTCTATAAGACCATCTCCTACATAGCTTTCTAGAATACCCCCAGCTCAGACTCTATAAGACCACCTAGCTCTAGAATACCCCCAGCTCAGACTCTATAAGACCACCTAACTCTAGAATACCCCCAGCTCAAACTCTATAAGACCATCTTCTAGCTCTAGAATACCCCCAGCTCAGACTATATAAGACCATCTTCTAGCTCTAGAATACCCCCAGCTCAGACTCTGTAAGACCATCTCCTACATAGCTTTCTAGAATACCCCCAGCTCAGACTCTATAAGACCATCTTCTAACTCTAGAATACCCCCAGCTCAGACTCTATAAGACCACCTAACTCTAGAATACCCCCAGCTCAGACTCTTATAAGACCATCTTCTAACTCTAGAATACCCCCAGCTCAGACTCTATAAGACCACCTAACTCTAGAATACTCTATAAGACCACCTAGCTCTAGAATACCCCCAGCTCAGACTCTATAAGACCATCTCCTACATAGCTTTCTAGAATACCTCCAGCTCAGACTCTATAAGACCACCTAACTCTAGAATACCCCCAGCTCAAACTCTATAAGACCATCTTCTAGCTCTAGAATACCCCCAGCTCAGACTCTATAAGACCATCTCCTACATAGCTTTCTAGAATACCCCCAGCTCAGACTCTATAAGACCACCTAGCTCTAGAATACCCCCAGCTCAGACTCTATAAGACCACCTAACTCTAGAATACCCCCAGCTCAAACTCTATAAGACCATCTTCTAGCTCTAGAATACCCCCAGCTCAGACTCTATAAGACCATCTCCTACACAGCTTTCTAGAATACCCCCAGCTCAGACTATATAAGACCATCTTCTAGCTCTAGAATACCCCCAGTTCAGACTCTATAAGACCATCTCCTACATAGCTTTCTAGAATACCCCCAGCTCAGACTCTATAAGACCATCTTCTAGCTCTAGAATACCCCCAGCTCAGACTCTATAAGACCATCTTCTAGCTCTAGAATACCCCCAGCTCAGACTCTATAAGACCATCTCCTACATAGCTTTCTAGAATACCCCCAGCTCAGATTCTTTAAGACATACCCCCATCTCAACCTCTTTGATCATCCTGAGACCACTTATATAACCCAAGCTCTATAATCATCCTGGGACTACTGTACCTCCTAGCTCTGGAGTAATCCTAGCTCAAGTTCTATAGCCATCCTGGGACCACCTCCTAGCTCTGGAGTAATCCTAGCTCAAGCTCTATAGTCATCCTGGGACCACCTCCTAGCTCTGGAGTAATCCTAGCTCAAGCTCTATAGTCATCCTGGGACCACCTCCTAGCTCTGGAGTCATCCTAGCTTAAGCTCTATAGTCATCCTTGGACCACCTCCTAGCTCTGGAGTCATCCTAGCTCAAGCTCTATAGTCATCCTGGGACCACCTCCTTGCTCTGGAGTCATCCTAGCTCAAGCTCTATAGTCATCCTGGGACCACCTCCTAGCTCTGGAGTAATCCTAGCTCAAGCTCTATAGTCATCCTGGGACCACCTCCTAGCTCTGGAGTCATCCTAGCTCAAGCTCTATAAATGGAGTGCTAGCACCCTCTTTATTGATTCAACCCACTTTTTTCTTTTCTTTAATGGCTGATGACTACAACTCAAATACCAAAGCTCACATATCAGCTAAAACTCACACTGGAGGCTTCTTAGCTGCTGGGGTGTAGTTTGGGCTTCCCCACTGGACTGGATCCTTTGTTGAGGTACACTGTAGTGGACTGGTGCTGATAGAACCCTGACATTCATCTTGAAGGATGTATCTACAAGTATCTCTGTTATGAACTTTTCTTCACAACCTGCACATACAAACCCCCCCCCCCCCCCCCCCTTCCCTCACCGACCATAACACAGTGAAGGTTCGTCGACTCACTCTAGCTAGCTCACGAGCTGTATTACACAAGCAGAGCAAGTGATTGCTCATTTGATTTGCCGACAATCTTGTTTCCTGATGCTTTGTTGGTGAAGAAGTTCTCCAGTGCAACTGCCAAGGGGCTGACTCTAATAAAGCATCCACACCAGCAACAACAGGTGTGCATGTGCTGACTTGTGTGACTCTAATAAAGCATCCACACCAGCAACAACAGGTGTGCATGTGCTGACTTGTGTGACTCTAATAAAGCACCCACACCAGCAACAACAGGTGTGCATGTGCTGACTTGTGTGACTCTAATAAAGCATCCACACCAGCAACAACAGGTGTGCATGTGCTGACTTGTGTGACTCTAATAAAGCATCCACACCAGCAACAACAGGTGTGCATGTGCTGACTTGTGTGACTCTAATAAAGCATCCACACCAGCAACAACAGGTGTGCATGTGCTGACTTGTGTGACTCTAATAAAGCATCCACACCAGCAACAACAGGTGTGCATGTGCTGACTTGTGTGACTCTAATAAAGCATCCACACCAGCAACAACAGGTGTGCATGTGCTGACTTGTGTGACTCTAATAAAGCACCCACACCAGCAACAACAGGTGTGCATGTGCTGACTTGTGTGACTCTAATAAAGCATCCACACCAGCAACAACAGGTGTGCATGTGCTGACTTGTGTGACTCTAATAAAGCATCCACACCAGCAACTACAGGTGTGCATGTGCTGACTTGTGTGACTCTAATAAAGCACCCACACCAGCAACAACAGGTGTGCATGTGCTGACTTGTGTGACTCTAATAAAGCACCCACACCAGCAACAACAGGTGTGCATGTGCTGACTTGTGTGACTCTAATAAAGCATCCACACCAGCAACAACAGGTGTGCATGTGCTGACTTGTGTGACTCTAATAAAGCATCCACACCAGCAACAACAGGTGTGCATGTGCTGACTTGTGTGACTCTAATAAAGCACCCACACCAGCAACAACAGGTGTGCATGTGCTGACTTGTGTGACTCTAATAAAGCATCCACACCAGCAACAACAGGTGTGCATGTGCTGACTTGTGTGACTCTAATAAAGCACCCACACCAGCAACAACAGGTGTGCATGTGCTGACTTGTGTGACTCTAATAAAGCACCCACACCAGCAACAACAGGTGTGTATGTGCTGACTTGTGTGACTCTAATAAAGCATCCACACCAGCAACAACAGGTGTGCATGTGCTGACTTGTGTGACTCTAATAAAGCATCCACACCAGCAACAACAGGTGTGCATGTGCTGACTTGTGTGACTCTAATAAAGCATCCACACCAGCAACAACAGGTGTGCATGTGCTGACTTGTGTGACTCTAATAAAGCATCCACACCAGCAACAACAGGTGTGCATGTGCTGACTTGTGTGACTCTAATAAAGCATCCACACCAGCAACAACATGTGTGCATGTGCTGACTTGTGTGACTCTAATAAAGCATCCACACCAGCAACAACAGGTGTGCATGTGCTGACTTGTGTGACTCTAATAAAGCATCCACACCAGCAACAACAGGTGTGCATGTGCTGACTTGTGTGACTCTAATAAAGCATCCACACCAGCAACAACAGGTGTGCATGTGCTGACTTGTGTGACTCTAATAAAGCATCCACACCAGCAACAACAGGTGTGCATGACTTGGGTAGTGTATATACACGAAGAAGAAATAAGTTATCTATCAATATTGCCATGGCTGGCTGACCTAAACTTTGGTTGTAAATGAAATTCCAGCTATAGTCAAAAACGTCCCTGTTGGAGCAAAATAGAGGAAGGGTGCTAAATTTTCCCAGCAACTTAGACAGATATTTCATGAATCCATAATAATACATTATTTAAAAACAAACCAACTATATTGGAATGACCTGTCAACAACAAACTTTTAGATAACTATGAATTTTACATGATACAGTACATAAGTGACCTGCTTCTTCTGACCTAAACAGCACTAAGAGTGGCGCCACACAACATTGCTAAATAATGCACACTGTTTCTTCTACCAAATTTGTCTTTGCATAATAGATCGACGGAGAACTGAGGAACTGGTCGCGCGAGCCAGTCGATATATTTCATAAGCTACAAAGAAAGACCCAGTCTCTCCAGACAGTGAGGAGAGGGAATAGACCATTTCTCGTAGTTTAGTTTTAAAAACATTATAACTTTTTAGGAGTAGGTTTCGTTCGTAAGTATTGATCGAGAAACTGAGTTTTCTCCTGCTCCAGAGATTGGGTCTTGCTTAGTCTGTCTGGAGAGATTGGATCTTTCTCAGTCTGTCTCCAGAGATTGGGTCTTTCTTAGACTGGATGGAGAGACTGAGTCTTTCTTAGTCTGGCTAGGGTCTTTCTTAGTCTGGACCAGAGACTGGGTCTTTCTTAGTCTGGCTACAGAGACTGGGTCTTTCTTGTCACCAGAGACTAAAGACTGGGTCTTTCTGCAGAGACTGGGTCTTTCCTGGTTCACAAGATTATCTCCTTTGACTAGCTTGCAAGATGATCTCCGCTACTCTCTGTGTTGGTATACAAATATATACAGTAGGGACCACTTATAGATATTGCATCACTTTTACATGGCAACGTGTACTACGAGTTGTAAGGGCACCATTTTGTGTGGCAAATAGACATGTGTGAGTGAGATATAAAGACAGTGAACGTGGCACGCTATGAATGATGTTGCAGAGCATGTGATGACGGCATGACTCAAAGATATTCAGCATACTATGGTGAACTGGATTGTGGTACGAAGAAACGCTATCACCAATCTGATTGGAGCGAATTACCGATGATCCCTATCTTGCCTCGGTATTAGTTCTTGATGATTGGCCAGCTCTAGAATGTCCATAGTGTACAATTATCTTATCAGCACACAAACTAAAGACATCTTAAATCCCATGAAAATCTGAAAAGATGCAAGTACTCCATTTCTGGATGGGTAGAGATGACAGGATGCACGAGGTATCTGGAAGTAAGGCCATCTTGACTGTCCAAGTAAGGCACTCTTAGGGTCTTTCAGAAACACGTGGAGAGAAGTCTGGCAGTATATTGTACGCACACTGTACATGCAGGCAGGATTGGGTGGTGCGTGCTCACATATTACTTGTCCTTGTTGCAGTCGAAACACACTCTGATGAAAAAAGGTTCAGATGAAAAATGGTTCAGATGAAGAAAGGTTCATATGAAGGAGGTTCAGATGAAGGAAGGTTGAAGGTTCAGATGAAGAAAGGTTAAGATGAAGTAAGGTTCGGATGAAGAAAGGTTCAGATGAAGAAAGGTTCAGATGAAGGAAGGTTCAGATGAAGAAAGGTTCAGATGAAGCAAGGTTCAGATGAAGAAAGGTTCAGATGAAGAAAGGTTCAGATGAAGAAAGGTTCAGATGAAGGAAGGTTCAGATGAAGAAAGGTTCAGATGAAGAAAGGTTAAGATGAAGAAAGGTTAAGATGAAGAAAGGTTAAGATGAAGAAAGGTTCAGATGGAAAGGTTCAGATGAAGAAAGGTTCAGATGAAGAAAGGTTCAGATGAAGAAAAGTTCAGATGAAGAAAGGTTCAGATGAAGGAAGGTTCAGATGAAGAAATGTTCAGATGAAGAAATGTTCAGATGAAGAAAGGTTCAGATGAAGAAAGGTTCAGATAAGAAAGGTTCAGATAAGAAAGGTTCAGATGAAGGAAGGTTCAGATGAAGAAAGGTTCAGATGAACAAAGGTTCAGATGAAGAAAGGCTCAGATGAAGAAAGGTTCAGATGAAGAAAGGTTCAGATGAAGGAAGGTTCAGATGAAGAAAGGTTCAGACGAAGAAAGGTTCAGACGAAGAAAGGTTCAGACGAAGAAAGGTTCAGACGAAGAAAGGTTCAGACGAAGAAAGGTTCAGACGAAGAAAGGTTCAGATGAAGGTTCATCTTGTACATTCCAGCCCTTCATGTAGGTCTCTCCAACTATGCAAAAAGTTGGATGTGCTGATATTGGCTTCTCCAAGAAGACTAAAAAGAAGACAACCATCACAGCATTGCTTAACCACATTCATGGTTCCTGAACCGTCAGGGAGTGGTCTTGCATTATAAAGAACTCTGACCTCAAGCAAAGCCTGCCCACTGCCCCCCAATGCTGTGACGGCTGTGTCACACGTCAGACAGATGAACTTTTGAACTTTCACAGCCATGGTCTGATTTCATCAGGCAAGTCTTTTGGAAGGTGTCCTACGCAGGTCTTCTTGCTAAGTATGAAGAAGTGTCTGATAGCCTTGCAATAGCATCACAGAAAACAAGGAGTCTTGAGGCTGTAACACGTACTCACAAGGCGTGGTTTCATTGCAGAGTCAGACGTGTGACTGTGTGTGAGTTCAGAACTGCTGCACCTTAAGGCCAGTTCACAATACGTCACGAGACCTTCGCATCACATCACTTCGAACCATTGAAATTGAACTTTCACCCATAATTATGAACTCCACCCATTAATTAAAAACTCCACCCATTAATTACGAACTCCACCCATTAATTTATGGAGCCTCAATCCCATACTTGTGAGGTACATGCATACACTAGGAAAGTTCCTCACTGCCTCTATCAACCTTTTCTCACTGCCTCTATCAACATCCTCATTGCCTCTATCAATCTTTCCTCATTGCCTCTAACAACCTTCCTCGTTCATCTCTTCCTTCAATGCATACTCATCACAGCACTACGGGGGTAGCAGAACACTGTGGTCACCAACTCTGCACATGACCAAACAACCATCCGAATGGTCGCTGGTATCCAGGAATCGGGGTGGTTAAACAGAAACTTTTTTTGGAAGCACAAATAAAGCGCACCAGCACGTGTCAACCAACGCGTCCTAACCGGTGCTAGAATAGAAATTGAGTCTATTCAAGTGAAGTGATGCAGTGAGACTTAAATGTTCGCACTGTCACAAAAATGTTGCGTTGCTAGTGCGAGTGGCACAGTGTGAATTAGTCTTTTCCTAGCCATCTCAGCCTTAGATTTAGAACTGTGTCACAGAGAGCTGCCCTACTGGTTGTAAGCATGGAAGATATATCAGCGAAAGAGACTCTACTTGACCAAAGTTTGGAAATTCACGTAGGAGCCACTCCTGACGTCTGCGTTGACGATGGTGGGTGTGGCTTTGGAGTTCTTGAGGTAAGATTCCTGTACAATTGAGGCTAGCCAGGGACACCAATTTTTGTCTTGGCAAAGGAGGTGAAGGTACAGTAGCTTCTTTCTGAAGCAACCACATGCTTACTTTTATCAGGTGCAGGCTCAAATGGAGCTCTGCAGTGCTGGATACTATTGTCTGGAGTGAAGGAGAACTTGTTACCACCTTAGGATACAGTCAGACAGCAAGTGTATCACACACTATTGCAAGATGACGACATTACAGACAGCAAGTGTATCACAGACTATTGCAAGATGACGACATTACAGACAGCAAGTTTATCACAGACTATTGCAAGATGACGACCAAGTGTATCACAGACTATTGCAAGATGACGACATTATAGACAGCAAGTGTATCACAGACTATTGCAAGATGACGACATTATAGACAGCAAATGTATCACAGACTATTGCAAGATGACGACATTACAGACAGCAAGTTTATCACACTATTGCAAGATGACGACATTATAGACAGCAAGTGTATCACAGACTATTGCAAGATGACGACATTATAGACAGCAAATGTATCACACACTATTGCAAGATGCCGACATTACAGACAGCAAGTGTATCACAGACTATTGCAAGATGACGACATTACAGACAGCAAGTGTATCACAGACTATTGCAAGATGACGACATTACAGACAGCAAGTGTATCACACTATTGCAAGATGACGACATTATAGACAGCAAATGTATCACACACTATTGCAAGATGCCGACATTACAGACAGCAAGTGTATCACAGACTATTGCAAGATGACGACATTACAGACAGCAAGTGTATCACACACTATTGCAAGATGACGACATTACAGACAGCAAGTGTATCACAGACTATTGCAAGATGACGACATTACAGACAGCAAGTTTATCACACTATTGCAAGATGACGACATTATAGACAGCAAGTTTATCACAGACTATTGCAAGATGACGACATTATAGACAGCAAATGTATCACAGACTATTGCAAGATGACGACATTACAGACAGCAAGTTTATCACACTATTGCAAGATGACGACATTATAGACAGCAAGTTTATCACAGACTATTGCAAGATGACGACCAAGTGTATCACAGACTATTGCAAGATGACGACATTATAGACAGCAAGTGTATCACAGACTATTGCAAGATGACGACATTATAGACAGCAAATGTATCACACACTATTGCAAGATGCCGACATTACAGACAGCAAGTGTATCACAGACTATTGCAAGATGACGACATTACAGACAGCAAGTTTATCACAGACTATTGCAAGATGACGACATTATAGACAGCAAGTGTATCACAGACTATTGCAAGATGACGACATTATAGACAGCAAATGTATCACAGACTATTGCAAGATGACGACATTACAGACAGCAAGTTTATCACACTATTGCAAGATGACGACATTATAGACAGCAAGTGTATCACAGACTATTGCAAGATGCCGACATTACAGACAGCAAGTGTATCACACACTATTGCAAGATGACGACATTACAGACAGCAAGTGTATCACAGACTATTGCAAGATGACATTACAGGCAGCAAGTGTATCACAGACTATTGCAAGATGATGACACTTTTTCCCCCTTCTTCTTTTCAGCACAGAGTTGTGCCGGAGCTGCTTGGGAAGTGATAATTGTAAGGCACCACTAGGCCCGACCACCCCACCCCCGCCACCACCCCCACCATTGAAACTCTGACATACGTACAGCTCAACAAATGAAAGTTCTTGTTGTTACTGTGGAGGACAGTGTTGGGAGGGGTGATTGTCTGTGAGTGTGCAGCATGCCATATTCTGCAGTTTCATACCGAGTGTCTCAAGAAAGGAAAATGTTGTCCCAACTGTAGAAAATTTACTAGGAGGAAGGCAAAAAGTTGGTACTTTTCTTCTTCTAATCGAGAGCGCCGTTGCATTTCCTCAGTTCACAGTACGATGGGACGGAAGGACGAAACAGAACGGAACACTCTGCTGGTCCACCATGGTATTGTGAACTGGCCTTGAGTCTACGGACAGTCTGTGACAGGGCACAGCGTGTTTTATGGCAGCAGCTGCACAATGGACACTAAATTGGCTGCCATTACCAAAAAGTCCTCGCTAGACTTGCACGGTGAAATCTTACTCAAGATGTGTTCTGGGGAGGTTGCTGCTCTACCGGGAAAACACTGCAGATGCTGAGATAGCGAGGCTCGCAGTGGCAGGCGGCGTCATCATCAGCTTCGACACACAAGCAAGAAAACAGTCCCCTCAAAGACTAAGCAGCCATGCACGTAGCTAGCCCCAGCTGGAGGCAGCAAATGATTGGTGATATAATGTAGGAACACGGAGAATTCAATTTGGACATGCACAGCGTAGGGGGTTGAGGTGTACATGCATAGCTCAGGGGGTTGAGGTGTACATGCATAGCTCAGGGGGTTGAGGTGTACATGCATAGCTCAGGGGGTTGAGGTGTACATGCATAGCTCAGGGGGTTGAGGTGTACATGCATAGCTCAGGGGGTTGAGGTGTACATGCATAGCTCAGGGGGTTGATGTGTACATGCATAGCTCAGGGGGTTGAGGTGTACATGCATAGTTCAGGGGGTTGAGGTGTACATGCATAGCTCAGGGGGTTGAGGTGTACATGCATAGCTCAGGGGGCTGAGGTGTACATGCATAGCTCAGGGGGTTGAGGTGTACATGCATAGCTCAGGGGGTTGAGGTGTACACATGCATAGCTCAGGGGGTTGAGGTGTACATGCATAGCTCAGGGGGTTGAGGTGTACATGCATAGCTCAGGGGGTTGAGGTGTACATGCATAGCTCAGGGGGTTGAGGTGTACATGCATAGCTCAGGGGGTTGAGGTGTACACATGCATAGCTCAGGGGGTTGAGGTGTACATGCATAGCTCAGGGGGTTGAGGTGTACATGCATAGCTCAGGGGGTTGAGGTGTACATGCATAGCTCAGGGGGTTGAGGTGTACATGCATAGCTCAGGGGGTTGAGGTGTACATGCATAGCTCAGGGGGTTGAGGTGTACATGCATAGCTCAGGGGGTTGAGGTGTACATGCATAGCTCAGGGGGTTGAGGTGTACATGCATAGCTCAGGGGGTACAAGGTACACAGGCAAAGCCATTGCCAATCTAAATGGTTAACGAGCTAGAGAAATTTATTTTTAGAATTGTTCTGATTGCTTTGTAGTTGCCATGCCAGCTAGCAACTGTGCTTAGCTGGTGGAGCCCTCGAGCGATGGCTTGGTCCATGGTGGGCTCTTGCTGTCACTCAGCACACGGCTTCTTCAGACGTACATTTGTGTTTGCATTTTCAGCCATGAGTGTTTCCATTTCTGGACTTTACTGCTTCAGATCTTTAGTGGAATCCCCTGACCACACCCACCCCTCCACCCCCTAAAAAGAGTGGAGGGCGGGGTGGGTGAAGAAGGGGGGAAAAGAAGCAGATCGGTAAACTATGATGTGGGTGTGGCTTACTTGATTGAGGTCCTGGTGTATGATGACCATTTCCATACACTATGTGAAACATTTTCTCTCTCAGTTATTTTGGAGCGAATCGAAAAATTGGGTATGGCTATTTGTGAGCGGAACCAGCTCTCCAGTCCTCTGTCAGTGGCTCAGCCTTCACTGGTGCGTGGATATAGATGCAAATAATAATATTTATACATTAATTATATCAATTTTTTTTTCAATTTAGGAACCTGCCGTATTCACAGGACAGATTGTGTGTGAAGGGGAGGGGCACTTGAATGCTCGCTCCTGCCTCCTCCAAGGCCCCTCCCATTCTCGGTGGAATCAAGGTGCACGTGTACGCATGGAGATTCCTGATGACATTACCTGTTCCCTCTTCCCTGGTCAGGTAGGGAAGGATGTCATGACGAGGAGCTTGCTTGTAGTTTTTCTTTTAATATTTAAAAAATTTATATTTGGTAAAATTTAAATAGCTCCCTCGTAAATATATCTCTATACTAGTAGCAGTGCATGCAGTCATTGAGTTGCGAGCGAAAGTTAGAAGGAAGTAGCGAACATTATTTTGGTAACTTACAATGCCCTTCTCAATAATCAACTTCAAATTTACTCTCTCGATGTTTCGACTAGATGCTGATGAAGGATAGAGCATCAGGAATTCCTGATGGAGGATAGAGAATCAGGATTTCCTGATGAAGGATAGAGCATCAGGAATTCCTGATGAAGGATAGAGCATCAGGAATTCCTGATGGAGGATAGAGAATCAGGAATTCCTCATGAAGGATAGAGCATCAGGAATTCCTGATGAAGGTTAGAGCATCAGGAATTCCTGATGAAGGTTAGAGCATCAGGAATTCCTGATGAAGGATAGAGCATCTAGTCTAAACATCGAGAGAGTAAAATTCAAGTTGATTATTGAGAAGGTCATTGTAATTTCATTATGTCAACTGAGAGTTCGTTGAGAGATTATTTTGTAGATTGCATTGATCCAGCCATCGTTCTAGCCTTAGCATGGCTGAAGGCCCTACTGCAGTACTGATCTGTACATTAATGATGTCATCGTGGTGATGTAATGCTTGGATTGTGCACATTAATGATGTCATTGTGGTGGTGTAATGCTTGGATGGTGATTTAGGTAAGTAGCCAAGGAGTGTATGCATTGATGTGTTCTTTGCAGCCTATTTGTTCCCTCGGTGGACAAATAGGCTTATATGTCGGCTAAAACTCACTTTGGCTCTGCACAGCGACTTCAGCAGATTCTAACCCCCAAACACTTCGAGTGTGTTGCATTCACGTGGTAAACTGGCAGCAAAACAACACAGTTAAAACTATGAAGTTTTGTCTTCAAGATCTTGTATCTATGCAACTATCTACCCCCCCCCCCCCCCCACACACACACATAACTATGTGCAGTATATCCGTTTGTCATAATTTTGCTACCGGAAGACTCCAAACTGTCAAATACATTGCACCGACTAATACATTGCAACGACTAATCCGTTTCTCCATTAAACACTAATCCACTTCTCTGTTCAACGAAAACAGCCAAAAGTTGGTAAAAGGTCATTGGCATCATAAACACACTTTAGTAGCAGACCTCCAGGTAGCTACTTATGGTGCACGTGTCTAGTGTACATATGAATACGTCTCTATAAGGTAAATAATAACATCTATGATTGGATAGTTCTGGTGTTACATTGAGTGACTATAGTTCTGGTGTCACACTGAGTGACTAGTTCTGGTGTTACACTGAGTGACTAGTTCTGGTGTTACATTGAGTGATTATAGTTCTGGTGTCACACTGAGTGACTAGTTCTGGTGTTACACTGAGTGACTAGTTCTGGTGTCACACTGAGTGACTAGTTCTGGTGTCACACTGAGTGACTAGTTCTGGTGTCATACTGAGTAATTCTTGTAGGCGGCCGCTTGACTATAGAAAATAAATGGAAGACAAGAACAAAATATAATATATATATATATGACTAGTCAAATTAATATATAATATATATATACAGTACGACTAATATGTGCGTATACAAAATTATATACAGTATATATATACGACTAATATGTGTATATATATATATATATATGACTAGACAAAAAATATATATATATATACGACTAATAATTATATATATATATGACTAGACAAAATAATAAATGTATTTCCCAATGTAGACAACAAACATTTACAGGACCCTAAAATATAGACCAATATTATAATAATGTTATATTTGGAGTTCATTAATTAAGGGTCCTGAAATGCTTGGCTATAATTAATAATAAATTAAATTTAAATTAAATATATATATATATATATATATATATATTGTCTTGTGTATCTGAAGCTGTCACGGAGGCAAGGTTCAACATGGTGCACACACAGTGGCAAGAAAATATGGCCCAGTTCAGTGCATAGTGTGGTTTGGTTCTGAGCTTCCATTTAGTGGCACAAGTGAGATCACTTGTCCAATTGTGTTGGCATGTTCTAATGATATTTAAGCGTGCTGGAAGATGCTGCATGGCTGGAGCAAAGCCTCCGGAAGGTGCTGCATGGCATGAACAAAACCTCTGGAAGGTGCTGCATGGCAGGAACAAAACCTCCGGAAGGTGCTGCATGGCAGGAACAAAGCCTCCGGAAGGTGCTGCATGGCAGGAACAAAACCTCCGGAAGGTGCTGCATGGCTGGAGCAAAACCTCCGGAAGATGCTGCATGGCAGGAACAAAGCCTCCGGAAGGTGCTGCATGGCATGAACAAAACCTCTGGAAGGTGCTGCATGGCAGGAACAAAACCTCCGGAAGGTGCTGCATGGCAGGAACAAAGCCTCCGGAAGGTGCTGCATGGCAGGAACAAAACCTCCGGAAGGTGCTGCATGGCTGGAGCAAAACCTCCGGAAGATGCTGCATGGCAGGAACAAAACCTCCGGAAGATGCTGCATGGCAGAAGAAAAACCTCATACAGCACTCCGGTTCCCTTCCGTGAGAGCTGTGATCAAGCGAGAGATCTTCCATCTAGCCAGACTAGTGTGTGTGTGTGTGTGTGTGTGTGTGTGTGTTATTTGTCGGCTTAAAAAATAAGTATGCCCACCTCACTGGAAGGCCAGGCACACCAGAACAACCAAATATGCCAGCCTTCCCACCCCAGCTACAGGAACACAGGAGGCAACAGTAGTAATAATAGCAACAATAGACATCTCTCATGGTCCAGCCATGATCTGATTGGCTGGATAAGGTAGGGCTTTACCCCCAATTAGCTCCCATTCATCCGATTTGCACTTAGCAAGGGAAAATGAGGGGAGTCCAGCCAACACCCCTGCCACTCATATACTGCACGGGCCGTGGCCAGACTCCTTCACACTCTAGGAGCGAGCAAGCGACTTGATAAGGTGGGGAAACATGATAGTGCTGAGTCTCTGTTCTGCTTGCTCCCCGTGGAGTTCCCCTGCCCCAATATTGAAGATGGTCGTAGCTCATCGTCGGGTTCTAGTAACAAATCAATAGCAACCACCGGAAGGTAAGGCATGTGTTGACTAATTGTGGTTTGTGCTAATTGTGGTTTGTGTTGACTAAGGTGTGATATGAGTTGTCAAAGGTGTGATATGTGTTGACTAAGGTATGATATGAGTTGTCAAAGGTGTGATATGTATTGACCAAGGTGTGATATGTGTTGACTAAGGTGTGATATGTATTGACTAAGGTGTGATATGTGTTGACTAAGGTGTGATATGTGTTGACTTGTGGAGTGTCCAACAAGAAGGAACAAGTTAGAAAAAGTGCTTAAAAGGAGAGACTAGTGCTGGAGACGAAGCTCTGAGTTGGAACTGGCAGAACTTGGATGACTGAACAGACCCCTCGGCTCCTGGCTGTATAGCTGATTTGGTTGTATTTATTTAACTTTTTCCCCCCACGGAATTAAATGTATTTGATTCCAAAAATGAGCAAATATCATTTATTATGACCGACTAGAAGCCAAAGATCATGGCTTGTGAGATGCTTTCCTAAAGCAGAGCACATGCTCTAGCAGCTACCACTGGACTGGGCTTGGTCTCTAGCATTATTCATGGCCATCTTGTCCACAAAGACCCAATCTAGAACACACAGCAAGCAAGTAAAAGTTTCAAAGTTCGTGCATGTTTGGGCTAAGGTGCTAGACGAAGGCCTCCTTGCACAGCGAATTTACAGGTGCTTTTAAGAAGGAATGCGTGATCGAGAAAGAGTGGCGTGTACCTACGGTTAGGAGAACATTTGGTGGGATGGAATTGTTCTGCCGGAGGGACCTTGCCATGTGGCCCTCAAGTTCTAAACTATGTTGGAACGCGTCTCTGCAGAGCTGTACCGAGCCTGCATATGAGCCAGGAAGCACGGAAGTGATGTTGCTAGTCTAAACTATGTTGGAACACGTCTCTGTGGCTAGAGAGGTACCGAGCCTGCATATGAGGAAGCTGCGGAAGTGATGTTGCTAGTCTAAACTATGTTGGAACACGTCTCTGTGGCTAGAGCTATACTGGGCCTGCATATGAGCCAGGAAGCTGCGGAAGTGATGTTGCTAGCCAGGTGATGGCTTCTAACTAACTGTTCTTGCCATGTTTTTAGTGAGCTGGCTATTGAAAGAATACTCAATGAGAACAACTCCATGGCTAGATGAAAGTAGTTGCTGCTTAGATACCAAACTTCATGGAATTCTTTGGGGGAAAAATAATAAATGGCTGTCTTCAAGCCAGGAGCTCTAACACCTCTTGGCAACAGCTCTCCTAAAGGCCCTGTGATCCCCAAACGTATTTGGCACACAGCTGGAAAGTTGGTAAAATACACTCGTCTCCTTGAATGGCCTCACATGTCAATTATGCACCCCCCTCTCTCATTAGCATACTAGGCAAGGCAAGGTCAAATGATTATGGTGAAGTGTACACACACACATAAAGCCTGAGGGTCAATCCTTATAAGGTAAGGATGTCTTTCCAGGCAGTGAGCTAGCTGTCCCTATATGCTTTGCCACTCATATATAGAGAAGGGGAATGTTGAAAACACAAGCCAAGCTCCTATCTCAACTAAAACTCACCTTGACAGCTTCTTAACGGCCCAAACATGTTTGCTACTAGCTTCTTTTTTTAATAATAAAAAAAAGAGCTTCGAGTCCCTTTGCTATGGTAGTGAGTGAACTGGCAAAACTAAGTACAAAAAAAAAGTAATTAAAAAACACCAAAAAAATCTTGACATCTTCAAGGATGATCCATTTAGGGGGGGGGGGGGGTTTAAGAGGTCGCCCCTATATAGGTTTGACCCCTATTTTAAAATGGTGGACCATAAAGTTTGTATTTCAATTAAAACTCACTCACTTTGGCATCCTCTTAGTGTCATGAGTTGTGACTTCATCCAATTTTGACACCCTATGAGGGTGTTGAATCCTTCATGAAGATAGTAAACCAGCAGCACCCCACCCCCCCTATTAAATTCATTTTCAGGATCTTGTATCACCTTTTTTTTTTAATGGAGGACAAACAAACAAAGTTTACATCTCGGCTAAAACTCACTTTCGAAGCGTCTTTTTAGTGGCTTCTTAGACAGTGATTCTGGCCGATTTAAACTTAAACTGACTCCCCACCCCCCAATTTTTTTTAAGCCATGAAATTGTAATTTTATGTATTTCATCTTACCCACACATCACTTGTTATGTCTGCCTGTCATCATTTTCTAGCAAAAAACCAAAGTCGGTAAAGTTTATCAATATCACAAACACACATACGTAGTGAATAGCACAGACCTTCAACAACAACAACAAAAAGATAACTACTTGTGGTGCACGTGTCTATGACTGCTGCAATATGGCACACATGTCTACTTGAGTAATAAACATGTTAAATAATGACATCTGTGATTGAAGTAATTTCTTGTAGGCGGATGCTTAACCCTAAAAAACAAAACTAGTGGAAACAAGACACGAAATTCTCAAAGAACTCTCAGTTGACATAACGAAATTACAAGACCTCAACTTGAAGTTCACTCTCAACGTTTTGACTAGATGCTCTAGCCTTCAGGAATACTGACTAGATGCTCTAGCCTTCATCAGGAATAATGACTAGATGCTCTAGCCTTCATCAGGAATAATGACTATATAGATGCTCTAGCCTTCATCAGGAATAATGACTAGATGCTCTAGCCTTCATCAGGAATAATGACTAGATGCTCTAGCTTTCATCAGGAATATTGACTATATAGATGCTCTAGCCTTCATCAGGAATGATGACTAGATGCTCTAGCCTTCATCAGGAATAATGACTAGATGCTCTAGCCTTCATCAGGAATACTGACTAGATGCTCTAGCCTGCATCAGGAATAATGACTAGATGCTCTAGCCTGCATCAGGAATAATGACTAGATGCTCTAGCCTTCATCAGGAATAATGACTAGATGCTCTAGCCTGCATCAGGAATAATGACTAGATGCTCTAGCCTTCATCAGGAATAATACTAGATGCTCTAGCCTTCATCAGGAATAATGACTAGATGCTCTAGCCTTCATCAGGAATACTGACTAGCCTTCATCAGGAATAATGACTAGATGCTCTAGCCTTCATCAGGAATAATGACTAGATGCTCTAGCCTGCATCAGGAATAATGACTAGATGCTCTAGCCTTCATCAGGAATAATACTAGATGCTCTAGCCTTCATCAGGAATAATGACTAGATGCTCTAGCCTGCATCAGGAATAATGACTAGATGCTCTAGCCTTCATCAGGAATAATACTAGATGCTCTAGCCTTCATCAGGAATAATGACTAGATGCTCTAGCCTTCATCAGGAATAATGACTAGATGCTCTAGCCTTCATCAGGAATAATGACTAGATGCTCTAGCCTGCATCAGGAATAATGACTAGATGCTCTAGCCTTCATCAGGAATAATACTAGATGCTCTAGCCTTCATCAGGAATAATGACTAGATGCTCTAGCCTTCATCAGGAATATACTGACTAGATGCTCTAGCCTTCATCAGGAATAATGACTAGATGCTCTAGCCTTCATCAGGAATAATGACTAGATGCTCTAGCCTGCATCAGGAATAATGACTAGATGCTCTAGCCTTCATCAGGAATAATGACTAGATGCTCTAGCCTTCATCAGGAATAATGACTAGATGCTCTAGCCTTCATCAGGAATAATGACTAGATGCTCTAGCCTGCATCAGGAATAATGACTAGATGCTCTAGCCTTCATCAGGAATAATGACTAGATGCTCTAGCCTACATCAGGAATAATGACTGGATGCTCTAGCCTGCATCAGGAATAATGACTAGATGCTCTAGCCTTCATCAGGAATAATGACTAGATGCTCTAGCCTACATCAGGAATAATGACTAGATGCTCTAGCCTTCATCAGGAATAATACTAGATGCTCTAGCCTTCATCAGGAATAATGACTAGATGCTCTAGCCTGCATCAGGAATAATGACTAGATGCTCTAGCCTGCATCAGGAATAATGACTAGATGCTCTAGCCTTCATCAGGAATAATACTAGATGCTCTAGCCTTCATCAGGAATAATGACTAGATGCTCTAGCAGGAATAATGACTAGATGCTCTAGCCTTCATCAGGAATAATACTAGATGCTCTAGCCTTCATCAGGAATAATGACTAGATGATCTAGCCTGCATCAGGAATAATGACTAGATGCTCTAGCCTTCATCAGGAATAATGACTAGATGCTCTAGATGCTCTAGCCTGCATCAGGAATAATGACTAGATGCTCTAGCCTTCATCAGGAATAATACTAGATGCTCTAGCCTTCATCAGGAATAATGACTAGATGCTCTAGCCTTCATCAGGAATATACTGACTAGATGCTCTAGCCTTCATCAGGAATAATGACTAGATGCTCTAGCCTTCATCAGGAATAATGACTATATAGATGCTCTAGCCTTCATCAGGAATAATGACTAGATGCTCTAGCCTTCATCAGGAATAATGACTAGATGCTCTAGCCTTCATCAGGAATAATGACTAGATGCTCTAGCCTGCATCAGGAATAATGACTAGATGCTCTAGCCTGCATCAGGAATAATGACTAGATGCTCTAGCCTGCATCAGGAATAATGACTAGATGCTCTAGCCTTCATCAGGAATAATGACTAGATGCTCTAGCCTGCAACAGGAATAATGACTAGATGCTCTAGCCTTCATCAGGAATAATACTAGATGCTCTAGCCTTCATCAGGAATAATGACTAGATGCTCTAGCCTTCATCAGGAATAATGACTAGATGCTCTAGCCTGCATCAGGAATAATGACTGGATGCTCTAGCCTGCATCAGGAATAATGACTATATAGATGCTTTAGCCTGCATCAGGAATAATGACTATATAGATGCTTTAGCCTGCATCAGGAATAATGACTAGATGCTTTAGCCTGCATCAGGAATAATGACTATATAGATGCTTTAACCTGCATCAGGAATAATGACTAGATGCTCTAGCCTTCATCAGGAATAATACTAGATGCTCTAGCCTTCATCAGGAATAATGACTAGATACTTTAGCCTGCATCAGGAATAATGACTATATAGATGCTCTAGCCTGCATCAGGAATAATGACTATATATTTAGCCTGCATCAGGAATAGTAGATGCTCTAGCCTGCATCAGGAATAATGACTATATAGATGCTTTAGCCTGCATCAGGAATAATGACTAGATGCTCTAGCCTGCATCAGGAATAATGACTATATAGATGCTTTAGCCTGCATCAGGAATAATGACTAGATGCTTTAGCCTACATCAGGAATAATGACTATATAGATGCTCTAGCCTGCATCAGGAATAATGACTACATAGATGCTTTAGCCTGCATCAGGAATAATGACTATATAGATGCTTTAGCCTGCATCAGGAATAATGACTAGATGCTTTAGCCTGCATCAGGAATAATGACTATATAGATGCTTTAGCCTGCATCAGGAATAATGACTAGATGCTCTAGCCTGCATCAGGAATAATGACTAGATGCTCTAGCCTTCATCAGGAATATAATGACTAGATGCTCTAGCCTGCATCGGGAATAATGACTAGATGCTCTAGCCTGCATCAGGAATAATGACTAGATGCTCTAGTCTTCATCAGGAATAATGACTAGATGCTCTAGCCTGCATCAGGAATAATTACTAGATGCTCTAGCCTTCATCAGGAATAATGACTAGATGCTCTAGCCTGCATCGGGAATAATGACTAGATGCTCTGGCCTGCATCAGGAATAATGAGTAGATGCTCTAGCCTGCATCAGAAATAATGACTAGATGCTCTAGCCTGCATCAGGAATAATGACTAGGTGCTCTAGCCTGCATCAGAAATAATGACTAGATGCTCTAGCCTGCATCAGGAATAATGACTAGATGCTCTAGCCTGCATCAGGAATAATGACTAGATGCTCTAGCCTTCATCAGGAATAATGACTAGATGCTCTAGCCTGCATCAGGAATAATGACTAGATGCTCTAGCCTGCATCGGGAATAATGACTAGATGCTCTAGCCTGCATCAGGAATAATGACTAGATGCTCTAGCCTGCATCAGGAATAATGACTGGATGCTCTAGCCTGCATCAGGAATAATGACTAGATGCTCTAGCCTGCATCGGGAATAATGACTAGATGCTCTGGCCTGCATCGGGAATAATGACTAGATGCTCTGGCCTGCATCAGAAATAATGACTAGATGCTCTAACCTGCATCAGGAATAATGACTAGATGCTCTAGCCTGCATCAGGAATAATGACTAGATGCTCTAGCCTTCATCAGGAATATAATGACTAGATGCTCTAGCCTGCATCGGGAATAATGACTAGATGCTCTAGCCTGCATCAGGAATAATGACTAGATGCTCTAGTCTTCATCAGGAATAATGACTAGATGCTCTAGCCTGCATCAGGAATAATTACTAGATGCTCTAGCCTTCATCAGGAATAATGACTAGATGCTCTAGCCTGCATCGGGAATAATGACTAGATGCTCTGGCCTGCATCAGGAATAATGAGTAGATGCTCTAGCCTGCATCAGAAATAATGACTAGATGCTCTAGCCTGCATCAGGAATAATGACTAGGTGCTCTAGCCTGCATCAGAAATAATGACTAGATGCTCTAGCCTGCATCAGGAATAATGACTAGATGCTCTAGCCTGCATCAGGAATAATGACTAGATGCTCTAGCCTTCATCAGGAATAATGACTAGATGCTCTAGCCTGCATCAGGAATAATGACTAGATGCTCTAGCCTGCATCGGGAATAATGACTAGATGCTCTAGCCTGCATCAGGAATAATGACTAGATGCTCTAGCCTGCATCAGGAATAATGACTGGATGCTCTAGCCTGCATCAGGAATAATGACTAGATGCTCTAGCCTGCATCGGGAATAATGACTAGATGCTCTGGCCTGCATCGGGAATAATGACTAGATGCTCTGGCCTGCATCAGAAATAATGACTAGATGCTCTAACCTGCATCAGGAATAATGACTAGATGCTCTAGCCTGCATCAGGAATAATGACTAGATGCTCTAGCCTGCATCAGGAATAATGACTAGATGCTCTAGCCTGCATCAGGAATAATGACTAGATGCTCTAGCCTTCATCAGGAATAATGAGATGTTTCATTTTGGAAACAAATGCCAGTCAAAACAAAATGAAATAAGAATTTACCAATCTAGACGACAAACGTTTGCAGGACCCTTTACCCATTAATATTGTGAAGACCAGTGCTTTTTAAAACCTGCATTATATTGGAGTTTTTATATTAATAAGTAAAGGGTCATCAAAATGCTTGTCACGTGGTTCTGTTTCATTTCCTTCTTGACTAGATCCAATATATATTATATACATATAGAAGGTTACTGTAATGTTATGTCAACTGAGAGAGTATATATATATAATATTTTTTGTTGTTGTGAGTCTAACCAACTCTGTCTGTTATTTCCCTCACATAACCTTTATATAATCATAAAAATTTCGTTATCCAAAGACTCCAAATTATCAATATCCATTCTTAACTAATCTGTTTCTTGATTGGGGGAGGGGGGGGGGGAGGGGGGGTGCGGAATGCTATTCACAGTAGGCCATCTAAGCACCCTCAACTTGACCTTACTAGCTCATGTGTTTTATTAGAAGCAGATGAAGCAGATCAAGTGCCCATTCAGTCCCACTGTTTGTTGGTGTAGTTCTCCTGTGCAACTCTTACCAAGTCCTCGAAGGAGGCTGTAGCTGATCCTCGACCGAGGGGGCTGAAGGAGGCTGTAGCTGATCCTCGACCCAGGGGACTGAAGGAGGATGTCGCTGATCCTCGACCCAGGGGGCTGAAGGAGGATGTTACTGATCCTCGACCCAGGGGGCTGAAGGAGGATGTCGCTGATCCTCTACCCAGGGGGCTGAAGGAGGATGTTACTGATCCTCGACCCAGGGGACTGAAGGAGGATGTCGCTGATCCTCGACCCAGGGGGCTGACTCGAGTAGTAAAACAACAGCAGTGACAACAAGGCAATGTGTGTGCTGCCCTGCGTAAAGGTAGAACAAATTATGGAAAGTGTTCTAATAGGAGACATCTTGCTGAAGTCCCCAAAGATCCGAATGGGACTCTGCAGAACTTTGATTTACACATTGGTGTTGCTGGACTGCTGTAGCTCTTAATATTCTCACTGCTGGACTGCTGTAGCTCTTAACATTCTCACTGCTGGACTGCTGTAGCTTTCAACATTCTCACTACTGGACTGCTGTAGCTCTCAACATTCTCACTGCTGGACTGCTGTAGCTCTCAACATTCTCACTGCTGTAGCTCTCAACATTCTCACTGCTGGACTGCTGTGGCTCTCAACATTCTCACTGCTGGACTGCTGTAGCTCTCAACATTCTCACTGCTGGACTGCTGTAGCTCTCAACATTCTCACTGCTGGACTGCTGTAGCTCTCAACATTCTCACTGCTGGACTGCTGTAGCTCTTAACATTCTCACTGCTGGACTGCTGTGGCTCTCAACATTCTCACTGCTGGACTGCTGTAGCTCTCAACATTCTCACTGCTGGACTGCTGTGGCTCTTAACATTCTCACTGCTGGACTGCTGTGGCTCTCAACATTCTCACTGCTGGACTGCTGTAGCTCTCAACATTCTCACTGCTGGACTGCTGTGGCTCTCAACATTCTCACTGCTGGACTGTTGTGGCTCTCAACATTCTCACTGCTGGACTGCTGTGGCTCTCAACATTCTCACTGCTGGACTGCTGTAGCTCTCAACATTCTCACTGCTGGACTGCTGTAGCTCTCAACATTCTCACTACTGGACTGCTGTAGCTCTCAACATTCTCACTGCTGGACTGTTGTAGCTCTCAACATTCTCACTGCTGTAGCTCTCAACATTCTCACTACTGGACTGCTGTGGGCTCTCAACATTCTCACTGCTGGGCTGCTGTAGCTCTCAACATTCTCACTGCTGGACTGCTGTAGCTCTCAACATTCTCACTGCTGGACTGCTGTGGCTCTCAACATTCTCACTGCTGGACTGCTGTAGCTCTCAACATTCTCACTGCTGGACTGCTGTGGCTCTCAACATTCTCACTGCTGGACTGCTGTAGCTCTCAACATTCTCACTGCTGGACTGCTGTGGCTCTCAACATTCTCACTACTGGACTGCTGTGGCTCTCAACATTCTCACTGCTGGACTGCTGTGGCTCCTAATAAGGCCACAAGCAACTGACTGATGGACTATAAATAGAGAAGAAAAAACAACCAGAAACCAGAACAAGAATGCTTCATTGGTGATCGAAGAGAGCTCTCGCTGGAAGGTTGTGCGGGTGAATTTGTACTGCCCTGCATGGCTGCATCTACGCTGTAAGTGTTCACCGTACGCTCACCCGTAAAATAATAATGAACGGTTCACCAGCCTGAAGTAAAAAGGGGCCTACATAAACTGGAAACTGTTGTCATGGTACGCTGCAATTCGAAGGCATGGGAAAGAGAACCGGCTACATCGGAGTTTCGACTGTCTGCATGGTTAATAGATATCAGGGCAAGGACGATGGAGTTCTAATCCTCCGTAGCTACTGAATTCCTCGACATAGCTCTGCGGGGAGAGCACCGTTTGTCATGGGCAAGTAGAAACTATTCAAGCTTGGCTAAGTATCAACAATTCCTTGGATGCTATTCCACTTTTCCTGCGATTGTTGAGTACAGACGCTACACAGTTGGTAGGTAGAGGAAAGAAACGTAGTCAATACAGGAGGAGAAGGTGTTAATGAGTGCTAATGTTAGAGAACATGCTGAACACAAGTGAGTCAAGACTGTGAAACAAAATGTCAGAAGTTATTATCAGCTGTTGCCTTACTTTCACTACCCTGGTAATACCACTGGACAGCAAGTGATGTCCGTTAGCTTCCCTCCTTTAGGGAAAGCTGCTTCCAAGAAGAATTTCTCCATCCCATTTCACATATGGACCATCTGTTTCACAAACAGCCACTCCTTTGTGTTTGCAGAGCTTCGGTTATGCAACAATGCACACGTTGGGCATCTGTAAAGGAACACACATGCACACCCACAACATACAAGTAGCGAGGGAGAAGACAAGAGGCTTGGGCTAAGTGCTTCAGCGCGCCATACAATAGCCTTGCATTCTTTGCTGGCTTGATTAAAATAATTAAAAAACACCTCGCGCTTCACGCAGGCAACTCTCGACTATTTAAAATCATGTTCAGCAATAGTACACTCTGCTCTCCTCCTCTCCCACCTAGACTAACTACTGTTACAATCACTTGGAGTGGGACTAACTACTGTTACAATCACTTGGAGTGGGACTAACTACTGTTACAATCACTTGGAGTGGGACTAACTACTGTTACAATCACTTGGGAGTGGGACTAACTACTGTTACAATCACTTGGAGTGGGACTAACTACTGTTACAATCACTTGGAGTGGGACTAACTACTGTTACAATCACTTGGGAGTGGGATTAACTACTGTTACAATCACTTGGAGTGGGACTAACTACTGTTACAATCACTTGGAGTGGGACTAACTACTGTTACAATCACTTGGGAGTGGGACTAACTACTGTTACAATCACTTGGGAGTGGGACTAACTACTGTTACAATCACTTGGAGTGGGACTAACTACTGTTACAATCACTTGGAGTTGGACTAACTACTGTTACAATCACTTGGGAGTGGGACTAACTACTGTTACAATCACTTGGAGTGGGACTAACTACTGTTACAATCACTTGGAGTGGGACTAACTACTGTTACAATCACTTGGAGTGGGACTAACTACTGTTACAATTACTTGGAGTGGGACTAACTACTGTTACAATCACTTGGAGTGGGACTAACTACCTTTACAATCACTTGGAGTGGGACTAACTACCGTTACAATCACTTGGAGTGGGACTAACTACCGTTACGATCACTTGGAGTGGGACTAACTACTGTTACAATCACTTGGAGTGAGACTAACTACTGTTACAATCACTTGGAGTGGGACTAACTACCGTTACAATCACTTGGAGTGGGACTAACTACTGTTCAATAATGATACAGACATAGAACATTGTTTAGTCACCTAATTATCAGTGTTTCAATAATGATACAGGCATAGAACATTGTGTTTAGTCAGCTAATTATCAGTGTTTCAATAATGATACAGACATAGAACATTGTGTTTAGTCAGCTAATTATCAGTGTTTCAATAATGATACAGACATAGAACATTGTGTTTAGTCAGCTAATTATCAGTGTTTCAATAATGATACAGACATAGAACATGTTTAGTCAGCTAATTATCAGTGTTTCAATAATGATACAGGCATAGAACATTGTGTTTAGTCACCTAATTATCAGTGTTTCAATAATGATACAGACATAGAACATTGTGTTTAGTCACCTAATTATCAGTGTTTCAATAATGATACAGACATAGAACATTGTGTTTAGTCACCTAATTATCAGTGTTTCAATAATGATACAGGCATAGAACATTGTGTTTAGTCAGCTAATTATCAGTGTTTCAATAATGATATAGACATAGAACATTGTGTTTAGTCACCTAATTATCAGTGTTTCAATAATGATACAGACATAGAACATTGTGTTTAGTCAGCTAATTATCAGTGTTTCAATAATGATACAGGCATAGAACATTGTGTTTAGTCACCTAATTATCAGTGTTTCAATAATGATACAGACATAGAACATTGTGTTTAGTCAGCTAATTATCAGTGTTTCAATAATGATACAGACATAGAACATTGTGTTTAGTCACCTAATTATCAGTGTTTCAATAATGATACAGACATAGAACATTGTGTTTAGCCACCTAATTATCAGTGTTTCAATAATGATACAGACATAGAACATTGTGTTTAGTCAGCTAATTATCAGTGTTTCAATAATGATACAGACATAGAACATTGTGTTTAGTCACCTAATTATCAGTGTTTCAATAATGATACAGACATAGAACATTGTGTTTAGTCAGCTAATTATCAGTGTTTCAATAATGATACAGACATAGAACATTGTGTTTAGTCACCTAATTATCAGTGTTTCAATAATGATACAGACATAGAACATTGTGTTTAGTCAGCTAATTATCAGTGTTTCAATAATGATACAGACATAGAACATTGTGTTTAGTCACCTAATTATCAGTGTTTCAATAATGATACAGGCATAGAACATTGTGTTTAGTCAGCTAATTATCAGTGTTTCAATAATGATACAGACATAGAACATTGTGTTTAGTCACCTAATTATCAGTGTTTCAATAATGATACAGACATAGAACATTGTGTTTAGTCACCTAATTATCAGTGTTTCAATAATGATACAGACATAGAACATTGTGTTTAGTCAGCTAATTATCAGTGTTTCAATAATGATACAGACATAGAACATTGTGTTTAGTCACCTAATTATCAGTGTTTCAATAATGATACAGACATAGAACATTGTGTTTAGTCAGCTAATTATCAGTGTTTCAATAATGATACAGACATAGAACATTGTGTTTAGTCACCTAATTATCAGTGTTTCAATAATGATGCAGACATAGAACATTGTGTTTAGTCACCTAATTATCAGTGTTTCAATAATGATACAGACATAGAACATTGTGTTTAGTCAGCTAATTATCAGTGTTTCAATAATGATACAGGCATAGAACATTGTGTTTAGTCAGCTAATTATCAGTGTTTCAATAATGATACAGACATAGAACATTGTGTTTAGTCACCTAATTATCAGTGTTTCAATAATGATACAGGCATAGAACATTGTGTTTAGTCACCTAATTATCAGTGTTTCAATAATGATACAGACATAGAACATTGTGTTTAGTCAGCTAATTATCAGTGTTTCAATAATGATACAGACATAGAACATTGTGTTTAGTCACCTAATTATCAGTGTTTCAATAATGATACAGACATAGAACATTGTGTTTAGTCAGCTAATTATCAGTGTTTCAATAATGATACAGACATAGAACATTGTGTTTAGTCACCTAATTATCAGTGTTTCAATAATGATACAGACATAGAACATTGTGTTTAGTCAGCTAATTATCAGTGTTTCAATAATGATACAGACATAGAACATTGTGTTTAGTCACCTAATTATCAGTGTTTCAATAATGATACAGGCAAAGAACATTGTGTTTAGTCAGCTAATTATCAGTGTTTCAATAATGATATAGACATAGAACATTGTGTTTAGTCACCTAATTATCAGTGTTTCAATAATGATACAGACATAGAACATTGTGTTTAGTCAGCTAATTATCAGTGTTTCAATAATGATACAGACATAGAACATTGTGTTTAGTCACCTAATTATCAGTGTTTCAATAATGATACAGACATAGAACATTGTGTTTAGTCAGCTAATTATCAGTGTTTCAATAATGATGCAGACATAGAACATTGTGTTTAGTCAGCTAATTATCAGTGTTTCAATAATGATAGACATAGAACATTGTGTTTAGTCAGCTAATTATCAGTGTTTCAATAATGATACAGACATAGAACATTGTGTTTAGTCAGCTAATTATCAGTGTTTCAATAATGATACAGACATAGAACATTGTGTTTAGTCAGCTAATTATCAGTGTTTCAATAATGATACAGACATAGAACATTGTGTTTAGTCAGCTAATTATCAGTGTTTCAATAATGATACAGACATAGAACATTGTGTTTAGTCACCTAATTATCAGTGTTTCAATAATGATACAGACATAGAACATTGTGTTTAGTCACCTAATTATCAGTGTTTCAATAATGATACAGACATAGAACATTGTGTTTAGTCACCTAATTATCAGTGTTTCAATAATGATACAGACAGAAACATTGTGTTTAGTCAGCTAATTATCAGTGTTTCAATAATGATACAGACATAGAACATTGTGTTTAGTCAGCTAATTATCAGTGTTTCAATAATGATACAGACATAGAACATTGTGTTTAGTCACCTAATTATCAGTGTTTCAATAATGATACAGACATAGAACATTGTGTTTAGTCACCTAATTATCAGTGTTTCAATAATGATGCAGACATAGTACATTGTGTTTAGTCAGCTAATTATCAGTGTTTCAATAATGATACAGACAGAACATTGTGTTTAGTCAGCTAATTATCAGTGTTTCAATAATGATACAGACATAGAACATTGTGTTTAGTCAGCTAATTATCAGTGTTTCAATAATGATACAGACATAGAACATTGTGTTTAGTCACCTAATTATCAGTGTTTCAATAATGATACAGACATAGAACATTGTGTTTAGTCACCTAATTATCAGTGTTTCAATAATGATGCAGACATAGTACATTGTGTTTAGTCACCTAATTATCAGTGTTTCAATAATGATACAGACAGAAACATTGTGTTTAGTCAGCTAATTATCAGTGTTTCAATAATGATACAGACATAGAACATTGTGTTTAGTCAGCTAATTATCAGTGTTTCAATAATGATACAGACATAGAACATTGTGTTTAGTCACCTAATTATCAGTGTTTCAATAATGATACAGACATAGAACATTGTGTTTAGTCACCTAATTATCAGTGTTTCAATAATGATACAGACATAGAACATTGTGTTTAGTCAGCTAATTATCAGTGTTTCAATAATGATACAGACATAGAACATTGTGTTTAGTCACCTAATTATCAGTGTTTCAATAATGATACAGACATAGAACATTGTGTTTAGCCACCTAATTATCAGTGTTTCAATAATGATGCAGACATAGTACATTGTGTTTAGTCAGCTAATTATCAGTGTTTCAATAATGATACAGGCATAGAACATTGTGTTTAGTCAGCTAATTATCAGTGTTTCAATAATGATACAGACATAGAACATTGTGTTTAGTCACCTAATTATCAGTGTTTCAATAATGATACAGACATAGAACATTGTGTTTAGTCACCTAATTATCAGTGTTTCAATAATGATACAGACATAGAACATTGTGTTTAGTCACCTAATTATCAGTGTTTCAATAATGATACAGACATAGAACATTGTGTTTAGTCAGCTAATTATCAGTGTTTCAATAATGATACAGACATAGAACATTGTGTTTAGTCACCTAATTATCAGTGTTTCAATAATGATACAGACATAGAACATTGTGTTTAGTCAGCTAATTATCAGTGTTTCAATAATGATACAGACATAGAACATTGTGTTTAGTCACCTAATTATCAGTGTTTCAATAATGATACAGACATAGAACATTGTGTTTAGTCACCTAATTATCAGTGTTTCAATAATGATACAGACATAGAACATTGTGTTTAGTCAGCTAATTATCAGTGTTTCAATAATGATACAGACATAGAACATTGTTTAGTCACCTAATTATCAGTGTTTCAATAATGATACAGACATAGAACATTGTGTTTAGTCACCTAATTATCAGTGTTTCAATAATGATACAGACATAGAACATTGTGTTTAGTCAGCTAATTATCAGTGTTTCAATAATGATACAGACATAGAACATTGTGTTTAGTCACCTAATTATCAGTGTTTCAATAATGATACAGACATAGAACATTGTGTTTAGTCACCTAATTATCAGTGTTTCAATAATGATACAGACATAGAACATTGTGTTTAGCCACCTAATTATCAGTGTTTCAATAATGATACAGACATAGAACATTGTGTTTAGTCACCTAATTATCAGTGTTTCAATAATGATACAGACATAGAACATTGTGTTTAGTCACCTAATTATCAGTGTTTCAATAATGATACAGACATAGAACATTGTGTTTAGTCAGCTAATTATCAGTGTTTCAATAATGATACAGACATAGAACATTGTGTTTAGTCACCTAATTATCAGTGTTTCAATAATGATACAGACATAGAACATTGTGTTTAGTCAGCTAATTATCAGTGTTTCAATAATGATGCAGACATAGAACATTGTGTTTAGTCACCTAATTATCAGTGTTTCAATAATGATGCAGACATAGAACATTGTGTTTAGTCAGCTAATTATCAGTGTTTCAATAATGATACAGACATAGAACATTGTGTTTAGTCACCTAATTATCAGTGTTTCAATAATGATACAGACATAGAACATTGTGTTTAGTCAGCTAATTATCAGTGTTTCAATAATGATACAGACATAGAACATTGTGTTTAGTCACCTAATTATCAGTGTTTCAATAATGATACAGACATAGAACATTGTGTTTAGTCACCTAATTATCAGTGTTTCAATAATGATACAGACATAGAACATTGTGTTTAGTCACCTAATTATCAGTGTTTCAATAAAGATACAGACATAGTACATTGTGTTTAGTCAGCTAATTATCAGTGTTTCAATAATGATACAGACATAGAACATTGTGTTTAGCCACCTAATTATCAGTGTTTCAATAATGATACATAGAACATTGTGTTTAGTCAGCTAATTATCAGTGTTTCAATAATGATACAGGCATAGAACATTGTGTTTAGTCACCTAATTATCAGTGTTTCAATAATGATACAGACATAGAACATTGTGTTTAGTCACCTAATTATCAGTGTTTCAATAATGATACAGACATAGAACATTGTGTTTAGTCAGCTAATTATCAGTGTTTCAATAATGATACAGACATAGAACATTGTGTTTAGTCAGCTAATTATCAGTGTTTCAATAATGATACAGACATAGAACATTGTGTCTAGTCAGCTAATTATCAGTGTTTCAATAATGATACAGACATAGAACATTGTGTTTAGTCACCTAATTATCAGTGTTTCAATAATGATACAGGCATAGAACATTGTGTTTAGTCACCTAATTATCAGTGTTTCAATAATGATACAGACATAGAGCATTGTGTTTAGTCAGCTAATTATCAGTGTTTCAATAATGATACAGACATAGAACATTGTGTTTAGTCACCTAATTATCAGTGTTTCAATAATGATACAGACATAGAACATTGTGTTTAGTCAGCTAATTATCAGTGTTTCAATAATGATACAGGCATAGAACATTGTGTTTAGTCACCTAATTATCAGTGTTTCAATAATGATACAGACATAGAACATTGTGTTTAGTCAGCTAATTATCAGTGTTTCAATAATGATACAGACATAGAACATTGTGTTTAGTCAGCTAATTATCAGTGTTTCAATAATGATACAGACATAGAACATTGTGTTTAGTCAGCTAATTATCAGTGTTTCAATAATGATACAGGCATAGAACATTGTGTTTAGTCAGCTAATTATCAGTGTTTCAATAATGATACAGACATAGAACATTGTGTTTAGCCACCTAATTATCAGTGTTTCAATAATGATACAGACATAGAACATTGTGTTTAGTCACCTAATTATCAGTGTTTCAATAATGATACAGACATAGAACATTGTGTTTAGTCAGCTAATTATCAGTGTTTCAATAATGATACAGACATAGAACATTGTGTTTAGTCAGCTAATTATCAGTGTTTCAATAATGATACAGACATAGAACATTGTGTTTAGTCACCTAATTATCAGTGTTTCAATAATGATACAGACATAGAACATTGTGTTTAGTCACCTAATTATCAGTGTTTCAATAATGATACAGACATAGAACATTGTGTTTAGCCACCTAATTATCAGTGTTTCAATAATGATACAGACATAGAACATTGTGTTTAGTCAGCTAATTATCAGTGTTTCAATAATGATACAGACATAGAACATTGTGTTTAGTCACCTAATTATCAGTGTTTCAATAATGATACAGACATAGAACATTGTGTTTAGTCAGCTAATTATCAGTGTTTCAATAATGATACAGACATAGAACATTGTGTTTAGTCACCTAATTATCAGTGTTTCAATAATGATACAGACATAGAACATTGTGTTTAGTCAGCTAATTATCAGTGTTTCAATAATGATACAGACATAGAACATTGTGTTTAGTCAGCTAATTATCAGTGTTTCAATAATGATACAGACATAGAACATTGTGTTTAGTCACCTAATTATCAGTGTTTCAATAATGATACAGACATAGAACATTGTGTTTAGTCAGCTAATTATCAGTGTTTCAATAATGATACAGACATAGAACATTGTGTTTAGTCAGCTAATTATCAGTGTTTCAATAATGATACAGACATAGAACATTGTGTTTAGTCACCTAATTATCAGTGTTTCAATAATGATACAGACATAGAACATTGTGTTTAGTCAGCTAATTATCAGTGTTTCAATAATGATACAGACATAGAACATTGTGTTTAGTCAGCTAATTATCAGTGTTTCAATAATGATACAGACATAGAACATTGTGTTTAGTCACCTAATTATCAGTGTTTCAATAATGATACAGACATAGAACATTGTGTTTAGTCACCTAATTATCAGTGTTTCAATAATGATACAGGCATAGAACATTGTGTTTAGTCACCTAATTATCAGTGTTTCAATAATGATACAGGCATAGAACATTGTGTTTAGTCAGCTAATTATCAGTGTTTCAATAATGATACAGACATAGAACATTGTGTTTAGTCACCTAATTATCAGTGTTTCAATAATGATACAGACATAGAACATTGTGTTTAGTCAGCTAATTATCAGTGTTTCAATAATGATACAGACATAGAACATTGTGTTTAGTCAGCTAATTATCAGTGTTTCAATAATGATACAGACATAGAACATTGTGTTTAGTCAGCTAATTATCAGTGTTTCAATAATGATACAGACATAGAACATTGTGTTTAGTCAGCTAATTATCAGTGTTTCAATAATGATACAGACATAGAACATTGTGTTTAGTCACCTAATTATCAGTGTTTCAATAATGATACAGACATAGAACATTGTGTTTAGTCACCTAATTATCAGTGTTTCAATAATGATACAGACATAGAACATTGTGTTTAGTCAGCTAATTATCAGTGTTTCAATAATGATACAGACATAGAACATTGTGTTTAGTCACCTAATTATCAGTGTTTCAATAATGATACAGGCATAGAACATTGTGTTTAGTCAGCTAATTATCAGTGTTTCAATAATGATACAGACATAGAACATTGTGTTTAGTCAGCTAATTATCAGTGTTTCAATAATGATGCAGACATAGAACATTGTGTTTAGTCACCTAATTATCAGTGTTTCAATAATGATGCAGACATAGAACATTGTGTTTAGTCAGCTAATTATCAGTGTTTCAATAATGATACAGACTTAGAACATTGTGTTTAGTCAGCTAATTATCAGTGTTTCAATAATGATACAGCATAGAACATTGTGTTTAGTCAGCTAATTATCAGTGTTTCAATAATGATACAGACATAGAACATTGTGTTTAGTCAGCTAATTATCAGTGTTTCAATAATGATACAGACATAGAACATTGTGTTTAGTCACCTAATTATCAGTGTTTCAATAATGATACAGACATAGAACATTGTGTTTAGTCAGCTAATTATCAGTGTTTCAATAATGATACAGACATAGAACATTGTGTTTAGTCAGCTAATTATCAGTGTTTCAATAATGATAGACATAGAACATTGTGTTTAGTCAGCTAATTATCAGTGTTTCAATAATGATACAGAAATAGAACATTGTGTTTAGTCAGCTAATTATCAGTGTTTCAATAATGATACAGACATAGAACATTGTGTTTAGTCACCTAATTATCAGTGTTTCAATAATGATACAGACATAGAACATTGTGTTTAGTCAGCTAATTATCAGTGTTTCAATAATGATACAGACATAGAACATTGTGTTTAGTCAGCTAATTATCAGTGTTTCAATAATGATACAGACATAGAACATTGTGTTTAGTCACCTAATTATCAGTGTTTCAATAATGATACAGACATAGAACATTGTGTTTAGTCAGCTAATTATCAGTGTTTCAATAATGATACAGACATAGAACATTGTGTTTAGTCAGCTAATTATCAGTGTTTCAATAATGATACAGACATAGAACATTGTGTTTAGTCACCTAATTATCAGTGTTTCAATAATGATACAGACATAGAACATTGTGTTTAGCCACCTAATTATCAGTGTTTCAATAATGATACAGACATAGAACATTGTGTTTAGTCAGCTAATTATCAGTGTTTCAATAATGATACAGACATAGAACATTGTGTTTAGTCACCTAATTATCAGTGTTTCAATAATGATACAGACATAGAACATTGTGTTTAGTCAGCTAATTATCAGTGTTTCAATAATGATACAGACATAGAACATTGTGTTTAGTCACCTAATTATCAGTGTTTCAATAATGATACAGACATAGAACATTGTGTTTAGTCACCTAATTATCAGTGTTTCAATAATGATGCAGACATAGAACATTGTGTTTAGTCAGCTAATTATCAGTGTTTCAATAATGATACAGACATAGAACATTGTGTTTAGTCACCTAATTATCAGTGTTTCAATAATGATACAGACATAGAACATTGTGTTTAGTCATCTAATTATCAGTGTTTCAATAATGATACAGGCATAGAACATTGTGTTTAGTCACCTAATTATCAGTGTTTCAATAATGATACAGACATAGAACATTGTGTTTAGTCAGCTAATTATCAGTGTTTCAATAATGATACAGACATAGAACATTGTGTTTAGTCACCTAATTATCAGTGTTTCAATAATGATACAGACATAGAACATTGTGTTTAGTCAGCTAATTATCAGTGTTTCAATAATGATACAGACATAGAACATTGTGTTTAGTCACCTAATTATCAGTGTTTCAATAATGATACAGACATAGAACATTGTGTTTAGTCAGCTAATTATCAGTGTTTCAATAATGATACAGGCATAGAACATTGTGTTTAGTCACCTAATTATCAGTGTTTCAATAATGATACAGACATAGAACATTGTGTTTAGTCAGCTAATTATCAGTGTTTCAATAATGATACAGATATAGAACATTGTGTTTAGTCACCTAATTATCAGTGTTTCAATAATGATACAGGCATAGAACATTGTGTTTAGTCAGCTAATTATCAGTGTTTCAATAATGATACAGACATAGAACATTGTGTTTAGTCAGCTAATTATCAGTGTTTCAATAATGATACAGACATAGAACATTGTGTTTAGTCACCTAATTATCAGTGTTTCAATAATGATACAGACATAGAACATTGTGTTTAGTCAGCTAATTATCAGTGTTTCAATAATGATACAGACATAGAACATTGTGTTTGGTCAGCTAATTATCAGTGTTTCAATAATGATACAGACATAGAACATTGTGTTTAGTCACCTAATTATCAGTGTTTCAATAATGATACAGACATAGAACATTGTGTTTAGTCACCTAATTATCAGTGTTTCAATAATGATACAGACATAGAACATTGTGTTTAGTCAGCTAATTATCAGTGTTTCAATAATGATACAGACATAGAACATTGTGTTTAGTCAGCTAATTATCAGTGTTTCAATAATGATACAGACATAGAACATTGTGTTTAGTCAGCTAATTATCAGTGTTTCAATAATGATACAGACATAGAACATTGTGTTTAGTCACCTAATTATCAGTGTTTCAATAATGATACAGACATAGTACATTGTGTTTAGTCAGCTAATTATCAGTGTTTCAATAATGATACAGACATAGAACATTGTGTTTAGTCAGCTAATTATCAGTGTTTCAATAATGATACAGACATAGAACATTGTGTTTAGTCAGCTAATTATCAGTGTTTCAATAATGATACAGACATAGAACATTGTGTTTAGTCAGCTAATTATCAGTGTTTCAATAATGATACAGACATAGAACATTGTGTTTAGTCACCTAATTATCAGTGTTTCAATAATGATACAGGCATAGAACATTGTGTTTAGTCACCTAATTATCAGTGTTTCAATAATGATACAGACATAGAACATTGTGTTTAGTCAGCTAATTATCAGTGTTTCAATAATGATACAGACATAGAACATTGTGTTTAGTCACCTAATTATCAGTGTTTCAATAATGATACAGACATAGAACATTGTGTTTAGTCAGCTAATTATCAGTGTTTCAATAATGATACAGACATAGAACATTGTGTTTAGTCACCTAATTATCAGTGTTTCAATAATGATACAGACATAGAACATTGTGTTTAGTCAGCTAATTATCAGTGTTTCAATAATGATACAGACATAGAACATTGTGTTTAGTCACCTAATTGTCAGTGTTTCAATAATGATACAGACATAGAACATTGTGTTTAGTCAGCTAATTATCAGTGTTTCAATAATGATACAGACATAGAACATTGTGTTTAGTCAGCTAATTATCAGTGTTTCAATAATGATACAGACATAGAACATTGTGTTTAGTCACCTAATTATCAGTGTTTCAATAATGATACAGACATAGAACATTGTGTTTAGTCACCTAATTATCAGTGTTTCAATAATGATACAGGCATAGAACATTGTGTTTAGTCACCTAATTATCAGTGTTTCAATAATGATACAGACATAGAGCATTGTGTTTAGTCACCTAATTATCAGTGTTTCAATAATGATACAGACATAGAACATTGTGTTTAGTCAGCTAATTATCAGTGTTTCAATAATGATACAGACATAGAACATTGTGTTTAGTCAGCTAATTATCAGTGTTTCAATAATGATACAGACATAGAACATTGTGTTTAGTCAGCTAATTATCAGTGTTTCAATAATGATACAGACATAGAACATTGTGTTTAGTCAGCTAATTATCAGTGTTTCAATAATGATACAGACATAGAACATTGTGTTTAGTCACCTAATTATCAGTGTTTCAATAATGATACAGACATAGAACATTGTGTTTAGTCACCTAATTATCAGTGTTTCAATAATGATACAGGCATAGAACATTGTGTTTAGTCACCTAATTATCAGTGTTTCAATAATGATACAGGCATAGAACATTGTGTTTAGTCACCTAATTATCAGTGTTTCAATAATGATACAGACATAGAACATTGTGTTTAGTCACCTAATTATCAGTGTTTCAATAATGATACAGACATAGAACATTGTGTTTAGTCAGCTAATTATCAGTGTTTCAATAATGATACAGACATAGAACATTGTGTTTAGTCAGCTAATTATCAGTGTTTCAATAATGATACAGACATAGAACATTGTGTTTAGTCAGCTAATTATCAGTGTTTCAATAATGATACAGGACATAGAACATTGTGTTTAGTCACCTAATTATCAGTGTTTCAATAATGATACAGACATAGAACATTGTGTTTAGTCAGCTAATTATCAGTGTTTCAATAATGATACAGGCATAGAACATTGTGTTTAGTCAGCTAATTATCAGTGTTTCAATAATGATACAGACATAGAACATTGTGTTTAGTCAGCTAATTATCAGTGTTTCAATAATGATACAGGCATAGAACATTGTGTTTAGTCACCTAATTATCAGTGTTTCAATAATGATACAGACATAGAACATTGTGTTTAGTCAGCTAATTATCAGTGTTTCAATAATGATACAGACATAGAACATTGTGTTTAGTCACCTAATTATCAGTGTTTCAATAATGATACAGACATAGAACATTGTGTTTAGTCACCTAATTATCAGTGTTTCAATAATGATACAGACATAGAACATTGTGTTTAGTCAGCTAATTATCAGTGTTTCAATAATGATACAGACATAGAACATTGTGTTTAGTCAGCTAATTATCAGTGTTTCAATAATGATACAGACATAGAACATTGTGTTTAGTCACCTAATTATCAGTGTTTCAATAATGATACAGACATAGAACATTGTGTTTAGTCAGCTAATTATCAGTGTTTCAATAATGATGCAGACATAGAACATTGTGTTTAGTCACCTAATTATCAGTGTTTCAATAATGATACAGGCATAGAACATTGTGTTTAGTCAGCTAATTATCAGTGTTTCAATAATGATACAGACATAGAACATTGTGTTTAGTCAGCTAATTATCAGTGTTTCAATAATGATACAGACATAGAACATTGTGTTTAGTCAGCTAATTATCAGTGTTTCAATAATGATACAGACATAGAACATTGTGTTTAGTCAGCTAATTATCAGTTTCAATAATGATACAGACATAGAACATTGTGTTTAGTCAGCTAATTATCAGTGTTTCAATAATGATACAGGCATAGAACATTGTGTTTAGTCACCTAATTATCAGTGTTTCAATAATGATACAGACATAGAACATTGTGTTTAGTCAGCTAATTATCAGTGTTTCAATAATGATACAGACATAGAACATTGTGTTTAGTCACCTAATTATCAGTGTTTCAATAATGATACAGGCATAGAACATTGTGTTTAGTCACCTAATTATCAGTGTTTCAATAATGATACAGACATAGAACATTGTGTTTAGTCAGCTAATTATCAGTGTTTCAATAATGATACAGACATAGAACATTGTCTAATTATCAGTGTTTCAATAATGATACAGGCATAGAATATTGTGTTTAGTCAGCTAATTATCAGTGTTTCAATAATGATACAGACATAGAACATTGTGTTTAGTCACCTAATTATCAGTGTTTCAATAATGATACAGACATAGAACATTGTGTTTAGTCAGCTAATTATCAGTGTTTCAATAATGATACAGGCATAGAACATTGTGTTTAGCCACCTAATTATCAGTGTTTCAATAATGATACAGACATAGAACATTGTGTTTAGTCACCTAATTATCAGTGTTTCAATAATGATACAGACATAGAACATTGTGTTTAGTCAGCTAATTATCAGTGTTTCAATAATGATACAGACATAGAACATTGTGTTTAGTCAGCTAATTATCAGTGTTTCAATAATATACAGACATAGAACATTGTGTTTAGTCAGCTAATTATCAGTGTTTCAATAATGATACAGACATAGAACATTGTGTTTAGTCAGCTAATTATCAGTGTTTCAATAATGATACAGACATAGAACATTGTGTTTAGTCACCTAATTATCAGTGTTTCAATAATGATACAGGCATAGAACATTGTGTTTAGTCAGCTAATTATCAGTGTTTCAATAATGATACAGGCATAGAACATTGTGTTTAGTCAGCTAATTATCAGTGTTTCAATAATGATACAGACATAGAACATTGTCTAATTATCAGTGTTTCAATAATGATACAGGCATAGAATATTGTGTTTAGTCAGCTAATTATCAGTGTTTCAATAATGATACAGACATAGAACATTGTGTTTAGTCACCTAATTATCAGTGTTTCAATAATGATACAGACATAGAACATTGTGTTTTAGTCACCTAATTATCAGTGTTTCAATAATGATACAGACATAGAACATTGTGTTTAGTCAGCTAATTATCAGTGTTTCAATAATGATACAGGCATAGAACATTGTGTTTAGCCACCTAATTATCAGTGTTTCAATAATGATACAGACATAGAACATTGTGTTTAGTCAGCTAATTATCAGTGTTTCAATAATGATACAGACATAGAACATTGTGTTTAGTCAGCTAATTATCAGTGTTTCAATAATGATACAGACATAGAACATTGTGTTTAGTCACCTAATTATCAGTGTTTCAATAATGATACAGACATAGAACATTGTGTTTAGTCACCTAATTATCAGTGTTTCAATAATGATACAGACATAGAACATTGTGTTTAGTCACCTAATTATCAGTGTTTCAATAATGATACAGACATAGAACATTGTGTTTAGTCAGCTAATTATCAGTGTTTCAATAATGATACAGACATAGAACATTGTGTTTAGTCACCTAATTATCAGTGTTTCAATAATGATACAGACATAGAACATTGTGTTTAGTCAGCTAATTATCAGTGTTTCAATAATGATACAGGCATAGAACATTGTGTTTAGTCAGCTAATTATCAGTGTTTCAATAATGATACAGACATAGAACATTGTGTTTAGCCACCTAATTATCAGTGTTTCAATAATGATACAGACATAGAACATTGTGTTTAGTCAGCTAATTATCAGTGTTTCAATAATGATACAGACATAGAACATTGTGTTTAGTCACCTAATTATCAGTGTTTCAATAATGATACAGACATAGAACATTGTGTTTAGTCACCTAATTATCAGTGTTTCAATAATGATACAGACATAGAACATTGTGTTTAGTCAGCTAATTATCAGTGTTTCAATAATGATACAGACATAGAACATTGTGTTTAGTCACCTAATTATCAGTGTTTCAATAATGATACAGACATAGAACATTGTGTTTAGTCACCTAATTATCAGTGTTTCAATAATGATACAGACATAGAACATTGTGTTTAGTCACCTAATTATCAGTGTTTCAATAATGATACAGACATAGAACATTGTGTTTAGTCACCTAATTATCAGTGTTTCAATAATGATACAGACATAGAACATTGTGTTTAGTCAGCTAATTATCAGTGTTTCAATAATGATACAGACATAGAACATTGTGTTTAGTCACCTAATTATCAGTGTTTCAATAATGATACAGACATAGAACATTGTGTTTAGTCAGCTAATTATCAGTGTTTCAATAATGATACAGACATAGAACATTGTGTTTAGTCAGCTAATTATCAGTGTTTCAATAATGATACAGACATAGAACATTGTGTTTAGTCAGCTAATTATCAGTGTTTCAATAATGATACAGACATAGAACATTGTGTTTAGTCAGCTAATTATCAGTGTTTCAATAATGATACAGACATAGAACATTGTGTTTAGTCACCTAATTATCAGTGTTTCAATAATGATGCAGACATAGAACATTGTGTTTAGTCACCTAATTATCAGTGTTTCAATAATGATACAGACATAGAACATTGTGTTTAGTCACCTAATTATCAGTGTTTCAATAATGATACAGACATAGAACATTGTGTTTAGTCAGCTAATTATCAGTGTTTCAATAATGATACAGACATAGAACATTGTGTTTAGCCACCTAATTATCAGTGTTTCAATAATGATACAGACATAGAACATTGTGTTTAGTCAGCTAATTATCAGTGTTTCAATAATGATACAGACATAGAACATTGTGTTTAGTCACCTAATTATCAGTGTTTCAATAATGATACAGGCATAGAACATTGTGTTTAGTCAGCTAATTATCAGTGTTTCAATAATGATACAGACATAGAACATTGTGTTTAGTCAGCTAATTATCAGTGTTTCAATAATGATACAGACATAGAACATTGTGTTTAGTCACCTAATTATCAGTGTTTCAATAATGATACAGACATAGAACATTGTGTTTAGTCAGCTAATTATCAGTGTTTCAATAATGATACAGACATAGAACATTGTGTTTAGTCAGCTAATTATCAGTGTTTCAATAATGATACAGACATAGAACATTGTGTTTAGTCACCTAATTATCAGTGTTTCAATAATGATACAGACATAGAACATTGTGTTTAGTCAGCTAATTATCAGTGTTTCAATAATGATACAGACATAGAACATTGTGTTTAGTCAGCTAATTATCAGTGTTTCAATAATGATACAGACATAGAACATTGTGTTTAGTCAGCTAATTATCAGTGTTTCAATAATGATACAGGCATAGAACATTGTGTTTAGTCACCTAATTATCAGTGTTTCAATAATGATACAGACATAGAACATTGTGTTTAGTCACCTAATTATCAGTGTTTCAATAATGATACAGACATAGAACATTGTGTTTAGTCACCTAATTATCAGTGTTTCAATAATGATACAGGCATAGAACATTGTGTTTAGTCAGCTAATTATCAGTGTTTCAATAATGATACAGACATAGAACATTGTGTTTAGTCACCTAATTATCAGTGTTTCAATAATGATACAGACATAGAACATTGTGTTTAGTCAGCTAATTATCAGTGTTTCAATAATGATACAGACATAGAACATTGTGTTTAGTCAGCTAATTATCAGTGTTTCAATAATGATACAGACATAGAACATTGTGTTTAGTCAGCTAATTATCAGTGTTTCAATAATGATACAGACATAGAACATTGTGTTTAGTCACCTAATTATCAGTGTTTCAATAATGATCTACAGACATAGAACATTGTGTTTAGTCAGCTAATTATCAGTGTTTCAATAATGATACAGACATAGAACATTGTGTTTAGTCAGCTAATTATCAGTGTTTCAATAATGATACAGACATAGAACATTGTGTTTAGTCAGCTAATTATCAGTGTTTCAATAATGATACAGACATAGAACATTGTGTTTAGTCAGCTAATTATCAGTGTTTCAATAATGATACAGACATAGAACATTGTGTTTAGTCACCTAATTATCAGTGTTTCAATAATGATCTACAGACATAGAACATTGTGTTTAGTCACCTAATTATCAGTGTTTCAATAATGATACAGGCATAGAACATTGTGTTTAGTCACCTAATTATCAGTGTTTCAATAATGATACAGGCATAGAACATTGTGTTTAGTCAGCTAATTATCAGTGTTTCAATAATGATACAGACATAGAACATTGTGTTTAGTCACCTAATTATCAGTGTTTCAATAATGATACAGACATAGAACATTGTGTTTAGTCAGCTAATTATCAGTGTTTCAATAATGATACAGACATAGAACATTGTGTTTAGTCAGCTAATTATCAGTGTTTCAATAATGATACAGACATAGAACATTGTGTTTAGTCACCTAATTATCAGTGTTTCAATAATGATACAGACATAGAACATTGTGTTTAGTCAGCTAATTATCAGTGTTTCAATAATGATACAGACATAGAACATTGTGTTTAGTCAGCTAATTATCAGTTTCAATAATGATACAGACATAGAACATTGTGTTTAGTCAGCTAATTATCAGTGTTTCAATAATGATACAGGCATAGAACATTGTGTTTAGTCACCTAATTATCAGTGTTTCAATAATGATACAGACATAGAACATTGTGTTTAGTCAGCTAATTATCAGTGTTTCAATAATGATACAGACATAGAACATTGTGTTTAGTCACCTAATTATCAGTGTTTCAATAATGATACAGGCATAGAACATTGTGTTTAGTCACCTAATTATCAGTGTTTCAATAATGATACAGACATAGAACATTGTGTTTAGTCAGCTAATTATCAGTGTTTCAATAATGATACAGACATAGAACATTGTCTAATTATCAGTGTTTCAATAATGATACAGGCATAGAATATTGTGTTTAGTCAGCTAATTATCAGTGTTTCAATAATGATACAGACATAGAACATTGTGTTTAGTCACCTAATTATCAGTGTTTCAATAATGATACAGACATAGAACATTGTGTTTAGTCAGCTAATTATCAGTGTTTCAATAATGATACAGGCATAGAACATTGTGTTTAGCCACCTAATTATCAGTGTTTCAATAATGATACAGACATAGAACATTGTGTTTAGTCACCTAATTATCAGTGTTTCAATAATGATACAGACATAGAACATTGTGTTTAGTCACCTAATTATCAGTGTTTCAATAATGATACAGACATAGAACATTGTGTTTAGTCAGCTAATTATCAGTGTTTCAATAATGATACAGACATAGAACATTGTGTTTAGTCAGCTAATTATCAGTGTTTCAATAATATACAGACATAGAACATTGTGTTTAGTCAGCTAATTATCAGTGTTTCAATAATGATACAGACATAGAACATTGTGTTTAGTCAGCTAATTATCAGTGTTTCAATAATGATACAGACATAGAACATTGTGTTTAGTCACCTAATTATCAGTGTTTCAATAATGATACAGGCATAGAACATTGTGTTTAGTCAGCTAATTATCAGTGTTTCAATAATGATACAGGCATAGAACATTGTGTTTAGTCAGCTAATTATCAGTGTTTCAATAATGATACAGACATAGAACATTGTGTTTAGTCAGCTAATTATCAGTGTTTCAATAATGATACAGGCATAGAACATTGTGTTTAGTCACCTAATTATCAGTGTTTCAATAATGATACAGACATAGAACATTGTGTTTAGTCAGCTAATTATCAGTGTTTCAATAATGATACAGACATAGAACATTGTGTTTAGTCACCTAATTATCAGTGTTTCAATAATGATACAGACATAGAACATTGTGTTTAGTCAGCTAATTATCAGTGTTTCAATAATGATACAGACATAGAACATTGTGTTTAGTCACCTAATTATCAGTGTTTCAATAATGATACAGACATAGAACATTGTGTTTAGTCAGCTAATTATCAGTGTTTCAATAATGATACAGGCATAGAACATTGTGTTTAGTCAGCTAATTATCAGTGTTTCAATAATGATACAGACATAGAACATTGTGTTTAGCCACCTAATTATCAGTGTTTCAATAATGATACAGACATAGAACATTGTGTTTAGTCAGCTAATTATCAGTGTTTCAATAATGATACAGACATAGAACATTGTGTTTAGTCACCTAATTATCAGTGTTTCAATAATGATACAGACATAGAACATTGTGTTTAGTCACCTAATTATCAGTGTTTCAATAATGATACAGACATAGAACATTGTGTTTAGTCAGCTAATTATCAGTGTTTCAATAATGATACAGACATAGAACATTGTGTTTAGTCACCTAATTATCAGTGTTTCAATAATGATACAGACATAGAACATTGTGTTTAGTCACCTAATTATCAGTGTTTCAATAATGATACAGACATAGAACATTGTGTTTAGTCACCTAATTATCAGTGTTTCAATAATGATACAGACATAGAACATTGTGTTTAGTCACCTAATTATCAGTGTTTCAATAATGATACAGACATAGAACATTGTGTTTAGTCAGCTAATTATCAGTGTTTCAATAATGATACAGACATAGAACATTGTGTTTAGTCACCTAATTATCAGTGTTTCAATAATGATACAGACATAGAACATTGTGTTTAGTCAGCTAATTATCAGTGTTTCAATAATGATACAGGCATAGAACATTGTGTTTAGTCACCTAATTATCAGTGTTTCAATAATGATACAGGCATAGAACATTGTGTTTAGTCAGCTAATTATCAGTGTTTCAATAATGATACAGACATAGAACATTGTGTTTAGTCACCTAATTATCAGTGTTTCAATAATGATACAGGCATAGAACATTGTGTTTAGTCACCTAATTATCAGTGTTTCAATAATGATACAGACATAGAGCATTGTGTTTAGTCACCTAATTATCAGTGTTTCAAATATGGTTCATTTTGATGCTCTTTGACATGCACACGGCATAACAGGTTTATACCAATACAAATGTAAATAAACTTCCCAAAAGATGAACTTGCTTAGAGAGATGAGACTTCTTAGAGAGGTGTACATTATTATTGGGTGTAGGCAGATGGATTCATCTTTGACCATTTTATTTCTCATAGTATGGTGAGGTGCTCTTCTCAATTTGCTATGCTAAAGCATCCATTATAATAACAATCTTCACAAAATTATTCTGAATTCCAGCCAAAATGTGGCACAGACCGCAATGGCTTAGTGCAAGTGTTTGAGCAAACCACATGTTGTAAATATAATGAGATTCAAAGTGAGTGGGTGGCATTGTATACAGCAACCTTAGCAATTCAGACCTTAATTAGATAAGGTGCCCAGAAAACGTGTGACTCCTTCCTGGAATTGGTTTGGCAGTGCTAAGTGTGAATCTGTTCACCAAGCTTTAAGCTTTAAGAATATGCTCATATATTATGCACTTAAGGGGGGACTATGCGTCAAAACCACAAAATAGTTGTACCTATTTCTAATTGTCATAACTTTTTTTCTCTTTCGTCTACACAAGTATTTATGATACCAAAGTCTTTATTATTCTGTGTTTGTTTTTATAAAGTGTTAATATCTCTATATACACAATTTTCTCAGAAGATACATGCAGAAACATCGAGGTGACTCCATGATATTTGTGGCAGACCTAGCTGTCTAACCATTTGAAGTCATTTACTCATAATTGGTGTGTGGCTTGCTAAGGAGTGTCTCAGTGATATCCATGGAGCAAAGTTACCATATGTTGTCATGTTGATTAGTTACACACTTACAGAGTCTGAAAAACTGATAAAAACTAGAGGCCACCTCTTCTAACTACCATCTCTTGGCAATCCTTGCAGTAAACAAAAATCTGATTCATGGATATCACAGAGTACTAAAAGAGCTCTAAAATGACATATACATAGCCAAAAAATTGAGCAAACGGTTTTAAAGTTATTCTCGCAACAAGAAATATTTCCATTAATTGTGGGAATAAGCATTCCAAGTTTGGAAAACGAAATGTTTGAGTTAGCACTGAAATAACTTGACAAAATATGTTCTTTTACAAGTTTTAGCAATTCCTTGATCTGTTTTTTTTTACTTCCGTGACTCTTGGGTTTTTCTGTGCCTATATCTACATGTAAGAAAGAAAAATATGATGAAATTTTTTTCCTTTACAGCTGAATGTTTTTGCATGTCAAAGAAATGTATGATGAAGTAGATCCACCATAACCTTGAAAGAAGCATCCTATGTCTCCAAAACTTTGGAAATAGTAGATGCAACAACAGTTTGAACTGATTTCATGTGTAGTCGCCAGGGGTGTGTGTGCGGGGAGGGGGGTGGGGGGAACGTAGTATATGCAGGTCATTTTATTCCCTATTTCCTTATGCTTTGTTCCTAATGATATGTTGAATGTCTCTGCAGACATATTTTCTGGGAAGATACATCAAGATCCCTAAATAAGTTGATCTATCTTGCAGTACAATTCATAACTGTACTAATTAACAAGACCAAAGTCCCAGATTTTGTCAACTGATAGAGAAGGCCCTGATCTGCAACATGTGAACCGATTATCAATAAATGTAGTGGTTTTTCACTGGCAGGCCACCGCTTTGGCAACTGGAAAACACCAGGAAAAATCCCGAACCTCACCACTTCAAATCACCATAACTTGCTAATACTTAAGAGTACTCAAAATTATGGCACGTACAAAAGACAGATAATTAGAAGAGCTATCCGGTGATATAAAAATTATGTAGAAAATATGAGCTTTACGGCCAAAAAACAAGATTTTTGGGGGGAAATGAGAAACATATAGACCAAATTAGGGCAAATATCATGCAAGATGTGTCCTCTTTGTAGTTTCTTGATCTGTTACATGGGGGGAAAAATGGAAAAAAAGAAATCTCGAATTTTGGAGGCATAGCCCCCCCTTAAATAACATCGTCATATATTAATAATAATCATTATCGTTATTAGATCGTTATTAGGATGTATTAAAATATGCATGCAATAAGTACTACTACTACTACTACCATTAATAATAAAAATAATAATAACAACAACAACAATAATAAGCAATAGTAGTAGTAATAGTAATAATAATAATAATAATAATAATAATAATAATAATAATAATAATAATAATAATAATAATAATAATAATACCATTAATAATAAAAATAATAATAACAACAACAACAATAATAAGCAATAGTAGTAGTAATAGTAATAATAATAATAATAATAATAATAATAATAATAATAATAATAATAATAATAATAATAATAATAATAATAATAATAATAATAAGTAATGTCATAATGAAGCAGGTTATAGATGTATGTGCAATGTGCTCCTAACCTTTGAAGCATTTATCTTGTGCTATAAAACACAAGTTGATATTCTGCCATTGCTTGTATGTCTTCTGTTTTCAAATATTGTGACCTTATGTGTTCTGTGCTATTAAAATGGGAGCCTCTTCAAATTACTGCATCGATTAATTTGTATTGAGTCTTGTGGGGGCTTGTGATCTTGTAGTAATTGTTTTTTTAAATTGTTAATTTTTTATTTTATTGATGAGTGCACAGCGAGTCCTTATTTGGGAGTGGTTGGGAGAGCTGCTATTGCTGTGCATGGATGGCTCTATGCCTGCAATAAATGTGAAGGGGTTGCCAGATGAAAACAAAAAGAATGGTCACTTATCATCTTGAACTGAAATTGTCAACACATCGACTGAAAATACAAGCTGCATACTCAGTAGAGGAGAGAGGACTGGCTACATACTCAGTAGAGGAGACAGGACTGGCTACATACTCAGTAGAGGGGAGGGCTGGCTACATACTCAGTAGAGGAGAGAGAACTGGCTGCATAGTCTGTAGAGGAGAACTGGCTACATATTCAGTAGAGTGAGAGAACTGGCTACATCTGTAGAGGAGAGAACTTGCTGCATAGTCTGTAAAGGAGAGAGAACTGACTGCCTAGTAAAAGAGAGAACTGGCTGCCCTGTCAAGGAAGAGAGAACTAGCTGCCTAGTAAAGGAGAGAGAACTAGCTGCCTAAAGGAGAGAGAACTGGCTGCCTAGTAAAGTAGAGTGAACTGGCTGCCCAGTCAAAGAGAGAGAACTGGCTGCCAAAAGAGAGAAAACTTGCTATATACCTAGTATAGGAGAGAGAACTAGCTGCCTAGTAAAGGAGAGAGAACTGACTGCCTAGTAAAGGAGAGTGAACTGGCTACCTAGTAAAAGAGAGAAAACTGGTTGAGAAAACTGGTTGCCTAGTAAAGGACTGGCTGCAGGTGGTTATAGTAACAGCTTTATCATATCCAAGATGCTGAAGGATCAAACAGCCATAAGCTAGAGCAGAGGAGAGAGAACTGGCATCAGGGTCCGCAGATGATAAGCATCAGAGTGCAGCACATGATTATGTCGAAGTGAGAGGCCAGCTGTGTTGACTGAGGTTCCATTGTACCAGAAGAGCCAAATGTTGGAGCAGAGATACATTCAGGCAGCTGTTGTGCAGTCCTCCACACACTCCTTGCCTGTAGGGAAGTTTTCCCAGTCTGAAGCTCACTACCAACCCATCTCCCTCTACCATCACCTGCAAATCTGACTCAAATACGTCCACCATTACCACCAAAAAAACCAAAAAAATCATTATCAGGTGAAGTCTTTCATTTTGATAACCCACGGTTTACGGTTCTATTACTTGTCCATTAATGGGGGGGGGGGGGAGTTGCTGTTAAAAGTGTGAATTGGAAATCTGAGGGGGTTTCCCTACTCAAGAGCTCCATGACTACTGCAACGTTCACGATGAATGAATTATATTAGAACTAGTTCTATCTGTGTTTCCTTTTGGCGCCAAAATAGTGTGTGGGAACAACCACACCTAACGATGCATGCAGCCTGAGGCAGGAGCTACTGGCTATGGATTCTGTGAGGTCACTTAAATTCCCAACATCAAAGAGGCCGTGGAGACCTGAGAGTTTCCATGCTGTGATGGGAAGCTGCTCTTGGAAAGTGTGAATTTCAAACTCTCAATTGAAATTTTTATTTCTCATATTATTAGCAGATTTCTACATTGTGGATAGCTAGCTACCAGTAAGTCTTAGCATCTCATTATTCCTGATGAATGCTAAAGCATCTAGTTGAAATGTTGAGAAGGTTGTTGTAAGATTTCTAATCTCTCACAATGAGCTTATTATTAGCAGATTTCTAATTGGTCACGACAAAGCTTATTATTAGAAGATTTCTAATCTCTCACAATGGTACTTATTATTAGTAGATTTCTAATTGGTCACAATGAAGCTTATTATTGGCAGATTTCTAATGTCTCACAATGAGCTTATTATTAGCAGATTTTTAATCATTCACAACGAAGCTTATTATTAGCAGATTTCTAATCATTCACAACGAAGCTTATTATTAGCAGATTTCTAATCGTTCACAACGAAGCTTATTAGTAGCAGATTTCTAATCATTCACAACGAAGCTTATTATTAGCAGATTTCTAATCGTTCACAATTATTAGCAGGTTTCTAATCGTTCACAACGAAGCTTATTATTAGCAGATTTCTAATCATTAACAACGAAGCTTATTATTTCTAATCGTTCACAACGAAGCTTATTATTAGCAGATTTCTAATCATTCACAACGAAGCTTATTATTAGCAGATTTCTAATCATTCACAACGAAGCTTATTATTAGCAGATTTCTAATCATTCACAACGAAGCTTATTATTAGCAGATTTCTAATCATTCACAACGAAGCTTATTATTAGCAGATTTCTAATCATTCACAACGAAGCTTATTATTAGCAGATTTCTAATCATTCACAACGAAGCTTATTATTAGCAGATTTCTAATCATTCACAACGAAGCTTATTATTAGCAGATTTCTAATCGTTCACAACGAAGCTTATTAGTAGCAGATTTCTAATCATTCACAACGAAGCTTATTATTAGCAGATTTCTAATCGTTCACAACGAAGCTTATTATTAGCAGATTTCTAATCGTTCACAACGAAGCTTATTATTAGCAGATTTCTAATCATTCACAATGAAGCTTATAGCAGATTTCTAATCGTTCACAACGAAGCTTATTATTAGCAGATTTCTAATCATTCACAATGAAGCTTATTATTAGCAGATTTCTAATCATTCACAACGAAGCTTATTATTAGCAGATTTCTAATCATTCACAACGAAGCTTGATTTCTAATCGTTCACAACGAAGCTTATTAGTAGCAGATTTCTAATCATTCACAACGAAGCTTATTATTAGCAGATTTCTAATCGTTCACAACGAAGCTTATTATTAGCAGGTTTCTAATCCTTCACAACGAAGCTTGTAGCTACACAAAATCACTCGTGCACAAAAGTTCAGGTGGTCACGACCATATCCTGACACTTGGGCGGGTCAGAATCTCATGACCTCACATCGTTGGTATGGTTACAGCCACACCCCAAGGGAAGCACACAGATTGATCTCTACAGCTAACCATGTGGAAGTTATGGAGCTCTACAGTAGGGACACACATTACCCCAGCCTGATTTCCAATTGTGGATTTCTGACACCAATTCCCCTCCCCCCTCCTCCCTTGGTGGAGATGCCGTTTGCTGTGAAGTTTAGACTACCAGGCTTGACAACCTTTCAGCTCCCACACAAGTCCTCGCACATAATTCAAGAAGTAATTATTATTATTATTATTGTTGTTGTTGTTGTTAATAATGTTATTATTATTATTATTATTATTATTAATATTATTATTATTATTATTATTATTATTATTATTATTATTATTATTATTATTATTATTATTATTACTATTACTATTACTATTATTACTATTACTATTACTATTACTATTATTATTATTATTTATAATAATAATAATAATTGTTGTTGTTGTGTTGTTGTTATTATATTATCACCGTCATCATCATTAAAATTAAATTTCTTTAGCTTGTGAGCTGAGCTATCCCAACTGAATTGCTAATATGATATGATTACATTCCTTATTGTAGACTATATAGTTTTCAACTTACAAGCTGTTGTTAACGATGAAGAAGTCCAATGGTGAACGAGTTAATGATCCTCAAAGATATGTGCATAATGATAAAATACGACCTCTCACCTCACCAACCCAGATTCTGCGATATGAAGCGTCAAGCTCATATAATATCTACTTCGCACCCTCGCCAACCCAGACCGTAGGCACCGTAAGAACAAATGTCACTAACAATAAGGATTTTAATAACAAGATCACATTCTTAGAAGCTACACCCCACACTTGGTGACCAAGTATATACCTGGAGTAGGCGGAGCTATGACCGACTGTATTTGCAGTGAGCTCTATTTTTGGCAGAGCTGACCTGCTGGAGTGGGAGGGGCTGACTGAGCTAACCTGCTGGAGTGGGAGGGGCTGACTGAGCTAACCTGCTAGAGTGCGAGGGGCTGAATGACTTGTTCAGCTGGTGAACCAGCTGCTAATTCCATAAAATTGCCACCCAGTTCTGATTAATGTTCCGAATGAGAGCTCGATTATTTTTCCTGACTGTGTGCATGCACGGGCTGATGCAATGTGTTGAACACTCATGGGGGTGGAGTCTGCATGCGTAGCCAAGTTCCAAATGATGATCAGGCGTTGCATTGAGGAGGAGGGGCATTCAAGTCCCCTTTAGAAGCCAACTCCTCCCCCCGAAAATCAGTCTACACATGTAGAGGTGTGGCTTGATACAGTAGTTTGCAGCTGCACAATGCCTCAAAGTCAGCTCACACTTGTGCTCCTATAACTACTGCCTGCTGTCTTTATTGCTTGCCCCCCCCTCTTTTATGTCCCCCTTACTTTACTTTGGTAGACACTGATGATTATGCCCCCTACTTTGGTAAACACTGATAATGCCCCCCCCCTCCCCTTACTTTACTTCGGTGAATACTTATTATGCCCCCTTACTTTGGTAAACACTGATGATTATGCCCCCCTTACTTAGTTACTTTGGTAAAACTCATTATACCCCCTTACTCTGATTAAGCCCCCCCTTTTACTTAGGTGAACACTGATTTAACCCTGCCCCCCTTACTTTCGTAAACATTGAATTATATCCTCCCCCCTTACTTTAGTGAACACTGATTATGCCCCCCTCTCCCCTTAAATGAATTTTCTAAATGTAGCCCTAATGGTGGAAGTTATGGTGATAATGATGTCATGTTGCTGCTGTTGTTGTTGTACAGATTGTTGCTGTTGAAGGTATTAACAACTACAATGGGATCTTGCTGCCCTCCAGAATATACGATGAGGTAGCCATTGGCAACACTCCTATCTAGGCTCTGTTTGTGTGCAAAGTGAACCCATAACATAGATAGCCACGAGGGTTGGGCTAAACTGAATACAGTCCAACTTTCAGTGTTACTGTAAAAGTTGGTTGCTAGGCAGTCTTTGTAGTGTCAGTCAAGAAGCTTCACAAGCAATGCCCATGCCCAGATGTTCAATTTCTTATAGGTAAGGATGGTACTGTTCTAAGTTAGAAGGGGAGGAGAATGTTGAACAGAGTTTAGCGAGTGTAGAACATTGACATCTACTCTACAAATCTTGTCTAGTCGTCTGAAATAGAAGAATCACAGACTTTCAAGCAGGAGGAGGCATAGTCACGATCAGCACTTAGCCTAGACAACAGTAATGTAGGTGCTTAACAAGTAGAGGCTAGAACCAACAGTAATGTAGGTGCTTAACAAGTAGAGGCTAGAACCAACAGTAATGTAGGTGCTTAACAAGTAGAGACTAGAACCAACAGTAATGTAGGTGCTTAACAAGTAGACTAGAACCAACAGTAATGTAGGTGCTTAAAACAAGTAGAGGCTAGAACCAACAGTAATGTAGGTGCTTAACAAGTAGAGGCTAGAACCAACAGTGAAGTAGGTGCTTAGCAAGTAGAGACTAGTAACCAGCAACAGACAAATCATCTAGATCCCAGCTTTTATTGTACTGGATTGAGTTGGATGGTGTTTAGCTTGTACAAGCCTGTGGTTGGAGGTATCATGAGGTCGTGTCTTAGCATCAGGTGGTTGTCTAGGTGATATGTAGTGTTGCCATATTTTTCCATTGTTAATTGTCACTGGTTCACCCTCTGTTAGCATGTGTAACACGTTCCTCTCTCTCTCTGTGTGTGTGTGTGTGTTTAGGGAGTCATTCCTCCTCTGCCAAAGAGAAAATCAGGAAGCATTCAAGGTAAAAAGCACATGCTTTGGCTGTTGCCTCTATCCTCTCATGCCCTAGCCTATATCCTCTCATGCCCTAGCCTATATCCTCTCATGCCCTAGCCTATATCCTCTCATGCCCTAGCCTATATCTTCTCATGCCCTAGCCTATATACTCTCATGCCCTAGCATGTACTCAGCATGCCCTAGTTACCGTTTAACCACCGACATTATTATTTTTCAGCTATTTCTATAGCTGTAACCTTATATCATTAGAACCAAAGACCATAAGCTGCAGGTTGGTATAAGAATCAAGGCAAGCCAAAGACATATCATTAGAACCAAAGACCATAAGCTGCAGGTTGGGATAAGAATCAGCTCTATTGAGGCAACCCAACAACATATCATTAGAACCAAAGACCATAAGCTGCAGGTTGGTATAAGAATCAGCTCTATTGAGGCAAGCCAACAACATATCATTAGAACCAAAGACCATAAGCTGCAGGATGGGATAAGAATCAGCTCTATTGAGGCAAGGCAACAACATATCATTAGAACCAAAGACCATAAGCTGCAGGTTGGGATAAGTCTATTGAGGCAACCCAACAACATATCATTAGAACCAACGATCATAAGCTGCAGATTGGGATAAGAATCAGCTCTATTGAGGCAAGCCAACAACATATCATTAGAACCAAAGACCATAAGCTGCAGGTTGGTATAAGAATCAGCTCTATTGAGGCAAGCCAACAACATATCATTAGAACCAAAGACCATAAGCTGCAGGATGGGATAAGAATCAGCTCTATTGAGGCCAGGCAACAACATATCATTAGAACCAAAGACCATAAGCTGCAGGTTGGGATAAGAATCAGCTCTATTGAGGCAAGCCAACAACATATCATTAGAAACAAAGACCATAAGCTGCAGGATGGGATAAGAATCAGCTCTATTGAGGCAAGCCAACAACATATCATTAGAACCAAAGACCATAAGCTGCAGGATGGGATAAGAATCAGCTCTATTGAGACAAGACGACATATCATTAGAACCAAAGACCATAAGCTGCAGGTTGGGATAGGAATCAGCTCTATTGAGGCAAGCCAACAACATATCATTAGAACCAAAGACCATAAGCTGCAGGTTGGGATAAGAATCAGCTCTATTGAGGCAAGCCAACAACATATCATTAGAACCAAAGACCATAAGCTGCAGGTTGGGATAAGTATCAGCTCTATTGAGGCAACCCAACAACATATCATTAGAACCAAAGACCATAAGCTGCAGGTTGGGATAAGAATCAGCTCTATTGAGGCAAGCCAACAACATATCATTAGAACCAAAGACCATAAGCTGCAGGTTGGGATAAGAATCAGCTCTATTGAGGCAACCCAACAACATATCATTAGAACCAAAGACCATAAGCTGCAGGTTGGGATAAGAATCAGCTCTATTAAGGCAAGCCAACAACATATCATTAGAACCAAAGACCATAAGCTGCAGGTTGGGATAAGAATCAGCTCTATTGAGGCAACCCAACAACATATCATTAGAACCAAAGACCATAAGCTGCAGGTTGGGATAAGAATCAGCTCTATTGAGGCAAGGCAACAACAGCCACATGTTAATAAGTTGCTCTACACAACAAAACTTATAGTAAAGAAATCCTCCCAGAAGCAAGTCCTTTCTCAAGAACAGAGGGATTCCAGGTGAGCATAGATACATGTGCAACTTTCCTCAGAGATGGGCTTCCAGGAACACAGCAGCAAAGGCCAGGAAGAGACCACTCATGAAGGCAGTATGACCGTCATCCATTTAAAATCCCTTTCCTTTGGTCACTCCTCTCCACCCGTCAAGCTGGAAGTAAAGAATTTTATATCGATAGAGAAGTCTACCGAGTATGTGCAGGTCAAAAAAATCCGGTGTTGGGTGCAATTTTTATCATATTTTTTTGTAAGCAACGGTGGGCACTTATGGTGGTTAATCGGTTAACCCTTCTACCACCGCAGTGTCAACGAGGTGTTTCTTCATCCAGTCTTACTCAACATTGATGCCTCTTTCATGACTGCTATCGTTGTCCCCCCCCCCCCCCCCCCCCCCCCCCACTTGTTGTTTCTTGTTTTTCCTTCAACATTTCCTAAACAGTGTTGCGCGTGTCGTTGTCTTTTGTTGCCATGGAATAAAGACAGTGTGGGAACTCTTTAATCATGCTCTCGCACACACATACAAACACACACACATATATGGTGTGTTCAACGCTATTTTATTACTGTGCTCCACACACGCGCGAAACTAGGTTGGTGTGTGTTTGTTTTTCTGTGTGCAATATATTTATTATTGGCACAAGTACAGGGACATAGTGTTAAAGGGTGAGAAGGTGTGAGATTGTGATAGAGGGTGGGACATAGTGTTAGCAGGTGCTGAGACAGTATTAGAGGTCAGACAGTGTTAGAGGGTGTGAGCAGTGTTAGACGGTGAGACATTGTGTTAGCAGGTGCTGAGACAGTATTAGAGGTCAGACAGTGTTAGAGGGCGTGAGCAGTGTTAGACGGTGAGACATAGTGTTAGCAGGTGCTGAGACAGTATTAGAGGTCACAGTGTTAGAGGGTGCTGAGATAGTGTTAGAGGTCAGACAGTGTTAGAGGGTGCTGAGACAGTGTTAGACGGTGAGACATAGTGTTAGCAGGTGCTGAGACTGTGTTAGAGGTCAGACATTGTTAGAGGGTGCTGAGACAGTGTTAGATGGTGAGACATAGTGTTAGCAGGTGCTGAGACAGTGTTAGATGGTGAGACATAGTGTTAGCAGGTGCTGAGACAGTGTTAGACAGTGAGACAAGTGTTAGCAGGTGCTGAGACAGTATTAGAGGTCAGACATTGTTAGAGGGTGCTGAGACAGTGTTAGAGGCATCCTTGCAAGCCGTGTTGGGAAAATCATAATTATATGCCCACAATGCAGCGCAAAGAATGAGTGCGCAATAGTGGCAATTAGCAGACTGATAAGGTGGGGGCTGGAGAAGCCGCACGAAACAGCCACCTACAGAGATAACTGTGGAAATGGATGGTAGATTGAGGAGAGGGCCTAGAGCAGGGGGACTGATTGAAAGACAACAGCACTGACAAGATTTGTGTAGAAAAGGAAGAGAGCAGGAAGCCCCTGAACAGCGACCAGGTGAGATATGAAGACTCTGATAAAGACAATGACAGTGAACATGCAAGGAGGGAGGAAGAAACCCCTGAGCAACTTCAACAACATCAACGCTGGCTAAGCCACAATAAACCTGCCAGGAGAGCGCAGGAGAGCTGAGCAGCTTCAGCAACATCAACGCTGGCTAAGCCACAATAGACCTGCGGGGAGAGTGCAGGAGAGCTGAGCAACTTCAACAAACATCGACGCTGGCTAAGCCACAATAGACCTGCGGGGAGAGTGCAGGAGAGCTGAGCAGCTTCAGCAACATCGACGCTGGCTAAGCCACAATAGACCTGCGGGGAGAGTGCAGGAGAGCTGAGCAGCTTCAGCAACATCGACGCTGGCTAAGCCACAATAGACCTGCGGGGAGAGTGCAGGAGAGCTGAGCAGCTTCAGCAACATCGATGCTGGCTAAGCCACAATAGACCTGCAGGAGAGTGCAGGAGAGCTGAGCAGCTTCAGCAACATCGACGCTCGCTAAGCCACAATAGACCTGCGGGGAGAGTGCAGGAGAGCTGAGCAGCTTCAGCAACATCGACGCTGGCTAAGCCACAATAGACCTGCAGGGAGAGTGCAGGAGAGCTGAGCAACTTCAACAAACATCGACGCTGGCTAAGCCACAATAGAAGAGTGCAGGAGAGCTGAGCAGCTTCAACATCAACGCTGGCTAAGCCACAATAGACCTGCGGGGAGAGTGCAGGAGAGCTGAGCAGCTTCAACAAACATCGACGCTGGCTAAGCCACAATAGACCTGCGGGGAGAGTGCAGGAGAGCTGAGCAGCATCAACAACATCGTCGCTGGCTAAGCCACAATAGACCTGCGGGGAGAGCGCAGGAGAGCTGAGCAGCAATATCTTCTTGGTAGGCTGGTTAGACAAAGTGAGATGCCAGGTGAGAATATATACAACATACATAGCCACTTACACTACTGAAGAGACCTCTGTCATCCACAAGGCTCTGATCCAGAGATGCGTAATGTTGTTCTTTTGAACACCCGAGTCTTCAAAGTGTCCCATCGGTGGACTCCTGGGGAGTGGGAGTGACTTCACAACCACTCCGGCACCAGAGTGTCTGTGTTGGCCGCCAGGTGGCGCTGGTGTTGTTGGTCCTCCCCTCCTCCTCCTGCCTCCCATGAGCCGAGCCAGTGTCGGGAATGGTATTGGCCGTGTGGCTTCAAGACTGGAGAATGTCGCCCCATACATGAGCGAGTTCGTACCCTCCTCTGTCTCTGTACACGATGTGTCTCTCTCCTTGCTTTCCAACATGACTGCTCTCATATATTCTTCGTCTACACCATCTCCTCCTCTGGCCAATATTCTGACATTGTACAACCTGTTTCTGAACCCCGTTCATCCCATGGGAAGTAGATGGGTGTGGCCCACACTGCCACTACCACCAGGCGGCTACTACAGACCATCTGGTGCTGGAATGGTTGTGAAGTCATGTCACTTCCTGATGGAGTCCGCCGATAGAGGGACAAAGGTTTTGCGGTTCGGAGAATATGCCATTTACTGAGTGTTCAGATGAACAAACACTACGCACTACCATAGACCATAATCATCTGGTCTTGTTACGTCTGTTCGGGTCACAGAATAATGACATTTTTTCACCATATACTGGCTCATATTTGCTGCTTAACACACTTTGGATGTCCTTAAGGCATCCAGGGACACCACAAGAAGTGGCAAATATGGCACCTCCAATTTAATTAAGTAATACGTGGAATGAGATCCGCACTGAGCAAACTCAAACGAAACTGTTACCGTCCATATTCAATTAACTCTTTGTCAGGCAAGCTATCAACACTCGGTACCGTTGGAACCATTGGCCAATCAAAATGTCAGGCCGGGGACTCACACACAACTCGGGTGCACTAGTCCCAAGTTACGCTAGCAATACAGTTTCACGTCTCAATTGAAATCTTATCTCTGACTCCATTGCCATGCCCATGCTTGTAAAAGCACCAAAGCTTACATTGCTGTCTAGTTTGTTTAAAAATCCGATCACTAGAAATTGGAACTTGATTGTTCTACTTTGACAACACAGCGGATGAAATAGATAGTCCATTCCTTGACCGACGTTCATGAAGGATGGGTCATCCTCCTTCTTTTCATCGCTTTACACTCAATAGAAACGCGGACATGTTTGTGCTTGTGTGTGGGCAAACATTTTCAGAATTGTTTTTTCTTTCACAGAAAATTTGAGCTGGCCTGGGGCTGAATAAGGCTCACTGAGAGGTTCCATATCCGCCTGCAGGCATGAAGGTGGCAGCGTGTCCATCACCACACCCACACACAGGCAGTGATCCATGGAGAGAGAGCGGTTCCCTTCAGCCTCCGACTGCTTGACCCTTGATCTCTGTCTGCAATTTTTAATCCTTTCCTTCAAGGGTTACTGCAATGTTTAAACCTTTCCCACAGACTGAAATTTTAACACATCCACTACTGAATGCAACTTGCAATACTTTCACCACTGACTACTAAATTTTTAACCCTTTCACCACTGACTACAATTTTAACCCTTTCACCACTGACTACAATTTTAACCCTCTCCCTACTACCTGAAATTGTTTTGAACCCTATCCCCACTGGCTCTGATTGCTTTCTCCACTGACTTCAATAGCCTTCCCTATTGACTGCAATTGCTTAGCCCTTAATCTTCAGCCTGCCATTGCCTTCCCCCACTTCTCTTCCAGGTTTCACGATGTTGTGTGCAGCGGGACCCTACACTACCGTAGATAACCTGAACTTTGAACCTCTTCACGACCTGTTGGCCGTTGTCATGGATGAGAAGCCAGACCTGCTGTTGCTGGTGGGTTAGGACTAGCGTGGTAATCATGTGGCCTGCCAAGTTGGCATGGAAACCATGTAACTTACGCACCTGTTTATTCTGTTATTGTTAAAAAAAAAAATTCTACATGTTGATGTTGTTGATGTTGTTGTTGTTTTGTAGAAGTTTGTTTGTTTGTTTGTTTAGTGTTTGTGGTCTCGTGTCATACTGGTTTTTGCCGCTGGTGTTTCTGAAATTATTATAGTTGTCTGTTTATTATTATTTTTTTATTTTATTATTATTATTTTTTATTAGTCATTTTATATTAATTTGTTGTTTGTTTAATCTGCCTCTGTAGTTGGGACCTTTCCTCAAGTCCAGTCACCCTCAAGTGAAGGTAGGTGTGGCTTGGAGAAATGAGAACAACTCCTCTGTCTATTTGTCTGAAGTGGGGTGAGTGTCAGCACTTGAATGGTGTGCTTGATTAAGGAAATTGAGAACTCCCGACTGCATAGCCTCTGAGACGTTCAAATATCCTCTCCAAATCGTAACAGTTGCTATGCTATCGAGACAATTTCTGGCCAATTCAGCTTTTGTATATATACGCCATGCATGTTGGCCGCATCTGCACTCTCCGTGGATGTTTAGCCTTAGCCAGGATATTTAGCCCTAGCCATTTTCCTTAAATGCATTTCAGAATGACGCCTAGCTAAGGCATGAAGTATCCATAATTAAGGAAGGCGAGATCAAATCAGTAGCGCAGATCCGTTGGAAGATGACATTATGGATACAGTCAATGCCTGTTAATTTCATACCCTTGGGACCAGCTAAATCTACGATGTTATCAGGGTTCTTCTATTAGCAGTGTTGATGGTAAAAAATACTCTGTCACAGATTGGGGGGGGGGGGGGTTCAGCATGAACAGTATGCAGATACATGTAGATAAGTCAGTGCTACTGTGCAGCCCCCCACATTACCAATTGGGGGGGGGGGGGGGGGGGGGGGGGATTATGCCAGTACTGACTTGATTGGATGATGTGAAAGAGTCTGACCACGTTGGTTTTATTATAAAATTTATGCTGTGTTGGTGATTCCTATACCAATATGTAGCCCATCCAGTATGCTTTCTGGTGGAGTTTTGTTGTTTTTCCAAGCATGTTGAAGGTAATTTGTAACACTCACTGTGAAGAAATGCCTTTCTTTGTGGTGGACAATAGAGTTAACAATAACTCTCAAAGAACTCTCAGTTTACATAATAACATTAAAACAATAATTGTTGTTACTGTGTTGCTGTAAACTCACTGTGTAGCCAACCATTTGTCTTTTCTCTACATAAATGCAACTAGTTACAATAAGCTGCACTACTAGCCCTTGATCATTCACACTAGTCCAAGGCTAGTGGAATAGTATTAAGCAGATCTCGCAAGATCCTGAGTGGAACCCCGATCCCCCCTGGATGAAACCCTATCTGTGATGCTGCTGCATTGAGTCATGCAACCAGGATCGCTCGCTACTTCTGTCTCAACACTCTACAAGTTGGTCATCCACTCTTCTCAATAAAGAGTCTTATTGTGCTAACAGTTCAGGTAGTACAGAAGAAGCCTTGTCTGAGCAGCTCCAAGATCAGCATCCCTTTCCTCTCCTCGAGCGTTTTTTTGATACCATTCCTGACTTTCCACCGGGAAAGTCAGCCATTAGTTACTTCCATTAAAAAGGTTTATCCAGCCTCAGAGCCAGTTTGTAGTTTTCTCTTCCAATATGTGTGCAATGGTGACCTAGCCCTAGCATCCGCAAGCCAAGTGGACAGAGCTCCTTCTACATCGTCTGCTGTTCTTGCATGTCTTCTTCGCTTTTGACTGGTCACTTGGTTTAGTGCAGCTCCTGCAAGAAGTTCATCTTTTGCTAATTGTTGACTGCGTGCAATTGGACTGCTGAGAAAGTGAGAAAGTTCATCGCAAGACAACTTCTGAGGAAAGCTTGATAATGTCCAGCTTTTGAGTGAAGGATAGATGATCTGTACACGTTTAGTGCTCATTGAAGGGCAAGACCTGAAAGCCAGTATTAAACACAGCTACATGTAACCACACCCAGAAAAGTGCTTCATTTGGAATTCAGCAACTGCTATGTTTTGTATTGTGCATGTAGTGAGTTTAGCCAGCAGGCAAATGCAAATACACTACATGTAGCTAATACTTCCTTATATGGAAAACATGCCTAATTAAGTGTGCTTGACACAATTTACCACAATTATTTTAGCATTAAGAATAGGTTTTGCGTGTTGCACCACGTAGGGGAAGTGATTTGGGACTTCAGAATTTATGATAGTAAAAACTATGAACAGGCCTCCACTGTATATACTCTGGCAAATTCATGAGGTTCTTGTTGGGTGTTAATTCGGACACGATTCATGAAGAGTTCTGACTGGTCAAGGGTGACCTTCTCATCAGCCAAGTTCTAAAATCTCTTGGTGGTCAGATGTTGAGGCAGCTTCTGGTGGCTTTTGCCAGGTCTTTGTTATTCAGGGTTGCAATGTTGACACCACAATCTGATTGGTCGTGGGTATTCGCTCATATGATATGATGTCTACAGTGCCACTGTGTTTTTGGTTTGTGTGATGGACTTGCGCATGAACTCATGGAAACCTGGCCATGGTCCCCAGACGTTGAGGCAACGTCTGGCCCACGAGATGCTAGTCCTTGGCCCACGATAGGCTGGTGCTTGCCCCGTGAAAATCTGGTCCTTGGCCCATGAGAGGCTAGTCCTTGGCCCATGAGAGGCTAGTCCTTGGCCCATGAGAGGCCAGTCCTTGGCCCATGAGTGGCTAATCCTTGGCCCATGAGAGGCTAATCCTTGGCTCATGAGAGGCTAGTCCTTGGCCTATGAGAGATTAGTCCTTGGCCCATGAGCGGCTAATCCTTGGCCCATGAGAGGCTAATCCAGGCCCAAGCCTCATGCTAGACAACCATACTTCCTCTATTAGGAACTGCCCCTCCAATTATAACTGCCATAGCTCAGCAATAGTAGCCAGCCTTCCCATTGAGACTAATCGCAATAAGACACGCCCAAATAATTGCTCATTAGGCTAATAAACTGAGGACTGAAGGGAAGGGGGGGGGGGGCCCAGCAGCGATTGCTTTCTGGGTGCCGTTACTCAATCGTTGAGCCAGGGGCACCCAAATGATTAGAAGTTCTCCAACATGTACTTGAACTCCTTCACAACTGCAATCAATAGTAACCACCCTCCCAATAATAATCTCAGGTAGATTGGACGGAAGTAGATAGTAACCACGGTTCCCCATTAGAGAACATTCGGTATGCAGGGTCTGAAGTTCCAGGCTGGTCTTGAGTATGGCTCTTACCAGCCAGGTGCCAAAGTTCCAAAGGGTGATCTTGTTCACTAGACCCTGCCCTGCTATTTCAGGACGACCTGGAATGTAGCCATGGTTTTGCGTATGAATTAATGATGGGCGGCGGACCATGGTATGCCCAAAATCTGGTCCACCCACCTTCACAAAGGTAACACCCTGTAATATATATAATATATTTCTGTACATTATACACTCATTGGTATTTTCCTATAGGCGACATTAGGTAGTTATTTTTTCGCTCTACTGCACGTGCCCACAGTCATTAACTAAGAATTATGGAACCATTTTCCAAGAGAGCAAAAGCAATTATTTTGGATGATGAAGCAGTTAAGCAATTTGTTGACAGCAATAAAGCTAAGAATACTGTCAGGACAACTAGAAGTGGCTTGCATGTGTGGTATAGATGGTGTCCAGCCAGACTGCCGGACTGCCTGTATTATTATGAGTGTATCAAGTGTGGAATAACCAATCTATCACCCTTGGCGTGAAGTATGGCGAGACGTTTCACTCGTGAGCTGTGTTGTTGTTCAGGTGCCTGCTCGTGATACATATACCATACATGTGCCATATTTCACTCGGACTCGATGCACATGAAAGGACCTGGAATTAGTTACGTTTTATTTGAAGAAATCTTGGAGGTTTTCAATAAAAACTCATTATGAGATAATTATCATTGATTACCGGTGGTTGGGAAGGGGTGGGGTTTCTGTTCTGATGTCCGACCTTCCTCCCTCCCCTTTAACTATGATCGGCTATGGTTGGTTCGGTTCAAAGGTGATTTTATCAAAGACTCTGATATTCCCTGAGCTAAATGTGGCTGGATAGAGGGGCTCAGCCTATATACACTATATAGCATTGTAAAATGAAGGGTAAGTGAACTATTAATGTGAGTTAGGAATATATCCATTTAGAGTTTGAACTACCGCACTTCTTGCTCCCTACACACAGTCAAAATATTTCCACCCAGCTCTTGTCCCAAAGATGCTTCTCTCTGGACTTCATTGTCGTGGCATTCAGCTCTTGATTATGTTGACTACAGCACACACTTGGACTTGGCAGGGTCTCGGGAGACAATGTCTTAAGTCTTCTCACCCATGGTGTCCGACTCATTATTCAGCTCCTGCACTGGTTGACCTAGGACCTTCATATGTAGAAGCTGACCGAAGAAACAAAGGCATGGTTTCCTTCAGATGGGTGATTAGTTGAGGCTGCATTCACTCTTCCTTGAATCAGCTCTGTCTCTCTTCCTTCTCGTCCCTTGGAAATGACCTAGCCAATTGACAGCTGACTGCTTTTTATTGTTATTTTAATTTTAATAAGCTGCAGTTTTGGTATAAGTATCAGCTCCATTGAGACAAGAAAAACAAAAACTATGCATGGCTAAATTTCTCTGAGGGTACCACAAAATCTGCAGGAAGAAAATCTATTCAGGAGCACCTCCATTCTCAATAGAGAAGCGATTCAGAGCCCAATTCCAGGCAGGCACGCGTGCCTGGGCAGCTTTCATCCGGAGAAGTGATTCCCAGGCAGACACCAGGCAGACACGTGTGCCTGGGCAGCTTTCATCTGGAGAAGTGATTCCCAGGCAGACACGTGTGCCTGGGTAGCTTTCATCCGGAGAAGTGATTCCCAGGCAGACACGTGTGCCTGGGCAGCTTTCATCCGGAGAAATGATTCTAGAAGTAGCAGTCAAGGCCAGGAAGAGACCTTTCAATGGTGGCAGTTGCAATCGGCAGTCGTGTTTTGGGTTGTTGTTGTTTTGTTGTTGTTGTTTGTTGTTTTTCATTCCGCTCGCTCACCCTGTCCAACTATTTTATAATGATAGAGCAGTCTTCTGGGCATGTGTAGAATTTTTTTTAATCCGGCATTTAGCACATATGGTTATAATATTTTTGACAATGTCTGAAATTGTAGATATATCTGCTTATGGCGATCAATCACTTAATGATAAGTTTCTGCATATCTCCCCCCCTCACTCCCATACATAAAATCTTTAAAAAAAAGCTTGCAAATATTATAACATTTGATGGCTGTTCTCTCCTTTGTCCAACACGGCTTCTTCATCAAAGGGTGGCTGGTTCGATAGATTGTTGCGTCAACAACAACTCTCAATGTGATATTGTGGAAGTAGAAGGCAGTGTGTGTGTGTGAGTTGTGTGTGTGTGCGGTGTGTGTGTGGAGGTGTCGCTTGTGTACAGCCACATTCAGGACAAGCCCTAGCTCTAGCCCTAGCTCCAGCAGATTAAATGGGTCACTAAAACTGGAGATGATCGTCATGGTGAAGAGAAAGGCTGAGAAACACGCAGTAAATTCGACGATAGATGAAAGAAAACTAGCTGCCAGTCGAGTGAGAATGGGCTGCACGATTAATAGCAGACAGGAAAAGACGCTGGAGTTTCTTCCTGACATAGCTACGCAATTCATCAACATACTGCAGCCGTGGGTTACACCATTTTTATCATGATGATGCAGAACAGAAACTATCGTACAGCGCTTTTTCCCGCCAAGCTTGAGGTGTCAAGGATCGCTGTCACCAAATCTTCTCTAGCTCAGTGATGTATGCATACTCCATGCAGGAACGCTACTTTCCTTCAACGGTTCTGGAAGCAGAGTGGAAGATAAACCGTGCTCTGCCATTCTTCTTGCTACTTCAGCCTCTTCTCAATAGAAACTCTGACATGATCCTCCTGTCTTATTCTCCTGGTCCCGATTCAACACAGCAGATGCTTGAGAGTTTGCTGCCTTTATTGACTACTTTTGAGTGGGCTACTAGAATCTAGGAGCTCTGACAGTTTGCTGCCTCTATTGAGGATGATGGCTACTGATCTAGGAGCTTTGAGAGTTTAATCCAAAGCACTAAAAGTGCTAGAGAGACATGACTTTGCAGGAACCTATCTCACTTCACGTGCTGTGCGGTGTGGCTTCAAGCAAACTCTTACCGGACCACTATTGTACCAAATAATTGTTGAGGGCACAATTTTGCGCATCTACTAGCCCTAGCCCTAGGATCAAGTCCGCGAAAACCTCGAAACTTTAGTTCCTCTGAAAAATAGTGCCATACGGTGTTACGAATCTTGGTGAGACCAACACACACACTGGCTGCATACATAGTTGGCATGCACTGGGAGGATAACAGGTCAACAAGTATATTGTGTTTTTATTTGAATTATACAACTACCGGTGGCGTATGCGATTGTCCTGTTGAAGGAAAGGAAACAAGATTGGATCCATGCAGACCGCAGCCAGTTAGATGACCCTCTGCCATTTAAAATCATATGTACACACCAATCATTGACAGTGAGGTATTAGTGTACACAATTTTAAATTGTACAGGCCCTTTAACTGGCTGTGATCTGCATGGGTACAGTTTTGTTCTCTTTTTCTAACTGGTCAAACTGGTCAATCCAGTACAGCTGTTTGTTTTCAAATAAAAATATTGTTGTTCTTGTTTCAAGTTGTTGTTCTTTCTCTCTGTTATACTTGAGCAATGGAGGACTACACGGAGTTTTGCAGAGTCCAACTCAGAGCTTTACAGCTGTACACTACATATATCAGTGCATGCCATGCCCTGTTGCTATTGTTGACTGTGCCCATGTACAGTCAGCTGCAGCGTCCTTGGTAACAGCTCCACAACAGAACTCCACCAATCAAACCGGCGGATGTTTTGGTAGAGGATCAGCTATAGCCTCCTCTAGACTTGGTAACAATCTCCCAGGAGCGAGAATTCCATGAACCTAACAGCCGAACTTAGCGCGGGGCAATCAATCATTCTGCCTATAACAGGACGGTGTTGAAACTTGATGGCATCACCGACAAGGTCACTGACTCACTAGAGGATCTTCACCGACCGACCACTTTACTCTGCAATCGAGAAATAGATTGGTTGTGGATGTACGTCGGAATCTTCTGTTACTAGAACTGCTACAACTGTGAGCAGACTGGTTGTGGACATGCATTGGAACATTTGGAATCTCCTGCTACTAGAACTGTTACAACTGTGAGCAGACTAGTTGTGGACGTGCATTGGAATATTTGGGTGCATAGGAGCCGGTGCATAGGAGCACAGATGTAGCCTTGAAGAAGATGGATTCCAAGTGTTTTTTATATACATCACTTTCTACATTTCCTGGAAATGCCGGTTCAACACCTTAGTGAAGAATTCAAGATTTACTTTTTGGAGCTAATATTGGCTGAAACCACCATATTTTGGGCGCTCAGCAGCTGCCGATGTGAGTTTTAGCAGAGATACGATTAGTGTGTGTGTGTTTGTTTTTTTGAGGGGGGGGGTTTGCTGTTCGCTATTTTGAAATAGGGGTAAAACTACCACACTCCCCAGTAGAGGAGAGATGTGCTAATGATGGAGAGCGTATTGAAGACGTAAACTGTCAAGGCTAACTATCACTTGAAAAACTTCTTGTCAGCTTCTGGAGGGTCTTCCCATGAGCTAGTACTCTGAGAATTCCTGCAGATGGCCTCCTCACTCTGTGTAGCGTGCTCTTTCATCTTCTAGGGCAGCTGCTTTCAAGTACTCAACTCCTCTCAGATTCGCACGTGTACACTTCCTTTTTGGAACCTGCCATCCCATCATGTCACAGGCCACCAGGTCCGCTCAACATGGCACCTGTTTGGAATCCGCAAAGGACATAGGAATACATACAAGCCTTCCTCATATCACAATCCGAGCATTACAACAGTGTGATGACATTTGAAAGCCTTCACTGTGGCATGGTGATGCCATATGTAGCAATGCTAGGATTTCAAATGTCAAGATTGTACCCCACAGGGCATCGGCAATTACACGGTTTTTATCCTCGTTCCTTTTCCCTTCTCCTCTCTCTCTCTCGACCCCACCCCACCCACCCCGCCATCGCTCGATGCGCTGCATTCCTTTCTGGTTTAGACTATATACGTGTGTAGTGTGTGTGTCTTTTGTCTCGCAGATCAACAGCTTACTTAAATTAGGCGCTGACTTGGCACTATAGCCAGCGGAACATGTCTCTATTCAGATTTGTACCGCTCGATCGTGAAATGATATGCAATCAGCACATTCCAACTGCCACTATTAATTCTAATAATGTCGGCAGCCAACCAGATCGTTTCCCTCCCTCCCACATATAATTGGTCGGAGGTTATGGGACTGAACCGGAGAGACTCTCCACGGCACATATTCAGGAGGCTTGGACGAAGACGTCGTCTCCTTCGACAGCCACACCGTGTGTCTAGGAAAAGGCTAATGAACATTTCGTAGGTACGTCTCAGCGAGAGTTGGACACTTACCTTATCATCGAAGTGCCTAGCATCTGCTCATAAGTTTATGCATGACTTGCTAATATATATATATATTTATACAAGACTTAGCAGAGGTATCGCACCAAAGGTGCAGGGAGAAACATCGAACTCTTAACGAACTCACAAGTTGACGGTGTATAAATGCAATCACTCTCTCATATTGCTGGTGAAGGCTAGAGCATCTAGACAAAACGTCGAGTGAATAAATTTAAGTTGTTCATCGAGAAAATTATCCTATATCCATTTTGTGATCAAGAATGTTACATTTCTGAAGACAAGCAACCGTTGCAAGTAGCTAAGGTGTTCTTCTAATAGAGTAGGGCTGGAGGCAGTCTTGTTTTATCGCAGCCATTGGTGACGACGCTGCCATTTATAAATTTCGCCATTTCAATAACTATTTCTAGGGCTAGAGGCAGCCTCGCTAGCAAACGGTGTTGATGCTGCCATGTTGCATTGTACAAACTCTAGTGCAGCTAGTGTAGTTAGTTGGTGATGCTGCCATGTTGCATTGTGCAAACTCTAGTGTAGCTAGTGTAGTTAGTTGGTGATGCTGCCATGTTGCATTGTGCAAACTCTAGTGTAGCTAGTGTAGTTAGTTGATGATGCTGCCATGTTGCATTGTGCAAACTCTAGTGTAGCTAGTGTAGTTAGTTGGTGATGCTGTCATGTTGCATAATATGTGAGCTATTTTTGGGAATGTGAAAAGCACATGCGTAGGTATATATGGCCGATGGTCGCAAGTGCCGTACCATTTTTGGCGATGGCTGCTTGGAGGTAATAAAAAAAATTGGGAAAAGGGGGGAAATCCCCTAAAACCATCTCCTGATCATGTGATGCAGAATATATTCATTGTGTTGTCTATTCCTGGAAGTTTTTAATGTGTAGAGGTATAGAGGACAAACTGACACACAAACTTATAGATATAGAGATAGATAGATAATCAGATAGATAGATGGTAGACATTTTTCATTGACACTTCCCTACAAATAGGTGTTGTTGGAAATGTATTATATCCATAAAAGCTAGTTGTTAAACTCCCATCCATTCGATTATGTCGAGAATGTTGGTTTCTAGCCATTTATTAAGTTGGTTTCTAGCCATTTCTTCAAAGTGGTGACATGCTCGAAAGTCCATGTTTCTTCCATTGCTAATGACTAGATATATTTGCAGATGGGTGATGGGTGATGTCTGCATGCATGGGGTAGTCTCTGGGGGCTTTGCACTGCAATGCTTCAACTGGTTCTCCATGCCTTGCTACTAACCGTTCCTATAAGAAACTGATCACGCTCTACGCATAGCCATTTCCTCGAGGCTGCTCGGTAATAAACCCATTTTCTTGGTGACTGATGCTATAAGAACCCTGCTCAGTGAAGCCTCCCTTATCCCAGCAGCCATTTTCTTGGTGCTGATGCTATAAGCACCCTGCTCAGTGAAGCCTCCCTTATCCTAGCCTTGGGAGGGGGGGGGGGGTGGATTCTCTGCTCACCTTAAAAATAACTTGCACCCTATTTATACACTGAATAATAACCCATCACAACTCATTACATGTGAAACCTTCTGCACTGTGGATTTGGGGGAGTGTTGGGTTTTGGTGTCCTCTGTTGTAATAGGCTAATCTTAGCTTGATAGTCTCCCAGCCTGTACTGTTGGACTGACAACAGCCCAGTGTAGAGGACCACTGCTCTCAGCTGCTAGTGGTCTACATATGTATTGTAGATAGGGCCAGTGTAGAGGACCACTGCTCTCAGCTGCTAGTGGTCTACATAGTTGTGTATTATAGATAGGGCCAGTGTAGAGGACCACTGCTCTCAGCTGCTAGTGGTCTACATGTATTGTAGATAGGGCCAGTGTAGAGGACCACTGCTCTCAGCTGCTAGTGGTCTACATAGTTGTGTATTGTAGATAGGGCCAGTGTAGAGGACCACTGCTCTCAGCTGCTAGTGGTCTACATAGTTGTGTATTGTAGATAGGGCCAGTGTAGAGGACCACTGCTCTCAGCTGCTAGTGGTCTACATATGTATTGTAGATAGGGCCAGTGTGGAGGACCACTGCTCTCAGCTGCTAGTGGTCTACATAGTTGTGTATTGTAGATAGGGAGGACCACTGTTCTCAGCTGCTAGTGGTCTACATAGTTGTGTATTGTAGATAGGGCCAGTGTGGAGGACCACTGCTCTCAGCTGCTAGTGGTCTACATAGTTGTGTATTGTAGATAGGGAGGACCACTGTTCTCAGCTGCTAGTGGTCTACATAGTTATGTATTGTAGATAGGGCCAGTGTAGAGGACCACTGCTCTCAGCTTCTAGTGGGTCTACATAGTTGTGTATTGTAGATAGGGCCAGTGTAGAGGACCACTGCTCTCAGCTTCTAGTGGGTCTACATAGTTGTGTATTGTAGATAGGGCCAGTGTAGAGGACCACTGCTCTCAGCTGCTAGTGGTCTACATAGTTATGTATTGTAGATAGGGCCAGTGTAGAGGACCACTTCTCTCAGCTGCTAGTGGTATACATGTATTGTAGATAGGGCCTATTCATCGAGCTTAAAATTCTGCCTGCACCATGGCTACCAGGAAATGAACAAACTGAATAAAGAGTTTGTGTTTTAGAGATGATAGACAATTTCAAGTCATGATTATTGTGCACTCAAGTCTGGCTTCAACAACTTGTGCATTTGTTCATTTGACATGGTCACACAGTTGGACACACACATTGCTCCACCCACTCTAATGACAACACCTCCTTCGAGAGAACATTTTGAAGGTGGCCCGACCTCTCAAAAGAGGGAGGAATGTCTATGATGATATGTGGTCTCAACCGCTAGCTGCTTAATTAATTGGCTGGGGTAGGCATCGACGCCATCAGTGCTCCACATTGAGACCCTCCTTTCTCTCCCGTGATACCAACATTCCCTCTTGATAATCTGGTGGGAGAATCTTCGGCCGAGGTATCTGCCAACCAAGACACTTCACATACTTCCACGAACTACACTATCTGACCACCAAGGCCCAAAACAACCCTTCTTTGAGCTGATGAAAGGAGAAAAACTAATCTCCATCGGACTTAGATGATTACACGCCCATCTCAGTGGTGGATGCAGGGTTTTTGAGAAGGGGTTGCAAATGAGGAAACGCAAGCCCTAACCCTCTTTAACTAATCGTTATGCTGAGGCCACTGCGGGGCCGCAAGTTTGCACGAGAACTAATTGTTATACTGAGGCCACTGTGGGGGCGCAAGTTTGCACGAGAACTAATTGTTAAGCTGAGGCCACTGCAGGGCCGCAAGTTTGCACGAGAACTAATTGTTATGCTGAGGCCACTGTGGGGGCGCAAGTTTGCACGAGAACTAATTATTATGCTGAGGCCACTGTGGGGGCGCAAGTTTGCACGAGAACTAATCGTTAAGCTGAGGCCACTGCAGGGCCGCAAGTTTGCACGAGAACTACTTGTTATGCTGAGGTCACTGTGGGGGCGCAAGTTTGCACGAGAACTAATTGTTATGCTGAGGCCACTGCGGGGCCGTAAGTTTGCACGAGAACAAGGCCAGTAGTTGGAGTACGCTGTTTTATTCCGAGACAGAGTAACCTTGTTTAAAAAAAATTAATTGCTATGGCAGTTTTAGACTAGATAATTTACGTGGACCGCCAGAAAGGGGGGAGGGGCACTGCATTTCACTTCAGTAGGAGGTACTTCATAGTGCACTTGCTTGACCTTCCACAGTGCACTTGCTTGACCTTTCATAGTGCACTTGCTTGACCTTTCATAGTGCACTTGCTTGACCTTTCACAGTGCACTTGCTTGACCTTTCACAGTGCACTTGCTTGACCTTTCACAGTGCACTTGCTTGACCTTTCACAGTGCACTTACTTGACCTTTCACAGTGCACTTGCTTGACCTTTCATAGTGCACTTGCTTGACCTTTCATAGTGCACTTGCTTGACCTTTCATAGTGCACTTGCTTGACCTTTCACAGTGCACTTGCTTGACCTTTCATAGTGCACTTGCTTGACCTTTCATAGTGCACTTGCTTGACCTTTCATAGTGCACTTGCTTGACCTTTCATAGTGCACTTGCTTGACCTTTCATAGTGCACTTGCTTGACCTTTCACAGTGCACTTGCTTGACCTTTCATAGTGCACTTGCTTGACCTTTCACAGTGCACTTGCTTGACCTTTCACAGTGCACTTGCTTGACCTTTCATAGTGCACTTGCTTGACCTTTCATAGTGCACTTGCTTGACCTTTCACAGTGCACTTGCTTGACCTTTCACAGTGCACTTGCTTGACCTTTCACAGTGCACTTGCTGACCTTTCATAGTGCACTTGCTTGACCTTTCATAGTGCACTTGCTTGACCTTTCACAGTGCACTTGCTTGACCTTTCATAGTGCACTTGCTTGACCTTTCATAGTGCACTTGCTTGACCTTTCACAGTGCACTTGCTGACCTTTCATAGTGCACTTGCTTGACCTTTCATAGTGCACTTGCTTGACCTTTCACAGTGCACTTGCTTGACCTTTCATAGTGCACTTGCTTGACCTTTCATAGTGCACTTGCTTGACCTTTCATAGTGCACTTGCTTGACCTTTCATAGTGCACTTGCTTGACCTTTCATAGTGCACTTGCTTGACCTTTCACAGTGCACTTGCTTGACCTTTCATAGTGCACTTGCTTGACCTTTCATAGTGCACTTGCTTGACCTTTCATAGTGCACTTGCTTGACCTTTCACAGTGCACTTGCTTGACCTTTCATAGTGCACTTGCTTGACCTTTCACAGTGCACTTGCTTGACCTTTCATAGTGCACTTGCTTGACCTTTCATAGTGCACTTGCTTGACCTTTCATAGTGCACTTGCTTGACCTTTCATAGTGCACTTGCTTGACCTTTCACAGTGCACTTGCTTGACCTTTCATAGTGCACTTGCTTGACCTTTCATAGTGCACTTGCTTGACCTTTCATAGTGCACTTGCTTGACCTTTCACAGTGCACTTGCTTGACCTTTCATAGTGCACTTGCTTCACCAGTGCACAAGCTCGGCTCCCATTAAACCAAGAAATGTATAGCTAATTAATTTACTTAAAATAGAACTCCAGTATAGTTATGTAGAACTTATTGTCCGTAGTGTATATGCTGGAGGTTACCTGAATGTGCATGGCGATTTTTTAAAAGTTTTTAAAAGTTTTATACAAAGTCAATCTTTTTTAGGAAGTATAACAACAGCAACAACACCACCACCAACAACAGTGTTCAGGCCGGCCCCTCCACCCAAGATAGGGTTAGAAGGCGACGCAACCACATTACTACGTTACCTCTCCAAAGGCAGATGGCCAAACGTTGGAAGAGGTGGCCGCTGGAGGTATCCCTCGGCGCTGCCCTTGGAGTCGTCCAATTGCCTGGATGGCGTCCAGCCCCTCCTCACTCCAACCTCCCGTTGCCTCTACTGCTACTGGGATGAAGTTGACCCCCACTGAGTGACAGGGCGCAGAATGAGCAGCCATCTTTCTGGCTCTGGCAACAGATAGTGCATGACCTTGAGTGGTGGAGGCTGCAGCAATTGTCGCCTGTTGAAGGGGCGAGATGACTGACGTCAATGGCAGCTGGTTGGCCCCTTTTCCGTATTGGTAGGAAAACATCAGCTGGGCGGCTAGCGGATCTTGGAATGAGAGCCGGCACTTCTCTCTTGGGCGCCAATGCAGAATATAGTGCGTCCCTAAGAGAGTCATGCCGAAAGATCCTATCACCGTTGCCAACCTGGTGATCACCAAAAGTGTCAGTGATAACCTGGCATATGGAGTACTGAGTTCCGTCCTCAACCTTCCGAATTCCCAACCAATACTGCATGCACAGACGGAACTCAGCGTCGAAGAGATGGAGACCGAGGGCATGGGAAGGAACAACATTGAGCCAATCACCTGCATGGGGAGTTGCACAACAGAGAGCCAAAGCCTTTGATCTCATGTCCGGGGCCTGAGCGATGAGAGAAACATAGGCTGCCTGGTCTATTGAGCGAGATAGGGCCTTTTGTGTGAGGGGAACATCAATGTCTTGGAGAGAACACCATTCCTGTTTTGCTGCATTCAGGCCCAATTCGGGCAGAACAGAGGCTGCATGAGGGGAAACCTTTTTGGCGTATTCCAGAGTATACTGCTAATGAGACCTTTAGAGGCATGCAAAGAGCTAAGGAAAGCTGCTGGGGCATGTAGCGAAGCCTGTCGGATGTTGAGGCCTCCTAGGGAGCTTGGAAGGGTTGCCTTTTCCCATGACCAGTCAGACAATGGACAACCAGCAAGGTCAGAGACGGCTTCCCGCATCCCGCATGGTGTTATCGAAAGCTTTCAACGCCTCTTGGAGATGGCAAGGGGGACATGTGCGGAGGTTGAAAATTATCTTTGGAAGCGTCAGGCAGGAACGTAGCAGCGTTGTCTCCATCTGGAGGTCAGGCAGGCAGGATAGGATCTTCTCCAATTTCTTTACCCGGTTCAGGAGTGTGGCTTCACAAAATGAGGGAGGACCTAGTGGGACACCCAACACGATGAACCCTTCGCGAGAGATGGGGATATCCGAAGGGAGGGGATAAGGAAGGGGGCAGGAGGCCTCAGGTATGTGTAAAAGGGATTTCAGTCGATTCAATGGAGGCGACGAGCAGGACCATCTTGTTCAATAATGGTCAAAGCAGCACACAGATCCTTGGCCGAACCACACAGCGGTCCATCATCAAGATACCAGGCATTAATCAAGAGGCCTGGCGCCTGCTTGCGGATCTTCTCAACTAGCGGATGGAGGGCCAGAGAGAAGCCGAGTGAGCCTAAACAGATCCCCCTGCTGGACCCCACTGCAGCTGGGGATGGAATAATTACCAAAATGGAGGAGAGATCTAGTACCATAACACATCTCCCTCCATCCAAGCAGATATCGAGGGTATGTGGTCTCTTTCCTTGAACATACACCCCCTGTCAATCCCATTGAAGGCATTAGAGAAATCGAGTAAGAGTGTCCATTTTTCCTCAGGAAGAATGTCAATCTCCTGTTGCACCCGGGTCAAGGCATGAACAATGGATTCGCATCCCACCGGCACTCCCACTCCAACTTATGAAGGGGCAACTTGAAAGACTCTGTTCTCACCGCCCTTGAGATGCACTTGGAAGTTAGGCGGCGCAGGACTTCCCCTACAGCAATGGGCCTAAGCCCACCCACCCCTCTTCCTGCTAGCAAGGAGAGAAGCCCCACAGAGATGTGGAATAACTTCAGAGGGAGCATCACCCGCACATAGGAGGTTGACCAATCCCTGAAGGGCTAGAAGGGCACTATTTCGTCTCTCTGGTGAGGGACAGAATATAGCTTCTTTGATGTGAATGGCTCTAAAATTAGATGGGCCAGGAGCAGAGCCATTAGGGAACGATTTAACTGCAAAGATGACATCATCCGCTGACACCCTGACAGGAGATGGTACGGGGTCATTTGGCATAGAAGGTGGTGGTGTCTGAGGGTGTTTAGACAGCATGTCATCAAAGGAATCAGCATCTGCCGGAGCAAGCCCATCTGACGTGTAAGAATCTGGATAGCTTTCTTGTATTGACCGTCCTCCACAGCGCTCCGAGCCCGTCTAGCATTGGCCACTCTCAGCAACTCTGGGGTCACCTTCAGATGCTTCCCTTGGCGGTTGTGAAGCTTGGAAGTCAACTCCTCCACAGTAGACCATAGACCCAGGAAATCACCCCCTTTCCACCTACGTATCCTAGCCTTGACGAGCATTTCTGTAGCACGCCAATGGCTCCCGCCCCCTCGCTTAGGTGTGGTCAGAATACATCGTGGTAACATAAAGACCTTGCTCCAGGCAGCTATATCCGAAGGATCTGCCACAATGTCACGAAATGCCTCGCCGAAAAGACCGGCCCAAGCATCTCTTGCTCCTTTAGGGACATGCTTAAGGGTGATGGTCTTTGCCCTAAGGATGGAAGTTAGGGATGAGAGAGTAATTTGATGATCAGCTAGTGGACCAGTGTTAGTAGTAGAGGTGGGGACTGTAGTAGCAGGAAATGTAGGTGGTGGCGGAGACGAGAGAGGTGGAACTTGCCGCAAGGAAGTGGGTGGAGAAGATTGATGAGAGAAGTATCTTGTGAGCGAAGGCCAGGATGCCGCAGTGATGGTTATCCCAGGAGATCTATGAATATCCACAGTAGCTGCTCACATGCTTCTTCCCACAGTCATAGCCAGCATTAGGTGGGCTGGAACTTTGGGGATCCATAGGTGACCCCAGGGTGCATCGCTGGACATTTATGGTGTGCTTAAGAAACTAGCATCCTGCATTTTCCAGTTAAATATCTGATAAACTTGATTACATAGAGAGGGAGGAAGTTGTGTAAGTGACAGCTTGTCATCAGTTGTCTAGGGACGTACAGGAAATGCCTGAACAAGTTTGTTATCATAGGACCATCTCCCAAAGTCGTGAATGCCATTGATGTTGTTTGATATTGTTGCAGAATTGTGATATTCCTGGAGATCAGAGCTTGGACGGCTTCTTTGAGAAGAATGTACTCAGCCCGATCTGTCGCACTGTCAAAGCGTACGTGTCTCCTCTAGTATACATTCTGCATTTCCTTAATATTTGATTATTAAGACTCAAGTGATGAGCTTATTTGCTGATACACTCATGATACACTCAGCAAGCAACCTGTCGCCATTCTGGTTATTGTCAGTTTATATTGTGTTGTTTTCTTATTAACACTGGGTTGTTGGTTTAATTGTTGTTGTTGCTAGTTATCACCAACAACAAAGTTACTCTTTTGGCTGCGATTGTTGGCTTACTTGTCTGTTAAATTTACGTATGGATTTTCACAAAATTTTAAGATTTTAAGGATTTATTATCATTTTATTATTATTATTATTATTATTATTATTATTATTATTATTATTATTATTATTATTATTATTATTATTATTATTATTATTATTATTATTATTATTACTATTACTGTTACTATTACTACTACTATTATTATTATTATTATATTATTCTTATTATTATATTAAAGGATGCACCTGCATGTACATCTTTTACGTTGGCGACGATAGCTCACCAATTATGCATCATGGCTAGACTACCAACAAACTACATGAGCTGCTTAGAGCCCACATAACATGGACAGTTTGCTAGCGAGGCTGACCTCCCCTTCTCGGAGCCACTTTCTTTGTTGAAAGCCAATCCAACATAGTTGGTTCAGAATCATTTTTATGACAGAAAAACTGTCACGAGTGGCCGAGGATTCCAGTCTCTGATTGCTCTTGTTGTTGTTGTTATTGTTGTTATTATTATTTGTAATGACAACTCGATGCTAATAAAAGTCATCTGATCTCCAAAGGTAGAAAAGGATAATAGTAGCAGTAATAATAATAGTAATAATAATAATAGTAATATAATAATAATAATAATAGTAGTAGTAGTAGTAGTAGTATAGTAGTAGTAATAATAACAACAACAATAATAATAATTTGTGTGCTGGTTTCCTCCCTCTTGTGTGTAAAATAATCATTAATTAAAATAATAATAATAAATAATAATAACAGCATCAGAATAATTCTGCCAAGAGCCCTCCTTGCATGTGCACATTAGTACAGCTGCGCGGTGAAGAATTGTTTCATTACATATTTACCTTCACCATTCCTCATTGAAGCAACTCTCTGGCACAGCTGGATTTGCATGTAAGGACCAGTTGATGATTATCTTCACTGCACAGTCAGTAGAGGAGAGAGAACTGGCTGCACAGTCAGTAGAGGAGAGAGAACTGGCTGCACAGTGGGGGGGGGGGGGGGGTAGCACCTATAATACACTCCACACACCGAAGTTATCTGCATCAGCCAGCAGATCATCCCAGCTATCACAGATGAAGAGCAATCTTGTGATAAGTCACAACTACCGAAGGAAGCCCCCTCAACCTAATTCAGTACAGGCACAGTAACATGCTAACTGCAAGCTCAGTGTGGGCATGCTCTGCAGTGAAGCTCAACTACAAGCTTGTCTGTCTGGTTTCTTCAATGCCACACCTTGCGAGGCATCTGTCTAGAAGTGAGACATATCTCTACTAGATTATCCCAAGCACTATTATAATATCCTTCTACGTGCTAAATGTGTGTATCAGGTCCACGTTTATCAGTAGGTGTGCGAGTGGATGACCTCAACTGATGTGTGCCTTCTTGAAGCCACAGATGCCCAAATATGGTGTGTATTTGAGCCGCAAGTAGAAATCCCATTATTGGGCAGTCACATGTATTCTTGTGGCTCTGTCTAATGCTCCGAGTGCTTGTGTTGATGAGGTGTGATTCTTGCACTTGAGCTATGTCCAAGTTTTAGAAGTTTGTCGTGCTACATTTCCAGGGATGGGAGTTCTCGCACTGCTCCTGCGAAGGCAGATAAAGACGTCTGGGACACGCATGCATGTTCGCACACATGAGCGCACCTTGTGGCAGGAAATATCTACTCTCTACTCTGTTGGGTTTTGCAACAGTTTACTGGAGCGCGCGGAAGGTGCTCATGAATATGTGTGCATGCAAACCCCTGCTGATGCTTCAGCAATTTCTACTGGCTGTGTTTATGGGTGTATCCATTTACAACACACAACACACACACTCACACACACACACATACACTCATTGGTTGTAAACCACCTGCCGCACCAGTATATGTACTGCTCTACTGCCTGCAACCAAAAAAAGAATTTTTTTAAATCTTATCATCATACGTACTGACACTAACTGCAGCTTGCACTGACACTGACTGCAGCTTGTACTGACACTGACTGCAGCTTGCACTGACACTAACAGCAGCTTGCACTGACACTGACTGTAGCTTGCACTGACACTGACTGCAGCTTGCACTGACACTAACTGCACTGACACTGACTGCAGCTTGCACTGACACTGACTGCAGCTTGCACTGACACTAACTGCACTGACACTGACTGCAGCTTGTACTGACACTGACTGTAGCTTGCACTGACACTGACAGTAGCTTGCACTGACACTGACTGCAGCTTGCACTGACACTAACTGCAGCTTGTACTGACACTGACTGCAGCTTGCACTGACACTGACTGTAGCTTGCACTGACACTGACTGCAGCTTGCACTGACACTGACTGCAGCTTGCACTGACACTAACTGCACTGACACTGACACTGACTGCAGCTTGCACTGACACTAACTGCAGCTTGCACTGACACTGACAGTAGCTTGTACTGACACTGACTGCAGCTTGCACTGACACTGACTGCAGCTTGCACTGACACTGACTGCAGCTTGTACTAACACTGACAGTAGATTGTAGTGACACTAACTGTAGCTTGTACTGACACTAACTGCAGCTTGTACTGATACTGACAGTAGCTTGTAGTGACACTAACTGTAGCTTGTACTGACACTGACTGTAGCTTGTCTGACACTGACTGCAGCTTGCACTGACACTGACTGCAGCTTACACTGACACTGACAGTAGCTTGCACTGACACTGACTGCAGCTTGTACTGACACTGACTGCAGCTTGCACTGACACTGACTGCAGCTTGCACTGACACTGACTGCAGCTTGTACTAACACTGACAGTAGATTGTAGTGACACTAACTGTAGCTTGTACTGACACTGACTGCAGCTTGCACTGACACTGACTGCAGCTTGCACTGACACTGACTGCAGCTTGTACTGACACTGACAGTAGCTTGTAGTGACACTAACTGCAGCTTGTACTGATACTGACAGTAGCTTGTAGTGACACTAACTGTAGCTTGTACTGACACTGACTGTAGCTTGTCTGACACTGACTGCAGCTTGCACTGACACTGACTACAGCTTGCACTGACACTGACTGCAGCTTACACTGACACTGACAGTAGCTTGCACTGACACTGACTGCAGCTTGTACTGACACTGACTGCAGCTTGCACTGACACTGACTACAGCTTGCACTGACACTGACTGCAGCTTGCACTGACACTGACTGCAGCTTGTACTAACACTGACAGTAGCTTGTAGTGACACTAACTGTAGCTTGTACTGACACTAACTGCAGCTTGTACTGATACTGACAGTAGCTTGTAGTGACACTAACTGTAGCTTGCACTGACACTGACTGTAGCTTGCACTGACACTGACTGCAGCTTGCACTGACACTGACTGCAGCTTGCACTGACACTGACTGCACTGACACTGACTGCAGCTTACAGATCTGGTCTTCAGGATAGAGAAGCTAAATACTCTTAAGCTATTTTGATTGTAGAACAGCCATAAAAACTTCTGAGGTGTTTGAGCAGCTACAAGGGACTAATGAAGATAAATAACAACAGGTGTTTGTATCACAGACCTTTAAAACCTGGTTGCTAAGTGGGTTGCTAAGTGAGCCACTAAAAGCTTCAGTCAGCAAGAAAAGAGAGTTGCACTTGATGGCAGGCAGCTGCTTAATATACAACAGCCATCCACAGACATGAAATCAATTTCTAATAGACACACACCACTAAGTCTATGTGCTGGGCTGACTAGAAGGGATGGCGCATGTTACAGAGCAGAGCCTTGCGATTGTCCTGCGTGGACATCCCATCTACAAATTTGTCTAGTCGCCAACAATGGATGAATCACCGACTTTCGAGCAGGATATTCATTACCGAAGCTTGACAAATAGAGGCTAGTACCAACAGTAAAGTAGGTGCTTCACAAAGAGTAGGTGCTTAATATGGGCACCAGCTTAACAACCAGCTTTCACAGTAACAGATTGCGCGACGGGTTTCACTGAGTGCCTGAGAGGTAGCTAATCAGGCTGGCCTACACAAGACTGCACATATTATTAGCACTGTGTAGCTTGCCAAGGTTGCGTGTCCAGTTTCCATTCTCTGTTATTAATAATAATTGATATCCTCTACTTTCAGTACCAAGAGCAAGCTGGTCCTGATTCCATCCCAGTGTGATGCACACCACCCATATATGGTCTACCCCCAACCTCCGTTCCAGCCCGGCTCAGACAGGCTGAGGGACAGTTGCTTTCCCGATCCTGCTACGCTCGACGTCAATGGTCTGTGCATTGGCCTCACCTCAACTGATGTTCTCTTCCACCTCTCTGCCCGAACCATGTTTAAAGGGTGAGTGGTGTGTGTGTGTGTGTGTGTGTGTGTGTGTGTGTGTGTGTGTGTGTGTGTGTGCATCCCTACCACTAACCCTCTCGGCCCTTTTGGCTTCTTTGCCCTCAATGGCCGCTCACACAGAGGACCCAGGGCGGGTTGGATGGGGAGCGGGAGGGAATAGTCGACCAGGGGAAGGACATGGGCGGAGTTTAGAGCCCATATTGCTTTTCCTGCAAAGCAGTTATATATAACCACCAAACAGGGTGTCAGTATTTCTCTTAGCTCTTTCTGTCTGTCTGCGTTACTTTGTCCTCTATGGGCACTCATGGATAGAGTATTGCCTGTGGCATGCTTTGCACATATAAGCCCACCTCAGGTGCTAGCCGAAGAGCAATCCCCAAGGCATGTATACTTTAAAAGCTGGTCGTTAGGCAGGTGTTGATAGCACCAGTCAAGCAGAAAATGGCCGCTTAGTACCAAGCAGCTGCTTTACAAGCGGTGCCCATGTGCAGATTAATCAATTTCTTATAGACATGGACCTCTGGGCGTGTGTGCGTATTGGGCTAGATGGAAGGAATGGTGAAGGTTGAATTATGGAAGAGCAAGGTCTGGAAAACGTTGGCCGTGGATGTCGTTGTACAAGTCTGTCTGGTTGCCTTAAACATTTCCTCTCGAGCAGAAATTGACGTGGTCTTGACTTGAACTTCGGGAGCTACGGCAGCTGTGCCGAGTACACTACATATAGTAATAATCCCACGAACTCTAGAGCCAATTAGTTTGCATGCAAAGTTTGCATGTACTTGCATTGTTACTGAGCCTGGCCACCCCCAGAGCATGCTGGTGGGAGTGGAGTGCAGCTTCCTGCTGGTGCACAAAGATGGCGGCTCACCTCCAGAGCATGCTGGTGGGAGTGGAGTGCAGCTTCCTGCTGGTGCACAAAGATGGCGGCTCACCTCCAGAGCATGCTGGTGGGAGTGGAGTGCAGCTTCCTGCTGGTGCACAAAGATGGCGGCTCACCTCCAGAGCATGCTGGTGAGAGTGGAGTGCAGCTTCCTGCTGGTAAAGATGGCGGCTCACCACCAGAGCATGCTGGTGAGAGTGGAGTGCAGTTTCCCGCTGGTGCACAGAGATGGAAGCTTACTGTGATCAAACAGCAGCTTCAGGAGCCGAGCAAGGGTACCTGCGCAGGGAGGAAATATAGTGAGGTGACAATTAGCAAGGTCAGACAGAGGTCACTTGATTTTTACCAGCACTTTTTCAAGTTTGGAATATGCATACGGACGGTGTGGGATGGGGTAAGTATCTCCTTGGACATGTGAAGGCTAGAAACTGTAATCCAGATACCAGCAACCAGTATATTAGGGACGTACATTTGTATATCTGCAGGTCAAATAAGGAAACAAAATATAACTTGCCAATAATAAAACAAGAATATCCTGTATAATATTGGCGAACGTGATTTTAAAAGGTAAAGGGTCCTCTTCTTTTCCCCCTTTTTCAAACATACCTGTATATTTTTATTATTATTAAATGGCTGTTTCCATTGTGTGCGTTTATTTGTTTGTTGCTGTTGCTGTTGTTCCAATCGAGCAGCAACCTCCTTCAAGGAGCTTTGTAAGTTGCTTGGGAGATAGCTCCATAACTAACACATCGTAACAGATGCTTTTTTTGCCCATGTTCGTTCCCACGTATGCATATCAGCGAGATGGATCACTTGGTTGTTTGTTGGGTTTTGTGAAATGATCTGTGCTGTTAATTATTGTCACCTTGTGATCTCGCCCAGTCCATTATGACATCTGTACAGCTTGTGATGATACACTTGATCAAAGCTTGCTGCTAATAGACATGTATTCACCTTTTCACACAGGATTAACTTTCTCAGTCAACAACTAGCCAGCCATTGCTGTGAAAGCATGCAGCTACTGGATGGGCTTAGCCAGGCTCAGTTATTGCACACGAGCATGATTATGTTTGAACGTTGCTTATTATTGTGCAAGTATGGATTGAAAACATTGAACCGGCCTCCTGGGGTTGGGGGGGGGGGGGGAGAGGGAGGAGGGCCTTGACGATGAAGCAGACAAGGAGCTCTTCAGTATGTATAACACCACACACCACACCAACACAAGTAGCACAGCACAAGACACTTTAGTCCTCATTCACACGCTCGGGGTTAAATGAAAAACCAACCAGCTTGGTCTGAAGTGTCATGATTGTTCTAGCCATGTTAATTGGTTCTAAAACTTGGTAGGATCAGGTGTTAAGCCAACTGGAGTGCTTTGATGCTCTCGCCCCCACAACCACGATCAGTTGTCAATACGGCAAAGGAGAGGACCCGACATTAAATGTGGGAAATCAGAAGTCTAGAAGGAAGGGTGTTTCTTCTTAAAAGGCACGACTTCTAGATGGTTCAGGTTGACCATTTCCACGAGGATTTTTGAATGGCTCCATCTGTGTGCTTCCTTTTGGCAATAACACCGTGGGTCTGGGTGCCCATACCAATGATACATGCACCCATAATTGGTGCCTAAATCTCACAATTTTGCATGGGTATTAATCAACCTGTGCGGTCAGTGAGGTGATCATGGATAGTAGTGTGTGTGTGTGTGTTTTTGAGAGTGTGGCTCTGCAGTACCATAAGTTTCATTGTGAACAATAGAAGCACGCTAATAAGTTGTGGAGAAGGCTACTTGAGGTTTGTAATTCACACCTCCAGCGGCTATTTTACATGGTCATTAGCGGATATCTTAGCAACACAAAGCCACACACATATATTATGGCCACCTCATGACCACTTGACAATAGTCAGAATCTCTCGGTCACCTTGGCAAGGACAGCTCCTGCCTCAGGCTGCATGCATCGTTTGATTGTTCCCACACTCTATATTTTGGTGCCAAAAGGAAGCTCATAGATAGAACTTTAAAATATATATAATTGATTCATCGTGTGCAGTAGGCTTGGAGCTCTCGAGCAATGCCACGCATTTCATCCTAAATTACCGATATTGACGTTAATCCCCCACTTGATGAAGGAGGTATAGTAGACCGTGCTACTATAACACCTACTCGTAAGTTGAGTTGAAGAAGCACGTGATGTTAGTGCAAGGAGAAGACTTACACGCCATATATATATATATATATATGCGGCTAGGAAATCTGTCATGTGACCACCATGAATGTCACATGGTCAAAGAAAGAGCCTGCGGGGGAGGGGGGCATCAGATCCAGAAGTTTTGACAGCAATTTTTGTAGAGAAATTTTCATATTTTACGTGTTGTATGTGTGAAGTGTATGTGTGTGTGAAGTGTATGTGTGTGTGAAGTGTATGTGTGAAGTGTATGTGTGTGGGAAGTGTGTGTGAAGTGTATGTGTGTCTGTATGTGTGAAGGGATTTCAAAAATGGTCAATTTTGTAGAAACTAAGATTTGCGTTATCGGGTCAAAGAAGAAAAAATTGTTCACATAATGGAACTGAATAGAAGTGCTAAATTCATCCCGAGCAAAAGATATGGAAGACTGATGCTTAATCACTGGGAGATGCAGAGTAACAGAAGAGGCTCCCACACCCATGATGCTTAGCACTGGGAGATGCAGAGTAACAGAAGAGGCTCCCACACCCATGATGCTTAGCACTGGGAGATGCAGTGGGAGTAACAGAAGAGGCTCCCACACCCATGATGCTTAAAGCACTGGGAGATGCAGTGGGAGTAACAGAAGAGGCTCCCACGCCCATGATGCTTAGCACTGGGAGATGCAGTGGGAATAACAGAAGAGGCTCCCATGCCCATGATGCTTAGCACTGGGAGATGCAGTGGGAGTAACAGAAGAGGCTCCCACGCCCATGATGCTTAGCACTGGGAGATGCAGTGGGAGTAACAGAAGAGGCTCCCATGCCCATGATGCTTAGCACTGGGAGATGCAGTGGGAGTAACAGAAGAGGCTCCCACGCCCATGATGCTTAGCACTGGGAGATGCAGTGGGAGTAACAGAAGAGGCTCCCACGCCCATGATGCTTAGCACTGGGAGATGCAGTGGGAGTAACAGAAGAGGCTCCCATGCCCATGATGCTTAGCACTGGGAGATGCAGTGGGAGTAACAGAAGAGGCTCCCACACCCATGATGCTTAGCACTGGGAGATGCAGTGGGAGTAACAGAAGAGGCTCCCACGCCCATGATGCCTAAGCACTGGGAGATGCAGAGTAACAGAAGAGGCTCCCACGCCCATGATGCTTAGCACTGGGAGATGCAGTGGGAGTAACAGAAGAGGATCCCACACCCATGATGCCTAAGCACTGGGAGATGCAGAGTAACAGAAGAGGCTCCCACACCCATGATGCTTAGCACTGGGAGATGCAGTGGGAGTAACAGAAGAGGCTCCCACACCCATGATGCTTAGCACTGGGAGATGCAGTGGGAGTAACAGAAGAGGCTCCCACGCCCATCATGCCTAAGCACTGGGAGATGCAGAGTAACAGAAGAGGCTCCCACGCCCATGATGCTTAGCACTGGGAGATGCAGTGGGAGTAACAGAAGAGGATCCCACACCCATGATGCTTAGCACTGGGAGATGCAGAGTAACGGAAGAGGCTCCCACGCCCATGATGCTTAGCACTGGGAGATGCAGTGGGAGTAACAGAAGAGGCTCCCACACCCATGATGCTTAGCACTGGGAGATGCAGAGTGACAGAAGAGGCTCCCACACCCATGATGCTTAGCACTGGGAGATGCAGTGGGAATAACAGAAGAGGCTCCCACGCCCATGATGCTTAGCACTGGGAGATGCAGTGGGAGTAACAGAAGAGGATCCCACACCCATGATGCCTAAGCACTGGGAGATGCAGAGTAACAGAAGAGGCTCCCACGCCCATGATGCTTAGCACTGGGAGATGCAGTGGGAGTAACAGAAGAGGATCCCACACCCATGATGCTTAGCACTGGGAGATGCAGAGTAACGGAAGAGGCTCCCACGCCCATGATGCTTAGCACTGGGAGATGCAGAGTAACGGAAGAGGCTCCCACACCCATGATGCTTAGCACTGGGAGATGCAGTGGGAATAACAGAAGAGGCTCCCACGCCCATGATGCTTAGCACTGGGAGATGCAGTGGGAGTAACAGAAGAGGCTCCCACACCCATGATGCTTAGCACTGGGAGATGCAGAGTAACGGAAGAGGCTCCCACACCCATGATGCTTAGCACTGGGAGATGCAGTGGGAGTAACAGAAGAGGCTCCCATGCCCATGATGCTTAGCACTGGGAGATGCAGTGGGAGTAACAGAAGAGGATCCCACACCCATGATGCCTAAGCACTGGGAGATGCAGAGTAACAGAAGAGGCTCCCACGCCCATGATGCTTAGCACTGGGAGATGCAGAGTGACAGAAGAGGCTCCCACACCCATGATGCTTAGCACTGGGAGATGCAGTGGGAATAACAGAAGAGGCTCCCACGCCCATGATGCTTAGCACTGGGAGATGCAGTGGGAATAACAGAAGAGGCTCCCACGCCCATGATGCTTAGCACTGGGAGATGCAGTGGGAGTAACAGAAGAGGATCCCACGCCCATGATGCTTAGCACTGGGAGATGCAGAGTAACAGAAGAGGCTCCCACACCCATGATGCTTAGCACTGGGAGATGCAGAGTAACGGAAGAGGCTCCCACGCCCATGATGCTTAGCACTGGGAGATGCAGTGGGAGTAACAGAAGAGGCTCCCACACCCATGATGCTTAGCACTGGGAGATGCAGTGGGAGTAACAGAAGAGGATCCCACGCCCATGATGCTTAGCACTGGGAGATGCAGAGTAACAGAAGAGGCTCCCACACCCATGATGCCTAAGCACTGGGAGATGCAGAGTAACAGAAGAGGCTCCCACACCCATGATGCTTAGCACTGGGAGATGCAGAGTAACGGAAGAGGCTCCCACGCCCATGATGCTTAGCACTGGGAGATGCAGTGGGAGTAACAGAAGAGGCTCCCACACCCATGATGCTTAGCACTGGGAGATGCAGAGTAACAGAAGAGGCTCCCATGCCCATGATGCTTAAGCTCTGGGAGATGCAGTGGGAGTAACGGAAGAGGCTGTGATACCCACCCACAGTTGGCACTTGTTCTTATGCAACTTCTAGAATTTTTATTTATTTATGTGTTTGTGTGTGTGTGCGTGTGTTTGGGGGGAGGGGCTAGGAATAGTGAGCCTCTTCTGTTACTCTCGCTGCATCTACCAACAAGTGATAGATGCAGCTGTGTGTGAAATTCTATTCTGAGCACTTGTTTTCTGTCCCTTCAGATCCTGGTCCAAATATATGTCAATACATGTGTCTGTGTGTGAGTCCTTGATTGACTTAGCATGCTTAGAATTGCTGAATTAGCAGAGCTGGCACTTTTGATACGTTCTGGTGCGCTGCTTAGGTGGCAACGACTTTGACCTTTGGACCTCTGTAGACATCCCGGGATTGCCCACGGCATCACTGGACCACAATGACCTTCCCGCAGTTGGACGTCCGTCAGCATCACCACCACGATAGTCGCAGCCAACCCTGTGGCCCTGAAGGAGTGGAACTACTTTAAGAGTGCACCTGCCATTTGTATCCCCCCTCCCCCCCCCCCCCCCCCCCCCGGCTGTCAGTTGCCGTAGACTTCCTGAACATCTCATCACACTACTGGCTAGGTTTGCTGACAACATCAGCTGCTGCTGTAGTGACCAGCTCACTCTCACAGACACCGCCCATACCAAGGATTTCATTTAGAAAATTGTCCAGGGAGGGGGGAGAGGGGGGGGGGGGGGGATCTAGATCTGAAGGTGGGGGGCCTGATGGTTAAGATGTGACATAATGTGATTTCCACGGCGGGGTTGGGGGGTGGGCGTAAATGAAACCCTGCAAACACCAGCCATGTTGCTGCAGATTAGCTGCAGGCCCTTATCTTTGGGCTGTAATGTCCCACACCTTCCAATGCATCACGACTCGTTGGTTGGTTCTCGATTGGTTGCCAAATTGGGTCAAGCCACACCTCCTAGCCAGCATTAGGTCGGGACAAACTCTGGAGCCAGTCAAGGGAACCCCCCTCCCCCTGCCCGCCTTTCTTCCCAGTAGAGCAGCGGACATTTGCTGATGAGTAACCCTTCACTTGTATTAGTGTTTGCTCTCTCTCAGAGAAGACAGTCTTGTGGAGAGTGCTCTCCTGCGTAAGGGAAGGTGGTACTGGAGCAGACACAGACTAGCTGGTCCTCTTCCTCGCACACCATCACAGTGTCACCACACCACCTGATTGCATTTCTCCTTGGAGGCAACGCTAATGCCAGGCTATATAATGTATTGCTGGATGCGTTGGCTGTGTAGTCACTCTGTCATAACACAACGTCACACACTCTGTTACATCATTAAGTCATCTGTTGTTAAGGTGACTTTTGCAAGCGTGGTTATTTTAAGCTGGGCATCATTCCAGCACACATTTTCACCCCCCTCCTCCCACCCCCTCCCTCCAACTCCTCTTCTCTATAATAAGGTTACTCGACTACACTCCGTGTTCCATAGGGACAAGTCTGGTACCACATCTCTGCCAGAGATCCATCAAGGAGAGACCAAAGCATCTTTTCCGCCTTAATCTGTTCCATCGAGTCTATAACAAAGATAATTCTGGACATTTGAAAATTCCCATGTGCATTGGGCTTTAATAACAGTTGCAATAGCAGCTACATAACAAAGCAGCTACATAACAAAGTGGTCGAAAGACTCTCACTAGCACGTACTGCCCAAGTAGTGACGTTTGCTGAAAAGACTAAAAAGAATGGTTGCATAGAGCCAGTGAGTCAGTGTGTTCCAGAGAGAAGCTAGTGTGTGTTTGGCAATAGGAGTTCTAACTCTGAACTGTCTTAGTTTTAACTTGCTCATAGTAGTAGTAGAAATAGACAATGACAAAACAACTTTTAATCTCTAGATGTTGTTTTTGTTGTGTTGTTGTTGATGTTGTTGATGTTGATGTTGTTAGGCAGTGGACTCTTTTCTCTGCCTTGACTTGCGTATTATGTTCCAGCTAATATGGCGGCTCTCTTACCTGTGCAATACTGCCACACCTCTCCTAGGGCATCCAGGATTGCTGGCTCATGGGATGCTTGGGAACTCTCCCGGGATGTCGTAGTGAGGCTGATTGACTGTACAGCATGGATCCTGAAACCAGGACCAGGGCTATTTTAGAATAAGGAGGGTTAAGACTAGGAGTGTTTTAGGGCCAGGGTTGATTCTAGGCCAGTGTTAGTGTATTCTAGGGTTAGGGTTAGGGTATTCTAGGGCCAGTATTCTAGGGCCAGGGTTAGGGTATTCTAGGGCTAGGGTTAGGGTATTCTAGGACCAGGGTTAGGGTATTCTAGAGCCAGTGTTAGGATATTCCAGGGTTAGGGTATTCTAGGGCCAGGGTTAGGGTATTCTAGGGTCAGGGTTAGGATATTCTAGGGCCAGGGTTAGGGGCCAAGTTAGGTATTCTAGGGCCAAGTTAGGGTATTCTAGGGCCAAGTCAGGGTATTCTAGGGCCAGGGTTAGGGTATTCTAGGGCCAGGGTTAGGGTATTCTAGGGCCAGGGTATTCTAGGGCCAGGGCTAGGGATATTCTAGGGCCAGGGTATTCTAGGGCGGGGACATCCTGGGTTGGGCATTCCTGGGTAGTCCCAAATATCCTGGATGTGTCAGTGCTGGATAATCCTTCTAGCTCGACCCTTTCACCTTCCACTGCACACTTATTGGGCGGTATGTGTTAGAGAGATACCCTGTGACTAGACAAGTACATTGGCACTGCGGGGAGGCTCTCTTACAAGAGTGGGTTCCCGGCATTGATCAAACCTACGACTTTCGGCTGCTGCGTCTCTATGATTGCAGACATCCCTAGTTGTGGCGGAAGAGGGGAAACAGTCAGTATTGTTGGCAGAGGAAAGGCTTGAAGAGATGCTGGTCTCTGAACAATACTCCATTCTGAAGTCTCGAGATTTCTTCATGGCAGGTCTTCTTCATGTGTTCATGGTAGGTCTTCCTTTGTTCATGATGGTCTTCTTCCTCTTCCGAATGCACTCCTGCTTCCTGTCATCAGTTGTTCTTGCAGCTGCACTTCAACTATTCCTAGAAATCCCTTCAGATAAGTATGTAGGGACTGCGACACAATGGCTCATAAACCTTGCTCAGACTCTGGTTAACTGTTCTCTCCCCTTGACCGACTGTGCAGCCAGACCTCTCTCCTCTACTAAATATTCAGCCAGTTCTCTCTCCTCTACTGACTGTGAAGCCAGCCCTCTCTCCTCTACTAAATATGCAGCCAGTTCTCTCTCCTCTACTGACTGTGCAGCCCTCTTTCCTCTACTGACTGTGCAGCCAGCCCTCTCTCCTCTACTGACTGTGCAGCCCTCTTTCCTCTACTGACTGTGCAGCCAGCCCTCTCTCCTCTACTGACTGTGCAGCCAGCCCTCTCTCCTCTACTAAATATGCAGCCAGTTCTCTCTCCTCTACTGACTGTGCAGCCCTCTCTCCTCTACTGACTGTGCAGCCAGTTCTCTCTCCTCTACTGACTGTGCAGCCCTCTCTCCTCTACTGACTGTGCAGCCAGCCCTCTCTCCTCTACTGACTGTGCAGACAGCCCTCTCTCCTCTTCTAAATATGCAGCCAGTTCTCTCTCCTCTACTGACTGTGCAGCCCTCTCTCCTCTACTAAATATGCAGCCAGACCTCTCTCCTCTACTGACTGTGCAGCCAGCCCTCTCTCCTCTTCTAAATATGCAGCCAGTTCTCTCTCCTCTACTGTCTATGGTTCCCTCTGATGACTGTCCAGCTCTCTCTTGCTTGGCTAATGGTCTTGTCTTCAGCAATCCCTTGCCAATGCGTTATCACTTTTACAACGACCATTTTGACTGGCGTAAGCTTGATCTATTTAAGACGTGGAAACCTTTCCTAGTTAGGGACAGATGTTTGTGTCAAAACAAGCACACACACACACACACACACACATATTGCACCACAAAAAGGAGCATGTGTTCTGCTCATGTGCTCGAACTTTCAGTTTTGGTTCCATCAAGGGTAAGTTATTATTAAGCCCTAGGTCTGCATATGTGCATGGTTATAATGATTATGAGAACTCTGCTTGGCGAATTCCAGGTAAACCCATCAAATGGTTGGCCCCTGGGAAGTCACCGTCTAAATGATGTGATAATATCACTTGGCAATGTCTTGCATTTTATTAACAATGAAACTGCGTGGGAGTGGGAGAGAAAACTAGCGCAGGTTTCTGGGATGTTACTAGCAAACATCCTCTTGGTTGATACACTCAAGGCTTTCCCCTGGAAGTATGCACCCAGCTTAAGGTGCTCAGCCACTTTGCTGACTGTGACTAACTGTGTAATGATGATGTTGTGGTGATGATGCTGTGATGATGTCATGATGATGTCATGATGTTGTTTTGTTTGTTGCTGACCTTTAGGTGCACTGGAGACCGCATGGCTAGGCTGTCACAGCACATTCTGCAACAACTGTGGTGAGTGGCAAACCAAGCAACAAACAGGGTTTGTGAGGGTTTAAAAAACAGGTTAAGTGCTGCATGTGCCAGCGTTACTTCTGGCCCTCTTTGTCAGGAGAGTACCACTGCTAGTTACCATCTTCTTGCTCAGGCGCGTGCCACTGCTAGATCCACCTTCTTTGTCAGGAGCGTGCCACGTATTTTTAAAGATGACTTACGTTCATGTGAATGTGGTCAAAAATTATTAAATCCACCTTCTTTGTCAGGAGCGTGCCACTGCTAGTTACACCTTCTTTGTCAGGAGCGTGCCACGTATTTTTAAAGATGACTTACGTTCATGTGAATGTGGTCAAAAATTATTAAATCCACCTTCTTTGTCAGGAGCGTGCCACTGCTAGTTACACCTTCTTTGTCAGGAGCGTGCCACGTATTTTTAAAGATGACTTACGTTCATGTGAATGTGGTCAAAAATTATTAAATCCACCTTCTTTGTCAGGAGCGTGCCACTGCTAGTTACACCTTCTTTGTCAGGAGCGTGCCACTGCTAGTTCCACCTTCTTTGTCAGGAGCGTGCCACTGCTAGTTCCACCTTCTTTGTCAGGAGCGTGCCACTGCTAGTTCCACCTTCTTTGTCAGGAGCGTGCCACTGCTAGATCCACCTTCTGAGTTACTCGATGCATTCTTAAGAGGGGAATAAAAGTTAAAACATGTTAAAATCATTCCCAAGACCTGCAACATTTTCTTCCTCCCTTCCTTCAGTTCATGTGGAGCTGCTGTATAATGCACACTACAGGGGTGGGTGGGTGGGTGCATTATTAGGGGGGGGGGGGGGAAGACAGGAAAGATAGTTGAGGTCATTCAAATTCACTCTCAGCCAAACTCTCTCTAGATCAGAACAGGTTCAAACTTGTTTTGTGGTCAGCTCAAGTGCTCTGTTACAAGATAAAGAACAACTAAAGTACATACATGTAGTACGTAAATGAATATCAATTTTCTAATGTGCTGACCATGACCTTTAAAGAGGTCATCCTCTTCAAAGTCATGGAAAATCCCCTTATTTTGCGGAAGTCATAAGTTTAGGTCTTATTGTGTCTCTGGGGGTAACTTTTTTAGCTTTTTTTTTAACCAAGAAAATAACTCCATCAGTTACCATCAAGCACAAGGCATTTTGCTGACTTGACTAAACTATGTCTGAAGAAGTTAAAGAAGGACTGCTTGGAGCTTCCCTGTGATGAAGGACTGCATGGAGCTGGCCGGTAGTGAAGGACTGCTTGGAGCTGGTCTGTAGTGAAGGACTGCTTGGAGCTGGTCGGTGGTAAAGGACTGCTTGGAGCTGGCCGGTAGTGGAGGACTGCTTGCAGCTGGTCGGTGGTGAAGGACTGCTTGGAGCTGGTCGGTGGTGAAGGACTGCTTGGAGCTGGTCGGTGGTGAAGAACTGCTTGGAGCTGGTCGGTGGTGGCCACAGCTCCAGCAGCAGCATGACCTGCAGTAACTGAATCCTCCCGGACTCTCCCTCTGCCGACACGCCCCAAGCCTCCCTGGCTAGCAAGAGCTACTGCAGGGAGAGCAAAAGCTGGAGGTTTTGCCAACAACTACCGACCTTGTCAGGATTCAAAGACACTGACGACTAGCCTGCAGAGCTGATATGATTTGCGGGAAGTACAAATGACGATGAGAACTAGGCCATGTCTTGTTTATTGATGGTCTTATTCCTGTCGTAATTAATGCACACCTGCTTGTACTACAAAATTGTAAATCTTTTCAGCGACAGAAAATGCTGAGGAAAAAAACAGCATATCTTCAACAAGGGAAAGAACATGACAAAATGTAGAAATGATGTCGGTGTGTGATGTGAAGCTCTCCAGCTGCACTGTGCTTGCACCTTGATTGTCTGCCCTCCTCGACCTCGTCTTCAAGCCTCATTGGCCTGCGGTGTGCACTCTGAAAAGGCAAAACAATGTATCGTCAATAAGCAACGTGCATTCAACGTTAACGCCCGGTTTGGCACGTACACTTGCTGTCAGGGCATGGCCTTTGTTAGAGTGCTGGCTTCCTCGCCGACTTGTGGTGTACGCACATCCACTGGACAAACCAACTTGCATAGTGTAGCATGCATTGGAGGCTTTAATTAGAATTTTTTTGGTTGCTTGTTTTTTGTCACAGTAAAAGGTCATAGAGTTTATATGCTTACACGCTGTGTGTATGGGTGTGTGTTGAGGTGTATATATGCTTGTTCTACCCACTAATGAGAGTATAATCAACCTAATTAGAAGCACAAAGGTGGGTGGGTGTCATCATTTGCAGCGGTTTGTAGGATCTGTTACATCTCCATAGGAACAAAAAAGCCGGACATGACAGACAATTCTTCCTTCCTGGGGGACACTTGTAGTGGACTGCAGACTTGAAACGGTCTCTGGCTGAGAAGTGTTTGTTTTAATGGAGTCACAAGAAACTGGTCTCATTTGAATAAACTACGCTAGCTTGTTACTTCCAGGGATCATACTCTGCGGCACGTAACCTTGCCTCTTTGTGTCCATGTGGGTTCATAGTGCTGCGGCACGTGACCTTGCCTCTTTGTGTCCATGTTGGGTCATAGCACTGTGGCACGTGACCTTGCCTCTACCACAGATTTGTGCCCCACGCCGCTGTCCTCATGGGTCCGCTACATAGCATGTCACATACACAAGGTAGGGACTTTCGGTGGACCGCACAAATGCGGTCAACATTGGACATGATGAAACACGACTTGGCCTCTGCAACCCTACGTGTCCATCCCAGCATCTCTGCCGCCACATGCTTCACCGTGGACACATCTGACTCGGCAACTGGAGGAGTGCTCCAACAGTTCCTGGATGGTAGCTGGAAACCACGAGCTTTCTTCTCCAGGAAGCGGGAGAAAGCACCAAAAAACTACAGCACCTTCATCGTGAACTCCTAGCAATGTATGCTGCAGAGTCAAGCACTTTAGCTATTTCATGGAAGGACGGCAGTTTCACATCTACTCTGATCACAAACCCCTCCCCTACGTTTTGCCTTCGCCAGCAGCTCTGAACGCTGGACTCCAAGACAACAACGGCATCTCGCCTTTTGTAGCTGAATATACCACAGACGTGCGACACGTTCAGAGCAGAGACAGTGCAGTCGCCGATGCCCTCTCACGTGAGGAGCTTAGAGTGAACCCTGTGTGCATGGCTGCAGGTCACCAAGATCTTGCCCTACTTGGCATGGCATGGGAACAACAGGAGGACGCTGGAATCCAAGCATACCATACAGCTATCACCCGATCGTTGCCGATGTACCGATCCCAAACACTACCTTGCTGTGTGACACCTCCATAGATGTTTCACGACCTGATGTTCCCCTTGCTTGGCGACGTGCTGTCTTTGATGCCATCCATGGCCTAGCACACCCGGCCATTAAAACAACGAGGAAGATGGCGGCAGCAAGTTTTGTGTGGCATGGCATCAACAAGCAGGTATGCATCTTGGTTAAAACATGCATGTCCTGCCAGAAAGCTATGGTACAACGCCATGGACAGCTTCCAGACGGCCGCTTTCCAACAAATTCACGTAGATATTGTCGGACCACTGCCCATTCCGCAAGGTAACACCTACCTCTACACCATCATTGATCGCTACACACGGTGGCCACAACCAATGTCCGATGCTCCTGTGCCCGGGCCTCCTTTCTCAACATATTGCACAGTTTGGAGTGCCGACAGATATCACTTCTGATAGAGGGGCGCCATTCACCTCCGCCCTGTGGACAGCTCTGAGCACACTACTGCCTATCATCCACATGGCATTGTTGAACGGTTTCATAGGGAGTTGAAAGCTACACTAAGTGCCTATTTGATAGGGCCTAATTGGTCGGATGAACTTCCATTAGGCTTGCTCGGCATCCACTCAGCCCCCAAGGAAGACCTTGGATGTTCTCCTTCTGAACTTGTCTACGGCACAACGATCCGCCTACCAGGGCAGTTCTTCGGAGCCTGCTGGACTAAATGTGTCTGATCTGCTTATACACCCACGCACCACCATGGCTGGATTGAAACCGAAAGAGACGTCTCATCACAGACAACAAACTGCCCACATGCCTGTCGACTTGCAGAGCTGTATGTTTGTATATGGCCGATGATGCATATCGCACGCCCCTGCAGTGCACCTATGATGGACCATTTAGAGTCCTTGAGAGGGCTGCTAAGTACTTTATTTAAAAAATGGCCGAAGTGACGCAGTATCAGTTGATCGCCTCAAACCTGCATTTTTTAACGCTGATTTTGGACTACATGAAGATGCAGGATCTCAGCACCCTGATGGGCTACAGAAGACAGTGACGCTACCACCTCCCAGACCATGGAAGGAAGCACTGGACGTTGATGACAAGTCAGGTTCACCACTGGGCATTGTGGGAAGAAGTAGAGCAGGACGAGGGCTCAGACTTCCAGCCCACACACTGTCATGGGCTGGAGCCACTGGGGGGGGGGAGCTCTGTAGCGGCTTGACTCTTCCCACTAACCTTTGAACTCTAATTAATTGTAGACAATGATGTATTATAACGATCGTTACCCGTTGTGAAACAGTTATAAATTTTCATGGCTAGGAGTAATTCATCGAACGGTCAATATCGGACTCCTATAGGGCCATAGCGCAGTGGCACGTAACCTTGCCACTTTGCTCGATCGTACATCCTGTCACATCAAGGAGGCAGGATTATGCGCTATGTATGGACGCCCTGCCAGCCTGAAGAACACGGAGACAACTTGCAAGCCAGTGTTTCGTAGTTTCACTGCCATATATGGGGATGCCGTGGGCAACCCCTGGTCAACTGCAGGTGTCCAAAGTCCAAGGGTCAGACCTAACCTGCTATGTAGGAGTAGCAAGAACTTTGAGTGTGAAACATCCACGATTAACCCCGAGACTGTCCACGGCACTGCTGCTTAACCCCGACGTTGTCCATTGCTGCCCCATTCTGGTATACAACGTAACTGGGTCTTAGGAAAGGGGGCACTGGTGCACGAGAATCAGATCTGAATTATTGGTATCAGGTCAAAGAGCAGAGAATGGAACTTGAATCCGGTGGTAAATCCGCACCAAGCTAATGGTGGTACCAAAGCCTGGAGGCCAATTACTTAGAATTGGCAGATGGCCGAAGGGGGAAAAAAGCACTTGAAAGCCTGTGTTCATTAAGATTCAATTACCCTGCAACAAATTCCTCTTCCTAGATCCTGTCACATAACGTTCCCTGTGAAGGCCGCACCTTCCAAGAACCCTTCCTCCCCCAACCGCTCTGGCTGAGGTCGTCCCTGAAGAATCTTGGACTTCAGAATGAGGTCCATGCAGACATCAGTCGCACCACAAGCTGAAGAGAACACGGCTAGGGCTAAGGCTATTGGATTTACATAGTGTTTCTGTATTGCTTGTTTGTTACTGGGCATGCTGTAGAGGCCATCCCACTCCCAACCAAGTGATGGTCGTGAATTCTACTGTCGCCTTTTCTCTGTTCTCGCTGCCCGTCTAATGCGATGTACTGCCGTGTCCGAGATCCGCGAGAGCATGTGGGGCAAGGCTTTGTATAGAATGTGACACACACCCCTCACACGTTTCCTCTTGTAAAGGAGATGAAGGAGTTGGGCAGTATTTCTTTAGAGGTATGGGAGTTTTGGAGAAGGAAATCCTGTTTTCAAATTTGATTTTGTGACTTCTACATCATTCGTAAGCTTACTATTCCTCCATCTAATATGAAAACAAAAAAATATAACAATAACAATGGCCGAGTTTACGAGCAGTCCAGTAAATATCTCTTATGGCCACTCCCCCATTTAATTATTTGGGGGTGGGGGTGGGGGGGTTTGGGTCCTGTCCAGGGTTTCATTTAGGGGAGTATTAGTCTGGCATGTACAACTCTCCACAACATTCTACTTAGCAAACTAATATAAAGTCAGAGTATATGTTGATGGTAATCTCATCCTAAGTTTCCAAGCACTAAGAATTAATCAAGCAGCATGTAGTCCAGTGCAGTGCAGAAGTCCATTACATCATCAGACCAGATAAATACTTGGTAGGAAAGAAGAAAGCACCACAAGTGATTAATGGCAGGTATTGGGGGGGGGGGGGCGACTGTCCCCCTTGGAACATTTTGGCCCCTCCCCCTCCCCTTGGAAATTGTATTATTAAATGAATTGTCACATCTTTAACCATCATGCCCCCCCTGGACAGTTTTCTAAATGAAACCCTGCTGTCCCAAGCATAAACTTCCTAACACTAGTACTTTACTCCTATCACTAAGGCTGGAATTTATGTCAGCATCTGCCTTGATCCTGGAGAGTATTGGTGAACTCAGATGAAGTGGGGCTCTTTAAACCTGTCCATCCCTCCCTCCCTCCCCCTACCCCCTTCCTGGAAATGCTTAAGATCAAGCAAAACCTGTCCTTAATTAACTGTATATATCCTGGACTGTTCTAAGGACTTTGATGACTTCATGGTGCAGGTACTTCAAAAACCAAACAAGGCCTTGTCATTCAGCAGGTGCAGGCCTATCTAGAGAAGTTCAAAAGTGCTGGCAGCTTAGCAACTACTCACCTTATACCCAACACAGCTCAGCGCAAGCAATTAGTCCTGGAGATTGCATCTGCATCATGGATGCTTTTCTTTGATCTGGTCACTTGAAACTTGCTTTATCAGCTTAAGCTAGCTCATCACAGAACCTTCAAACCTGGCTCTGAAGCAGGTGTCTCCACGGGTGAAGAACATGAGAAGGGCACTGATTGGAGAGAGCCATGCGACATCACATGCTTTTATTCCTCTTTTCTCGTTTGGAAAATGTAATAATATTTTCTGGTATCAGTTACCATGGCAGCACAGTGGTGTGTGTGCGTCTGTGTATAGAAGTCACTATTGGAGGATTTTCCGCTTGTGCATAGCCCTGATCCAGCTACACACGGTACCACAAGATGGATAGGTTGCTTCAGTAGATTGTCATCCATTATGGCTCATTTCTCCCTCCAACTGAAGTAGTTGCAGGGTCATCAAGATATGGGTGCCCCAAGGGTGATCATGTCTCCTGGACACAGCGTTGCCCTGGACACAGTGATGAACAGGCACGTGGCCCCGGAACGCACTGTGGACTTCTTTAATCTGTGTAGCACAGACTCTAATCCTGTTTACTGTAGTGTCAGATGTCCCTTTGAATGAGGAGTGCAGGAAGTCGAAGCAAACACTGAATTCCTCGTGCCTTTCATCTTCTGTGTTTTATGTCTGATCCAACATATACAGCTCTGCTGTATTGTGCAGTGAATGGCCAGAGACTTATTTATCTTCCATGGGCAACCCCCTCTTTGCAGGGAATGTGCAGTTCATAGGTGGGGAGCGTGTTCGTCCACACAAAGGCAGTTCAAGGGTGTGTTTTGACTGTCATGCTGACTGGCTCCATGTCCCCCTGAGTGGCTGGTGAGGTATGACTGGCTCCATGTCCCCCTGAGTGGCTGGTGAGAGGTATGACTGGCTCCATGTCCCCCTGAGTGGCTGGTGAGAGGTATGACTGGCTCCATGTCCCCCTGAGTGGCTGGTGAGGTATGACTGGCTCCATGTCCCCCTGAGTGGCTGGTGAGGTATGACTGGCTCCATGTCCCCCTGAGTGGCTGGTGAGAGGTATGACTGGCTCCATGTCCCCCTGAGTGGCTGGTGAGGTATGACTGGCTCCATGTCCCCCTGAGTGGCTGGTGAGGTATGACTGGCTCCATGTCCCCCTGAGTGGCTGGTGAGGTATGACTGGCTCCATGTCCCCCTGAGTGGCTGGTGAGGTATGACTGGCTCCATGTCCCCCTGAGTGGCTGGTGAGATATGCAGTGTGTGTGTGTGTGTGTGTGTGTGTGTGTGTGTGTGTGTGCGTGTGTGTGTGTGTGTGTGTGTGCTTCGAGGTGCAGCTACCTCTGATAGTACTTTTGGGTGCAATAAGAGAAAGAGATCTTTCGGATAAAGGAATCACGGTCACTTTCAGGATTTTTCATAAGTGGGGGGGGGGGGGGGGGGGCTAAAGGGATTTTTTTTGGGGGGGGGGGGGGGGGGGGACAGGTCTTCAACACCTGCGCGGATCCCTCTAGGGAGTGTCTGGGGACATTAGGAAATTTTGGGCGGTTACATCTATTCTGATGCAATTTCAGAGAGAACTAGCAGGCAGAGTAGCTGACCAAATTAGTGATTGGACACTCACACTAGCAGTAGGTCTTCTTAGGGATGCTTGGACATCTATTCCCTTATAGGATAAGATTTTCAAGGGGGGGAGAGGGGAGAGGGGAGGGGGAGGGGGGGGGTTCTTGTTGGGTCTCTATCTATGCACACTTGGCCACTTCAAACAAGAGCTTGTGATGGCCTCAGTTCTGTCAAGTTTCCCACTCCGACTCTGGAAGGATTTTGTCTACTTGTGGGGGAAGTCTTCCCTAGCAGTGTGTAGCCCTCGGTGTGTGGAGAGAAGAAGTGCAAGGATGAGGGCCTGAAGTTGAGAGAGATGGCAATGCTCTTCTGGTTCCATAGCTGCACTGGATGTGTGTGGATGGCAGTGAGCAGGCAGGTTTAGCAAATCTCAGATGTTAGAAAAACATGCGGACTCAGAAGTCTCGGTGGCAGTTCTGGGAGCATTTGTTGCACTTTCAGTTGTCCCTGTGTCATGGGACAGGAACACCGTCAAGTGCTCCTGGCTCTCTGTGTTGGGCTACATGTGATGTTGTGGTAGCTTGCTGGCATAGGCACGAGACCACAGCAAAAACAACCTTTCTCTTGAACCTCACTTCCTGTGTGAGTGAGTAGTGAGGTCAGTACTCCTCTGGCTGTCCTCTCTGCTCCCAGGCTGCGAGGTGTGGCTCGTATATTTATTTATTTATTCTAATTTTATTATTGTGTCTTTTGTTGTGCTTATTATTTTATTATTAATTGTAAGTATCCTGCGGACAAGCATGGGCCAGCGCTGCTGCCATGTTGCAAGGTGACCAAACATTCTCTGGAGAGGGCAAGGGAATGGAATGTCCTCTCCTCTCTATGCTCCTCCTCGATCCCCCCATCTCCCACTCATAAATGTATTATTATTATTATTATTATTATTATTATTATTATTATTATTATTATTATTATTATTATTATTATTATTATTATTATTATTATTATTATTATTATTATTCTTACTACTACTATTATTATTACTATCACTATTATTACTATTATTATTATTACTATTATTATAATATTTATTTTATTATTTTATATTTTATTATTATTATTATTATTATTATTATTATTATTATTATTATTATTATTATTATTACTATTACTATTACTATTATTTATTTTTTATTATTATTATTATTATTATTATTATTAGTTTATTAGTTTATTATTATTAGTTTGTTGATTTTGACATGACGAGCAAGTAGAGTGGTGCCTTGCTTATCTAGAGCCACACACACGCACACACACACACGCGCAACCTTCTTGGCAGTTTTCTAGGTGGCTAGATTTGCTTATTCACTGCAAGTAAGGCACTAGTAACCAACTTGTGGCCTGCTAATGAGCTATTATAACACGCAAGCGAGTTAATTTCTAAGTGTGGGGGTAATTTCTGAGTTAGGGGGCAACCTCTGGTGGTTTTCACACTATCACTTTAATTGTGTGTGAAGAGCTTAATTGATTTTTAAACTAATTAACTGCAGAATGTTTTCTGTTTGTCAGCTCCCTGTGTTGTTGTGTTGTTCCTTTTTTCTTCCAACTTAGCGGCAACGGTTTCTCTCTCTGCTTATCACACTGGGTTTGGTAGGTACAGGTTGGTTAACATTCCATTGCCTAGGCTGACCTCTCCTCACCCCACGCTGGGCCCACATCTGTAGCAGGGGGGGGGGGGGGGGGGGGGGTATGAGAATCAACAGAAGAAGATCACCTGTGGAGCCCAGGCTAAGCACAGATGCTTTTGCTGTGGTTTTGTGCTCACCAGTTTGACTGCGTGACAATACTTCCACCCACCTGGACAACAGCTGTTCCACCTCTGGATCACGACTTGAGTCCATAGGTGCCTGGCTCACTAGATCCTCTTGCTTGGCTCCACGCACCCTTGGGTGTGGTCACTGCAGATATTTGTTAGCGTGTGTGTGTGTGTGTGATTACTAAACAAGCAAAGGACTTCACTCTAAACTGAGTGAGGTGTTAATGGTGATGACCTTATATGTACTTCTCGAGTCACCTCCTTATTAAATTATAGCTAATTTGCTGTTGCAAGCATTAAGTGTGGCAACCTCATTGCCCAACATCTTATGTTTAATTAGAGAGGCCTACTAGATGAAAACTTAACTGTTTTATTATTGTTGTTGTTGTTATATATTTTTTTAAGTTTAATTAGAGTAGTGACCACGTGATAAACAGTTTGCTTCTGTAATTGTTATCAGTGACATTCTCCATAATCAGCCCACTCTCCGTATGCTCTAGCCTTCATTAGGAAGATGCTCTAGCCTTCATTAGGAAGATGCTCTAGCCTTCATTCAGCTAAGTGCTCTAGCCTTCATTAAGAAGATCTAGCAGCTAGATGCTCTAGCCTTCAACAGGAGAGCATCCAGCCGAATCGTCATGTGAGTAAATTTAAATTGATTATCGAGAATGTCATTGAAACTTATATGGCTTGTCTCTCCACTAGCTAGCTAGAGCCTTACTGCACTAGCCTATGGCTTATCTCTCCACTAGCTAGCTGCTAGCTAGAGCCATACTGCACTAGCCTATGGCTTGTCTCTCCACTAGCTAGCTGCTAGCTAGAGCCATACCGCACTAGTCTATGGCTCGTCTCTCCACTAGCTAGCTAGAGCCTATGGCTTGTCTCTCCACTAGCTAGCTAGAGCCATACTGCACTAGTCTATGGCTTGTCTCTCCACTGGCTAGCTAGAGCCTATGGCTTATCTCTCCACTAGCTAGCTAGAGCCTATGGCTTGTCTCTCCACTAGCTAGCTAGAGCCTATGGCTTATCTCTCCACTAGCTAGCAAGAGCCTATGGCGTATCTCTCCACTAGCTAGCTAGAGCCTATGGCTTGTCTCTCCAATGGCTAGCTCGTGATGCAGGTGAGAGAAAGTTGTGGCTGGGTTCAAGGCCTTATTAGCTTAGGAAGTGTCCAAGGAGGGAGCTCTATAATTACAGCGCACTTGCAATATTATCATACCTCTGTACGCAGCCATAGAGGCCCTGCTCATTCTGGCCAGATCAGTGTATTCCACCATCAATGAACCTGACTGGCTACATGGATGCACAGCCCTTGTTCCTTCTCTTAGTAATCAGGAAGTTGAGATGCAACGGGACAGACATGATTGCAAATTCCATTGTGAATCATTCTTCTTCTTGAGCTGTTCTTCGAGATGCAGTTGTCATCCTCATGATTAGACCTAGTATTCCTGACGGAGGCTAGAACAGCTGCAAAGAGCTAATTAAAGTTGATTATTAAGGGGTCATTATTACCTTATTTTTTTTGCACAAGCAGCTTTATTTTTGGTCTTGCTTTTGTACACCACACCCACATACAGCTATTATCCTCTAATGCCAGCGTACCAGAGAGAGAGCACCAACATCAAGCCACTCCCACATACTCCTGCCTCCACTACCCCACAGCAAACTCACGGGGCGCTAGATGGGGGAGCTGGTGAGGTGAACCTTGACCTCATCCACATGTTTGATCACAAGTACGCTGTTTTGCCTGCACGTCCTGATCTTCTTATTCTTCCATCCAGCCTCAAGCCGTTTGCTAAGGTAAGGCTGTTTAATGTGTCCCTGGGTCCGGTGATGCCATTGGTCAGTTAGTAATTATAGTCCGGAACATTTTGAAGTAGGTTGACAATAGCTCTATGGGGACAGACACTGGACCAACATCACACTGGGTTGAGGCAGGTTGAAGTAGGTTGACAATAGCTCTATGGGGACACACACTGGACCAACATTACACTGGGTTGAGGCAGGTTGAAGTAGGTTGACAATAGCTCTATGGGGACACACACTGGACCAACACCACACTGGGTTGAAGTAGGTTGACAATAGCTCTATGGGGACACGCACTGGACCAACATCACACTAGATTGAAGTAGGTTGGTAATTGTGCTATGGAAACTGTAAGAGATTCTATGGACATGCAGTAAATCAATTGCTAAGTTTGTAGTGTTTTCTGCTGCATGACTTTTACACGATTTGACAGTAGCTATTGTGTGGTATGTGGAACGTTGGAGTAGTCCAGGGCCGTGAAAGTGACTTCAGTTGAGTGTTGCTGCCTTGTCTTAGCCGTATTAATAATATATTTCATGCCTCTATGAGTTATGTTGATACCTGCAGAGTTAAGTAGCTAGTAAGAGGTCATAGTTCAATGGCCGTTCACATTTGGTGGCAACGGTAAAAGCGATGTAAACGTCTGCACTGTCGGAGGACAACAGGTCATGAACAGATTACAAGAATGTTGCAGTGATGGAAAGTAGGAAGTGGGACCGAAGACATGAAAGGAACGGAAGGTTCTATGGTAAAGAAGGTGCTAAAGGCGTTACCCATACACAGGCAAAGGCTGAGCTGGCCGAGGGAGACGACTGCCTCGAGAACAACTCCGACTTTGGGAAAACAAACTGAACGAAAAAACATAAACGACATGCAGAGGAGATGGCACGTCGAGAGGAGCTAACTCAAAGACAGGTTGATGTGTTGCAAGGAACTTGTTGAACAAAAGCAAGGAGAATTAGCAGCAAAGAGATCTACCAAAGGAAAGGGTATTAAGGTCGAAAAATTAGCAGAAGAAGGAGCAGCGATGGCCTGCCGTAGAGGAGAGATTCCTTGCAAAAGGTTGTCTAAAGTGAAAAGACTTCCTGCCAAACAGGAAACTCAGTCAGCAACCTTACCAGTATCAAGTGATTCACAGAACAGGAAATGACAGTGGAATTACGGATACTCTTTCCAGAGTTCAATGAACTAACTTCCCAGTACCTCTAAGGGGACACACACTGGACCCAGAAGAAGGAGCGAGGGGTGTAAGAGATTCTGGACATGCAGTAAATCACTTGCTAAGTTTGTAGTGTTTTCTGCTGCATGACTTTTACATGATTTGACAGTAGCTATTGTGTGGTATGTTGGAGTAGTCCAGGGCCGTGAAAGTGACTTCAGTTGAGTGTTGCTGTTGAGTGTTGCTGCTTTGTCTTGGCCGTATTAATAATATATTTCATGCCTCTATGAGTTATGTTGATACCTGCAGAGTTAAGTAGCTACTTACCATAGCTAGTAAGAGGTCATAGTTCAATGGTCGTTGACGGGGACACACACTGGACCAACACCACAATGGGTTGAGGCAGGTCGAAGTAGGTTGACAATTGCTCTATGGGGACACACACTGGACCAACATCGCACTGGGTTGAGGCAGGTTGAAGTAGGTTGACACTATCTCTATGGAGATACACACTGGACCAACATCACACTGGGTTGAGGCAGGTTGAAGTAGGTTGACACTATCTCTATGGAGATACACACTGGACCAACACCACCCTGTGTCAAGGCAGGCATGTTGAAGTATGTTGACAATAGCTCTATGCGGACACCCACTGGACCATCATCACACTGGGTTGAGGTATTTGACAACTACCTTAGAGATGAAAGCACAAATGGTTATTGTGCTTGTACCCGTGTTTTGGAAGTGAAGCACAGCTCTTCTGACAGCATAATTCATAATTATAGAATGACATACAACTGGATGAGCAAGCATAATTTCATATGTTCTCATACAAGCTCATTGAGTCTTTTAATGAGACGGGCACACTATATTTTTGCTCACATGATCTTGATAGTAGCTGTATAATACTTTAGTTTGACTCCCATAGCTCTAGCTCAGCTCTTCCCTGGCAGTGCAGATCTTATTTAGTAATTTATACAGGCATAAAAGACACAATGAAACTGCTGATCTGTTCATTAATTTGGCTGCTACTGAGGATTTGTAGCCCTATTGAACTCTCAGTTGACATGTGTGGATACGATGACTTTCTCGATAGTCAACTTAAATTTGCTCTTCGATGTTTCAGATGATGCTCTAGCCATCATCAGGAGTAATAGCGATGAAGGCTAGAGCATCTAGCCATCATCAGGAGTAATAATGATGAAGGCTAGAGTATGTAGCCATCATCAGGAGTAATAATGATGAAGGTTAGAGCATCTAGCCATCATCAGGAGTAATAATGATGAAGGTTAGAGCATCTAGCCATCATCAGGAGTAATAATGATGAAGGCTAGAGCATCTAGCCATCATCAGGAGTAATAATGATGAAGGCTAGAGTATGTAGCCATCATCAGGAGTAATAATGATGAAGGTTAGAGCATCTAGCCATCATCAGGAGTGATAATGATGAAGGCTAGAGCATCTAGCCATCATCAGGAGTAATAATGGCGATGGTTAGAACATCTAGCCATCATCAGGAGTAATAATGATGAAGGTTAGAACATCTAGCCATCATCAGGAGTGATAATGATGAAGGCTAGAGCATCTAGCCATCATCAGGAGTAATAATGGTGAAGGTTAGAACATCTAGCCATCATCAGGAGTAATAATGGTGAAGGTTAGAACATCTAGCCATCATCAGGAGTAATAATGATGAAGGTTAGAGCATCTATCCATCATCATGAGTAATAATGATGAAGGCTAGAGCACCTAGCCATCATCAGGAGTAATAATGATGAAGGCTAGAGCATCTAGCCATCATCAGGAGTAATAGCGATGAAGGCTAGAGCATCTAGCCATCATCAGGAGTAATAATGATGAAGGTTAGAGCATCTAGCCATCATCAGGAGTAATAATGATGAAGACTAGAGTATGGAGCTGAAATGTTGAAAAGCAAAATTGCCAAGAAGTCATCATGGCGTGGCCTCTTTGTGCAAGCTTGTCCGACCTTCGCAGCTTGGAAGAGTACTGGCTAGTACTGCCTCCGCAGATAAGGATCAAGCTTTTGTCACCCTGCCAAAAAGAAAAACGTTTAATGACAAACGAACTGGTTTAGAGGGTGTGCATGTCCGTCTTGTTTGCAACGGCTGGCATCTTCTCGAGGGTAACTGGTGTTGTATTGGTGTGGGGGGGGGCACATGTCTTTTACACACACACCACTCACAGTGCACACACATTTTATGCTTCACGCTCCATTCACCTTTATGCAGCGCGCACACACACCACTCACAGATTGCCTTGCCTCTTTACTTACTAAGTGTTATGGTGCCTATTTACACCTCTCGAAGTTTAAAAGGTCATCATGAAACTAATTAACAGAGTGCTTCTTTTTCACACTAACTGGCAGTCAAAAGTGACTTTGCTTGTGGCGAACTTTTATGAGCCTCGTGTTACATGTACTAAAGTAGGATGGATTGCAATGTGCCTCGCACCAATCAGCACTCAAATAGCACGTCCAAGATGCTTGCAACGGAAGCTATCCGGTGTCCTGACCTTCCAGTTCCCATGAAGGAAGTGTATCCAAGCAACCAGGTGTCGGGATATATGTACTCAAGCCATTGCTCGTTACAAATCAAATGAAATTTTTATAAAGCAAGCCAATGATGGACTTGCGTCGTGTGTTGCTACATGCTGTTGCTTAATCCTGCACTTGTGTCGTGTGTTGCTACATGCTGTTGCTTAATCCTGCACTTGTGTCGTGTGTTGCTACATGCTGTTGCTTAATCATGCACATGTGTCGTGTGTTGCTACATGCTGTTGCTTAATCCTGCACTTGTGTCGTGTGTTGCTACATGCTGTTGCTTAATCATGCACATGTGTCGTGTGTTGCTACATGCTGTTGCTTAATCCTGCACTTGTGTCGTGTGTTGCTACATGCTGTTGCTTAATCATGCACATGTGTCGTGTGTTGCTACATGCTGTTGCTTAATCCTGCACTTGTGTCGTGTGTTGCTACATGCTGTTGCTTAATCCTGCACGTGTGTCGTGTGTTGCTTCATGCTGTTGCTTAATCCTGCACTTGTGTCGTGTGTTGCTACATGCTGTTGCTTAATCATGCACATGTGTCGTGTGTTGCTACATGCTGTTGCTTAATCCTGCACATGTGTCGTGTGTTGCTACATGCTGTTGCTTAATCCTGCACTTGTGTTGTGTGTTGCTACATGCTGTTGCTTAATCCTGCACTTGTGTCGTGTGTTGCTACATGCTGTTGCTTAATCCTGCACTTGTGTCGTGTGTTGCTACATGCTGTTGCTTAATCCTGCACTTGTGTCGTGTGTTGCTACATGCTGTTGCTTAATCCTGCACTTGTGTCGTGTGTTGCTACATGCTGTTGCTTAATCCTGCACTTGTGTCGTGTGTTGCTACATGCTGTTGCTTAATCATGCACATGTGTCGTGTGTTGCTACATGCTGTTGCTTAATCCTGCACGTGTGTCATGTGTTGCTACATGCTGTTGCTTAATCATGCACATGTGTCGTGTGTTGCTACATGCTGTTGCTTAATCCCGCACTTGTGTCGTGTGTTGCTACAGGCTGTTGCTTAATCCTGCACTTGTGTTGCTACATGCTGTTGCTTAATCCTGCACGTGTGTCATGTGTTACTACATGCTGTTGCTTAATCCTGCACATGTGTCGTGTGTTGCTACATGCTGCTGTTGATTAATCCATCACTTGTGTTGCGTGTTGCTACATGCTGTTGCTTAATCCATCACTTGTGTTGTGTGTTGCTACATGCTGTTGCTTAATCCTGCACTTGTGTTGCTACATGCTGTTGCTTAATCCTGCACTTGTGTTGCTACATGCTGTTGCTTAATCCTGCACGTGTGTCATGTGTTACTACATGCTGTTGCTTAATCCTGCACATGTGTCGTGTGTTGCTACATGCTGCTGTTGATTAATCCATCACTTGTGTTGCGTGTTGCTACATGCTGTTGCTTAATCCATCACTTGTGTTGTGTGTTGCTACATGCTGTTGCTTAATCCTGCACTTGTGTTGCTACATGCTGTTGCTTAATCCTGCACTTGTGTTGCTACATGCTGTTGCTTAATCCTGCACTTGTGTCGCGTGTTGCTACCCTCCCTCAGCTTATGAAACACCTCCACCAAGACAGTAATCTATCTCTCATTTCCTCAAGTCTGTTTGATCCCTTCAGATTTTGTGCCTCACGGGCTTCTAGTATGATGCAGGTGACATGTGCACTGCCTCCTCCGTGAAGTCTTACACCTATAATTACTGTAAACCCGTGCTAATTCCACCACCAGTGAGATGAAAGCTCAGCTAGGTCAGTTGATCCGTCTGTGACGTTCCACCTACTTGCAGCGTAGGTGGTCAGATGGTAACAATTAGAGTTTGCAACTCTGTAAGGTGACGTGGCATATTGGTGTCAGGTTCCACCCTTCTCGTGTCCAGGCCTCCGCAGAGGATCTATTGTGGGATGGTCCTCTCGGGGATTTTATTTCCTGTGTTTGTAGAAGGCCGTGTGTGCCCCTGGGGGTCAATCTATGGAGGTGTAAAATCAAAAAGGTTTTGCCCACCTGAACTTTTTATGGGTGTGGCTTGGGAGGGTTAGGTGGGAAACAGCTTTAAGCTTGAGGCATTCTGGGGTATGGTTCATGGAACTCAGGAACCGCTCTGCTTCTATTGGACCTCTCTGCTCCTGCTGGACCTCTCTGCTCCTGCTGCTCCTGCTGGACCGCTCTGCTCCTGCTGGACCTCTCTGCTCCTGCTGGACCGCTCTGCTCCTGCTGGACCTCTCTGCTCCTGCTGGACCTCTCTGCTCCTGCTGGACCTCTCTGCTCCTGCTGGACTGCTCTGCTCCTGCTGGACCTCTGCTCCTGCTGGACCTGCTGGACCTCTCTGCTCCTGCTGGACCGCTCTGCTCCTGCTGGATTTCAGTGACCTGTAGATCTTTCAGCCACTTTGTATTAGGTGTTTGCATTGTGTTGCTTGTATTGCTAACTGCTGGTGTTTGCATTGTGTTGTTATTGTTGCTCGTATTGCTAGCTGCTGGTGTTTGCATTGTGTTGTTGTTGTTGTTGCTAGTATTGCTAGCTGCTGGTGTTTGCATTGTGTTGTTATTGTTGCTTGTATTAGCTGCTAGTGTTTGCATTGTGTTGTTGTTGCTAGTATTGCTAGCTGCTGGTGTTTGCATTGTGTTTCTGTTGCTTGTATTGCTAGCTGCTGGTGTTTGCATTGTGTTGCTGTTGCTTGTATTGCTTGCTGCTGGTGTGTTGTTGTTGCTTGTATTGTTAGCTGCTGGTGTTTGCATTGTATTTCTGTTGCTTGTATTGCCAGCTGCTGTTGTTTGCATTGTGTTTCTGTTGCTTGTATTGCTAGCTGCTGGTGTTTGCATTGTGTTGCTGTTGCTTGTATTGCCAGCTGCTGGTGTTTGCATTGTGTTGCTTGTATTGCCAGCTGCTGGTGTTTGCATTGTGTTGCTGTTGCTAACTGCTAGTGTTTGCATTGTGTTGCTGTTGCTTGTGTTGCTAGCTGCTGGTGTTTGCATTGTGTTGCTGTTGCTTGTATTGCTAGCTGCTGGTGTTTGTATTGTGTTGCTGTTGCTAGTATTGCTAGCTGCTGGTGTTTGCATTGTGTTGCTGTTGCTTGTATTGCTAGCTGCTGGTGTATGCATTGTGTTGCTGTTGCTTGTATTGCTAGCTGCTGGTGATTGCATTGTGTTGCTGTTGCTTGTATTGCTAGCTGCTGTTGTTTGCATTGTGTTGCTTTTGCTTGTATTGCTAGCTGCTGGTGTTTGCATTGCTAGCTTCTGGTGTTTGCATTGTGTTGATGTTGCTTGTATTGCTAGCTGCTAGTGTTTGCATTGTGTTGCTGTTGCTTGTATTGCTAGCTGCTGGTGTTTGCATTGTGCTGCTGTTGCTTGTATTGCCAGCTGCTGGTGTTTGCATTGTGTTGCTGTTACTTGTATTGCTAGCTGCTAGTGTTTGCATTGTGTTGCTGTTGCTTGTATTGCTATCTGCTGGTGTTTGCATTGTGCTGCTGTTGCTTGTATTGCTAGCTGCTGGTGTTTGCATTGTGCTGCTGTTGCTTGTATTGCTAGCTTCTGGTGTTTGCATTGTGTTGCTGTTGCTTGTATTGCTATCTGCTGGTGTTTGCATTGTGTTGCTGTTGCTTGTATTGCTAGCTGCTGGTGTTTGCATTGTGATGCTGTTGCTTGTATTGATAGCTGCTGGTGTTTGCATTGTGTTGCTGTTGCTTGTTGCTAGCTGCTGGTGTTTGCATTGTGTTGCTGTTGCTTGTATTGCAAGCTGCTGGTGTTTGCATTGTGATGCTGTTGCTTGTATTGCTAGCTTCTGGTGTTTGCATTGTGTTGCTGTTGCTTGTTGCTAGCTGCTGGTGTTTGCATTGTGTTGCTGTTGCTTGTATTGTTCTTTTTTCCCCTTTTTTCTATGCGTACTTATAAAATATTTGCTCTTTCTTGGGTTTATAATTTACTGGTTACAGACTTGAGTCGACATCAAAGAAGGTCAGGAATTATTGCATGGAGATATCCAGCTATCAGATCAGATTGACAGTATGAGGAGTTAATATTTGTGTAGTTTGCTGCGTGAAGGATTAATATTTTTTGGGGTGTAGCTATGATAATATTTGTGTGACGGTGCTTGAAGATTTATTATCATAAAGGGTTAACATTTGTGTATGTTGTGTGTAACTGCATGAAGAGTTTGTGTGTTTGGATGCATGAAGGGTTAATATTTGTGTTTGGTTGTAGCTGCATGAAAAGTTGATATTTTTGAGTGGGTATTTGAAGGGTTAATACTTGTGTGAGGGTTGCTGCATGAAGGGTTAATATTTGTGTGGATGTGTCTGCATTAAGGGTTAATATTAAACTGGTTATCAAATGCAAACAGGATATAATCTGAAGGTCAATTATTTTGCTGAAACATCAATCAAACTAACTCTGACACCACTTGCTCCTTCCCTGGGGGGAAGCACATCCCTGGGAAGGAGCAAGTGGTGCCAGAGTTAGGTGGGGAAGTTCTCCCCAACTGACGCCACTTGCTCCTGCCATGGGGGAGGGGGTAAGAACTCCCCCACTAACTCTGACACCACACCCCTTCCCTGGGTGGGTGGGTGTGTGTGCAGGGAGAACTCCCCCACTAACTCTGACACCACGCTCCTTCCCTGGGTGTGTGTGTGTGCAGGGAGAACTCCCCCACTAACTCTGACACCACACTCCTTCCCTGGGTGTGTGTGTGTGTAGGGAGAACTCCCCCACTAACTCTGACACCACGCCCCTTCCCTGGGTGTGTGTGTGTGTGTGTGTGTGCAGGGAGAACTCCCCCACTAACTCTGACACCACGCTCCTTCCCTGGGTGTGTGTGTGTGTAGGGAGAACTCGACCACCATAGTCCCGCATGAAACTCACCTCTTCTCTAATGCATCCATCCATCCCTGTATCTCTTCTGTGCTTGCTTCACAGTAATTCCAGTATGCCTGTGACAATGTGACAAGTAGTTGAACTTCTATGTACTGGTATGTGCTGAAAAATGAAGCCTCTAACTGACGGAAAGAGGATATCTCTCTATTACAACCGTACACACACAGATAGCCTCAAGTTATCGTGTGTGTGTGTGTCCTTACAGTTATCTAATATTTGAGAGACCACTCCCAGATAAGACCACATAAGGGTCACCAGAATCTCTTGCATAGAAACTTACTCCTAGCCACTCGCTCCTTACCCTCGGCTCCTTACCATGGAACATTAACAACTTTCTCATGCCACATACACCACTTGATAATTCCCCAGCCTGCAAGTTGTACTCTACAACCTATATAGTGTGGAGGACCACTGCTCTCAGCTGCTAGTGGTCTACATAGTTGTGTATTGTAGATAGGGAGGACCACTGCTCTCAGCTGCTAGTGGTCTACATAGTTGTGTATTGTAGATAGGGCCAGTGTAGAGGACCACTGCTCTCAGCTGCTAGTGGTCTACATAGTTATTGTAGATAGGGCCAGTGTAGAGGACCACTGCTCTCAGCTGCTAGTGGTCTACATAGTTGTGTATTGTAGATAGGGCCAGTGTAGAGGACCACTGCTCTCAGCTGCTAGTGGTCTACATAGTTGTGTATTGTAGATAGGGCCAGTGTAGAGGACCACTGCTCTCAGCTGCTAGTGGTCTACATGTATTGTAGATAGGGCCTATTCATCGAGCTTAAAAATTCTGCCTGCACCATGGCTACCAGGAAAGAACAAAGTGATAGAAAGTGACAAGTCATGATTATTATGCGCACAAATTGCTCCCACGCTCTGCACTGTTCATGAGCAGTCTACATAGTGATGACCATCCCATTGCACCACCCACCTCAAGTGACAGACCACTTCATTTGGGGGACCAGATCTGAAGGTGGTCTCTCAAAATATGGACCCACTAGACAATATTAGCACCTATTGAGACCACCTGCTGGACTATCTCACTCAACAGCTAAGATATTATATGATGGTGCTCTATGGCCACACTCATTGAGTGCTTATATTATTGTTGATGATGGTTAGGTAACTAAGTGTTTGCATTCCCAGATCTATGACGTTAACTTTTTTCTTTTGATGTTGTATCCCCAAATTCACAGAGGCTTGATGGCTGCGTGTGTGTCAACCCAGGACGTCTTACAAAGAAAGCCAGTGGTGGAACTTTTATAAAGATTATCATTAAAGATCATCAAGTGATGAAGGAAAACTTTTCATCTGACATAGGTGTAAAAATTGTGCATATTTAGCTGCTTATGATAAAGTGAAATATTTGTCCCTGCAGTCACCAGCAAACCATACCAATACGCATGCGCGCATCCGGGGTTGCGCGCGCGGGTGTAATTACAGAGTATAACAATTTTATTTCCGGGAGCTAGAAAAATGATCGCAACGGTAACTACTAAAGCTAGAAAGTGACTATTTAGTTAACTAGTGTGCTAAGTAAGTATTTCAAGATGTCGTGTAGACCAGCAGTTATGCCCCCTACGAAGTCCTACCTTGTTAGGCGATTGGACGGTGTCGAGCAAGAAGTAACTTTGTTTAAGAAAGCTACTGGAGGTGAATGTCTGGATAAGGTAAAAGCTAGCTATGCGGCAGATTCGTTGCTTGTTAGAGCGAAGCATGTGTGTCGAAAACAAATGACTAGTTCAGTTTATTAGCTAGAAAGAGAAAGTATCAGTTTACCAGGAGAATTCTAACGAAGAGTGTTGTATAAGCCACAGAATATATAGCTAGCACATCAGTTTTAAATGCCAACCAGATTCTTGAAAGTGAGGCTATCGGCACAAAGTCCAGGGCCGAGTATCCTGGCGTCAAGTAGCTCGAACCCTCGGGAGGCCTTGATTGGTTGCAGCAGTGGCAGCTTAGGTAATGTAAGGTCCAATGTGCACATGAATATAAAATTTAACATTGACCATCGTGCATAATTTAGTTTTACAAAACTAGCAATTGGTTTTGAAATTCCATAGCATCAAGGAATAGGAAGATGCATTTGTTTAGCCACAGCTTAGAGTTGAATGCTACCAGGAGGGAGAAAGCAGTCAGTGATGATAGATCACAGCTTGAGGATGAGAGAACCAACCCCCCCAAAAAACATGTCTCTTTAATTAAAGACTTCCTAGCTTGTAACTAGAACTGCACCACCACACTTGGTAATATGTATGCTTGATAGGCATGCCACATCTATGAGAGAAAACTTTGATTGATCTTTGGGAGCTAAACCCAAAATTGCAGTCAAGGGCAAAATATCCCTTGAGTTCCTGGTACTTGTATTGTGCTTGTAAAGATCACCAACAGCAACCAAATATGTACCTAGTATTTTCTCCTCTATCTAGGTCTGCAAGACTATTGGGATTTTGGAAAAGGACTACTTTGGCTTGCGATTCCTGGACAAAAATGGCGAGTACCTCTGGGTCAACCTTCGCAATCCCCTGCACGAACAGCTCAACCCTGGCAACAGGCCCATATTGGACATGAGGGTCAAGTATTTTATCAAGCCACAGAAGATTCTTCAGCCTGTGACGAGGTTAGTTCTTGACCACAAGAGTTCTCCTTAGAAGTTGCAGTGGAGCTCGGCTTAGTTGAGCTGCTAACCACATCATTCATGGAGGCTATATATACCACTAGCTGGGGTAGGAATAAAGCTATCTAGGTAATCAAGTGATGTTTCATTATGAAGTTCGGTGGAGACCGTTTAATGCTCGATGATTATTAAAGAGGTTGATGAGGTCTCCTGAGCCTTAAGACAGTCGACCAAGTATTTTATATAACTTGAAAAGCTGCTGAAATGTGTAACAGGCCACCAGAGACTTTGGGCAGTGGGGACAGGCCCTGCTTTTGTTTCCTATGACCAAGTTTGGCGGTATACTCGATATCCAGGTTGCGAGAGAAGTCCTCTCGAGCAAGTTTGATGTTCTGTTAGTGCAAATATATTTATGCATGCGACACACAAATGCATGTCGTGAAAGTTACCAGTTTTGGTGGTCTCTGGCTATAGCAACTCAATTATGTTGTGGGATAGCGTAACAACGTTGGTCACAGCTCAGACCAGCGATTCTTGCAATCCACTCAGCATAAAGGACACACCTCTCCTATTAATAAACTATTAGTCGTCTATTACTCCTCTCACATTAATTGGACTTGACTTTGATATAGTCGCTAGTTCAGAGGTTAGTGAGAGAGGTCTGTATTTTTGATTTTTTTATTTGATTTTTTCTCCTCCCATCATAATCCCAATCGCTTGTGTGTGTGTCCCCTTGTGGTATGGAGGAGGGAGGGAGGGGGGGGGGGGGGGGAGGAGGTTACTGCGTCTCTGACCCAGTTTGAAAGGGATTTCATGCACTGGATGTCAGAATGTAGCCAATTATCATGGAGCTCCTGTCAATAGCTTGAGAGCAAGTATTGACTGCTTGTAACAGGACCAATTGACATCATCTGCAAAGCTTTGCATTTGTTTTCTCTTCAGCCTTGTTCCAAGTGCTCGTGTTCCGCTTGTTGCCGGTAGAGAAAGGATGGGCAGAGAGATCTTTGGCGAGTGTGTGTCCGGTCTCTGTCCAAGTCCTTGATGCTGGTTCTTCTCTGACTTGCTTAAACAGCCATCCAAGGATCAAAGTGCATGCAGGGTCTCAAGGGGAAACAAGATGAAAGGATTACACACCTGTACACTTTTGACTCCCCTTTCCAAATACGTGCATGGCGCTGATTATCGCCCAGCAGGCCGGGAAAGGAAGCACTAAACTGTGACGTGTAGGATTCCAGCCCTCTATTGAAGTCTCGCTAATCCCGCCACACTCTGCTGGTCGCACACATGTCGGTCGACGCCGCCACTCTCACCAGCTGGAGTGTTAGCACGGACAAGGACAAGTGCTGCAAGTCCTGTCTGGGTGACCAGTTGGACATGATGTGAGTGTGTGTGCCTCTCTCCCCTCCACCCCCGGCAACAAGCAATCGTGCTTCATGCTGAGAACATTATTGGTTATATTTCTCTTCTCTCTTTCTCTTCTCTCACCTCTCCCTCCGCACGTGCGTGCATCTTTCTCTCGCCTTACTCTCTGCTGTGTGTCTTCCTCTCATCTGCCCCTTCGCACATGTGTGCATCTTGGCGTGTGTCCAGCGGCGGTCCAGGGTCATCCATGGATGTGCAAAATTCGTACTTCTTACTCATTTAATACTGGCTAGGGCTTTGAACATGTGGGCGACGACTCTGACTTGAGAAATCATAGCTCTCCCAGGGATTGTCCATGGCCTGCCGTGGGGAGCACTACTAGTATGATGGGAGGGGCATGCGGCATTTGGAATTAGTCCAAGGAAGCATGTGGTGGTTAGCACTCTCTCCAATGGAGGCCCTCTCCCTCTCCATGGTGGCTCTCTCTGTGGAGGCTCTCTCTGTGGAGGCCCTCTCCATGGTGGCCCTCTCCATGGTGGCTCTCTCCCTCTCCATGGCGGCTCTCTCCATGGTGGCTCTCTCTGTGGAGGCCCTCTCCATGGTGGCTCTCTCCATGGAGGCTCTCTCTGTGGCGGCTCTCTCCATGGTGGCTCTCTCTGTGGTGGCTCTCTCTGTGGAGGCCCTCTCCATGGTGGCTCTCTCCATGGAGGCTCTCTCTGTGGAGGTTCTCTCTGTGGAGGCCCTCTCCATGGCGGCTCTCTCTGTGGAGGCCCTCTCCATGGTGGCTCTCTCCATGGTGGCTCTCTCCATGGAGGCTCTCTCTGTGGAGGTTCTCTCTGTGGAGGCCCTCTCCATGGCGGCTCTCTCTGTGGAGGCCCTCTCCATGGTGGCTCTCTCCATGGAGGCTCTCTCTGTGGAGGTTCTCTCTGTGGAGGTTCTCTCTGTGGAGGCCCTCTCCATGGCGGCTCTCTCTGTGGAGGCCCTCTCCATGGTGGCTCTCTCCATGGTGGCTCTCTCTGTGGTGGCTCTCTCTGTGGAGGCCCTCTCCATGGCGGCTCTCTCTGTGGAGGCCCTCTCCATGGTGGCTCTCTCCATGGTGGCTCTCTCTGTGGTGGCTCTCTCCATGGCGGCTCTCTCCATGGCGGCTTTCTCCATGGCGGCTCTCTCTGTGGAGGTTCTCTCTGTGGAGGTTCTCTCTGGGGAGACTCTCTCTGTGGCGGCTCTCTCCATGGTGGCTCTCTCTGTGGAGGCCCTCTCCATGGTGGCTCTCTCCATGGTGGCTCTCTCCATGGCGGCTCTCTCCATGGCGGCTTTCTCCATGGCGGCTCTCTCTGTGGAGGTTCTCTCTGTGGATGTTCTCTCTGGGGAGACTCTCTCTGTGGCGGCTCTCTCCATGGTGGCTCTCTCTGTGGAGGTTCTCTCTGTGGTGGATCTCTCTGTGGCAGCTCTCTCTGTGGAGGCCCTCTCCATGGTGGCTCTCTCCATGGTGGCTCTCTCTTTGGTGGCTCTCTCCATGGCGGCTCTCTCCATGGCGGCTTTCTCCATGGCGGCTCTCTCTGTGGAGGTTCTCTCTGTGGAGGTTCTCTCTGTGGTGGATCTCTCTGTGGCAGCTCTCTCCATGGCGGTTCTCTCTGTGGAGGTTCTCTCCATGGCGGCTCTCTCTGTGGAGGTTCTCTCTGTGGAGGTTCTCTCTGTGGAGGTTCTCTCTGGGGAGACTCTCTCTGTGGTGGATCTCTCTGTGGCGGCTCTCTCCATGGCGGCTCTCTCTGTGGAGGTTCTCTCTGGGGAGACTCTCTCTGTGGAGACTCTGTGGCGGCTCTCTCCATGGTGGCTCTCTCTGTGGAGGTTCTCTCTGTGGAGGTTCTCTCTGTGGAGGTTCTCTCTGTGGAGGTTCTCTCTGTGGCGGCTCTCTCCATGGCGGCTCTCTCTGTGGAGGTTCTCTCGGTGGTGGCTCTCTCTGTGGAGGTTCTCTCTGTGGAGGTTCTCTCGGTGGTGGCTCTCTCTGTGGAGGTTCTCTCTGTGGAGGTTCTCTCTGTGGAGGTTCTCTCTGTGGAGGTTCTCTCCATGGAGGCTCTCTCCATGGCGGCTCTCTCCATGGCGGCTCTCTCCATGGAGGCTCTCTCCATGGCGGCTCTCTCTGTGGAGGTTCTCTCTGCGGTGGCTCTCTCTGTGGAGGTTCTCTCTGCGGTGGCTCTCTCTGTGGCAGCTCTCTCTGTGGAGCTCTCTCTGTGGAGCTCTCTCTGTGGAGGTTCTGTCTGTGGAGGCTCTCTCTGTGGAGGTTCTCTCGGTGGTGGCTCTCTCTGTGGAGGTTCTCTCTGTGGAGGTTCTCTCTGTGGAGGTTCTCTCTGTGGAGGTTCTCTCTGTGGTGGCTCTCTCCATGGAGGCTCTCTCTGTGGTGGCTCTCTCCATGGAGGCCCTCTCCATGGAGGCTCTCTCTGTGGTGGCTCTCTCCATGGCGGCTCTCTCTGTGGTGGCTCTCTCTGTGGTGGCTCTCTCCATGGAGGCTCTCTCCATGGCTCTCTCCGGAGGCTCTCTCCATGGAGGCTCTCTCCATGGAGGCTCTCTCCATGGTGGCTCTCTCCATGGAGCCTCTCTCCATGGAGGCTCTCTCTGTGGTGGTTCTCTCCATGGAGGCTCTCTCTGTGGTGGCTTTCTCCATGGAGGCTCTCTCTGTGGAGGCTCTCTCCATGGCGGCTCTCTCCATGGAGGCTCTCTCCATGGAGGCTCTCTCTGTGGAGGCTCTCTCCATGGAGGCTCTCTCTGTGGTGGTTCTCTCCATGGAGGCTATCTCCATGGAGGCTCTCTCTGTGGTGGCTCTCTCCATGGAGGCTCTCTCCATGGAGGCTCTCTCTGTGGCGGCTCTCTCCATGGAGGCTCTCTCTGTGGTGGTTCTCTCCGTGGTGGTTCTCTCCATGGAGGCTCTCTCCATGGAGGCTCTCTCTGTGGAAGCTCTCTCCATGGAGGCTATCTCCATGGTGGTTCTCTCCATGGAGGCTATCACCATGGTGGTTCTCTCCATGGCGGCTCTCTCCGTGGAGTCTCTCTCCATGGAGGCTCTCTCCATGGTGGCTCTCTCCATGGAGGCTCTCTCTGTGGTGGCTCTCTCCATGGAGGCTCTCTCTGTGGAGGCTCTCTCTGTGGTGGCTCTCTCCATGGAGGCTCTCTCTGTGGAGGCTCTCTCCATGGAGGCTATCTCCATGGCGGTTCTCTCCATGGAGGCTCTCTCCATGGAGGCTCTCTCTGTGGAGTCTCTCTCCATGGAGGCTCTCTCCATGGAGGCTCTCTCCATGGAGGTTCTCTCCATGGTGGCTCTCTCCATGGAGGCTCTCTCTGTGGTGGCTCTCTCCATGGAGGCTCTCTCTGTGGAGGCTCTCTCTGTGGCGGCTCTCTCCATGGAGGCTCTCTCTGTGGAGGCTCTCTCCATGGAGGCTATCTCCATGGCGGTTCTCTCCATGGTGGCTCTCTCCATGGTGGTTCTCTCTTTGGAGGCTCTCTCCATGGATGCCCTCTCCATGGAGGCTCTCTCCATGGTGGTTCTCTCTGTGGCAGCTCCCTCCATGGAGGCCCTCTCCATGGCAGCTCTCTCTGTGGCGTGGAGGTTCTCTCTATGGCGGCTCTCTCCATCTCTGTGGCGGCTATGAAAGTATTTAGGTTGATTAGCAGAACTGTGTCAAATAAAGAACCAAGTGCATGCTGTGCTGTTGGTAGTTCTTTACTCTGACAGAAAGATGGTCGCTCAGTGGGCTTAAAATCCCCAGGAAACCTGAAACCAACAGTGATCCCCAGGGACGCAAGCTGTGGTTTGTTAGGATACTTCCTTATGATTGCTGTGATCTTGAAGCCTGGGAGAGTGCTCCACCATCATCAAAGGCTCTCGGCTGTCACTCAAAGTCATCTGTCAGTCTTCTGTGCAGCCCACAAATAAATTGCTGCGCATGATCAAGCCCATCCACCAAACGATTGTAGCCATCGATACCTTGACAAGAGCATCTTATGTGGTGAGGCATACAGACGGGGAGAAAATTAAGACAACTGCCTCAACTGCCACCTGTTTGTTGTCACGGCAAAGCTTTTGTGCCGATATTGCGCTTGTGCCATCGGCTTTTCATGTTTGGTCCACACAACTTCTACGACTCTTAAGTATATTCATTACTTAACGGCCAAATGACCTTTTCCATGTGGTTTTGGAGTTGAGACCAGCTGTGGTCTAATTGGCGGGGGAAATGATTTTAAGACTGTTTGGCACTTAGACAGGTAATATTGGCACGATGGGTTTCCCAAACTGTGCAACTTGGGTGTGGCCCACTGGTCTGCCTCTGGGCATGGAATCGCACCTTTCCCAGTCGGGATGTGTCGGTTGTTTGTTCCTCTTTGAAGTCCGTGTTTCCTTGGTAGTTGGAAGCTGTGGAGACAGATTGAAGAGCTGCGGGTACTTTGTCACCCTTGTCCTGTCCAGTGAGGCTCCTGTGTTGAGCAACTTGGAAACTTACTTAGTGACACAAGCTAGGACGGTCCTTGTGTTGGGGTGAGCTTCAAAAGGAATGCTATTACTGGTGATGAAATGTGTCGGCTTTTGCTATTTCTACGGACTTTGCACGCCCACGCACTTGATGTGTGCACACCTAACAAGCTACACATGTTGTGGAAGCTTCAAAGGATGCTTCTGGGAAGAGCGTCACTGACACTGGCTGAACAAAGGGTGGAAGACAGGTTCTGCTCCGGAAACAGCTTTGTTCTACACAACTCACCAGCTCCCTGAAGTTCAATACCTCTCTCTCTCTTTTCCTCTGAAGAGACAGTTCATTTGATGCGACCTCAAGTCACATCCAGCATCCTAACAACTGTAGTCTGGGGCCCAGTGTTTGGTATGTGTAGCTGTACCAGGACAGCGTGTTGAGCAACCATGAGGCATGTGCTGCCCATTCATTCTTCTCATGAGTGACAGAAGCTTCTCCGGTGCTTCCAGATCTAGATTGCATTGTGAGAATACCTGCCACTTATAGCTATAACATAGCTCCCTTAGGTCGGCATGAACTCCGGACTTTGGATAGCCATAGTTTGGTCCAGGATTTGTGTACTGGAACATCTCTCGCTCTCCCTCCCTCCCCCTTCCTCTCCCCCCCCCCCCCCCCCCCCCCTCTCACTCACTCTCTATTCCTCCCTTCCCCTCTCTCTCTCCTCTCTCCTGTCTCTCTCTCTCTCTCAGCCATCACTGCATTTAGTCTCTGCCTCTACTACTAGGCCCCATAGCTGCTTGTACTTGTTTTAAATTAGCTTGATAGGAAGCAAAGAGCTCAGACTAGGAGGTGCAAATTGCACAATGCTCTTAGCAGCTGTGTGTGCATGCGTGTGTGTGTGCATGCGTGTGTGTGTGCGTGTGTGTGTGTGCGTGCGTGTGGGTGTGTCATGCTTCCAGCAAGAAAAGGAAATTGTAAGAAATTGCCACTTTTATTATTAGAAGGAGTTTTTGTCAAGAGTTGTAGTATGGGGAGCATGGGATCCTACTTGTTTGTTTTGAACCCCCGGACTTGTGGTATCTGGACCCCCTAGAGCCGTAGGACACCCTAGAGCTGTAGGACACCACTTGCTTGTTTTTAACCCCTGGAGCTGTGCATCTTGACCCCTCCCCCCCCTCCTCCGGAGGTGTGGAATAGATGTGTTGTGAACCTTCACTGGAATAAGATGCTATGGGCAGTGTGCTGGATCTGCACTGCAAGATGGTGGATGACCACCACACGCCTATCAGCATGAATCCAGTACATGCTTGAGCTAGCAGGTGCTTGGTGAGTGTCTTGATGAAGTGTGTTCAGTTAGCAGGGTGTTTGGCGAGTGTCCGGCCAAAGTGCATTGAATTATGCCCTCACTTGATGAGCATTATTTGAGATGTACATACTGGCTGGCTCCATACATACAGATATGGAGAGATGAGGTTTCACTTCTTATATCATGAACAGCGTGTTACTACGCGTCACAGTGTTGGGTTACTCTAACACTTGAATAACTCCAGTTCTATTTTTACGTCGGTTGCAACACTCGGTCGCAACGGACTGGTGTGCTTTATATGAGGTTCAGCTACAGAATGGATAAGAGGATGATGAAGGCGGTGAGGGAACTTCCTTTGGATGTGGGAGAAGTCCAACTTGCTCGGAGGAGTCTGTAGTTCTGCCCCTGTTGTTTGCTACACGAAAAACTCAACTGCTCCTCTTCTCTTCCTCCTCGTGATAGCTCCAAGCACAAGCCAACTCCTCATCACTGGAGTAGAAACCAGCATCTTCACTTTCCGTTGGTGTAGAGTGTTCTTGGTATATAGTACTGACGTCAAAGTTCGAAAATTAATGTGAGTTCATAATGGAGGGCATTGAGTGCGTTGCGAGCGACGTAGCTACGATCCTGTTTTTAGATGAACCTGTTTGCAGTTGAGGAAAATCTGCGCCCACAAGAATGACACAATATTGGGACATGATAATAATCACCATGTAACAAGCACACACACACACACACACGCACAAACAAGCAGAGTCAATGGTCATCAACGATGTGGTCTGGAGAGGGATTGAGTGGACACACGCAGGAACAGGGGAGGTGTGGTCTGGAGAGGGATTGTGTGGACACACATGCAGGAACAGGGGAGGTGTGGTCTGGAGAGGGATTGTGTGGACACACATGCAGGAACAGGGGAGGCTTTAACACCTGCTATGCATCCTTGCCTGGAGGAGGAGACACTGCAAAAGCTTGGCTGCCATAGCCTGGGGATGTTTGCTCTGTATCGAGAGGTGTGGTCTGAGGCGAAGCTGAGTCCTGCAGCTACAGCTTGGCAAATCGAGCTCTCTGTTTCTTTTTCACTCTTTGAACTGACTCTGAGGTGTGAGCTCGTTTAGTAATTATCACTAACAGCTTACCTCATTCGGCTGAGCTCATGCAACTGACTTCATGACAGCGGAGTAGACATCAAAGCTTCAGTGTTGGGTGAGCATTTTGATGCCAGTGAGCTCACACATGCCCAGCAGAACTGCCTCTGTCTTAATTTCTGCTGTGTCATCCTGTGAGACCAGACCAAGTGCTGAGTGCCTTCACTGCAGGCGCACCTCTTTTGTTCCTATGACAACGACTTGAGTAGTTGTTATGCTTCTAGAAGTGCTGTCATCCGTTGTGTGCCCTGTACCCTGCGTATCCTATGCCCCCCATATCCTGGCCGTAGCTGTAAGTGGACACCACATGCAATGTCAGGTAGTTGATTAGCTACTGGTGACATCATGTATTTCCTGTGGGAAGTTGCAGGAGACTGGCTGCCGCTTAAGAGTAGTCACATGACTGGTCGTCCCATGGCTAAGAGTAGTCACATGACTGGTCGTCCCATGGCTAAGAGTAGTCACATGACTGGTCATCCCATGGCTAAGAGTAGTCACATGACTGGCCGTCCCATGGCTAAGAGTAGTCATATGACTGGCTGTCCCATGGCTAAGAGTAGTCACATGACTGGTCGTCCCATGGCTAAGAGTAGTCACATGACTGGTCGTCCCATGGCTAAGAGTAGTCACATGAATGACCGTCCCATGGCTAAGAGTAGTCACATGACTGGCCGTCCCATGGCTAAGAGTAGTCACATGGCTAAGAGTAGTCACATGACTGGCCGTCCCATGGCTAAGAGTAGTCACATGACTGGCCGTCCCATGGCTAAGAGTAGTCACATGACTGGCCGTCCCATGGCTAAGAGTAGTCACATGACTGACCGTCCCATGGCTAAGAGTAGTCACATGACTGGCCGTCCCATGGCTAAGAGTAGTCACATGACTGGCTGTCCCATGGCTAATTAGACACATGAATGGCCGTCCCATGGCTAATTAGACAAGTGACTGGCCGCCCCATGGCACATGAATGGCCGTCCCATGGCTAATTAGACACGTGACTGTCCGCCCCATGGCTAATTAGACACATGACTGGCCATCCCATGGCTAATTAGACACGTGACTAGCCCTACCCTAGCCCTAGCCCGACTGGCCGCCCCATGGCTAACTAGACACACGACTGGCCGTCCCATGGCTAATTAGACACGTGACTGACCGTCCCATGGCTAACTAGACACGTGACTGGCCGCCCCATGGCTAATTAGACACGTGACTGGCCGCCCCATGGCTAATTAGACGCATGACTGGCCGTCCCATGGCTAGTTGAGAATTCGTTGATGTCCACAGGAATATTATATACAAAAGGTTTAGAACGACTGTCAACTTAACCGTATGGTGGGGAGCAAGGGACAGGAGAGAAGAGCTCACATTCTAGAGTGTGCAATGGACAGCAAGAATCGACTCAAAATAGACAACAGTACCAAAACCTCTGACATAGCCGGAGCTGAGCTTGCAGAGCATCTCCAGAGACTTGTCTCTGCCGGTGGCTGTGTGTGTGTGGGAGTGTGTGTGATGGGAGTGTGTGTGTGGGAGTGTGTGTGATGGGAGTGTGTGATGGGAGTGTGTGTGATGGGAGTGTGTGTGATGGGAGTGTGTGTGATGGGAGTGTGTGTGATGGGAGTGTGTGTGTGTGTGGGAGTGTGTGTGTGGGAGGGAAGTTGCAATAAATGTCAATAATTTGTATTCTAAATCGATCTCCTGCGATCTTCCCGGGGAAAAGCTTGCTGTTATTATTAATGATGTCACTTAATTAAATCCTTCGATCCTTGCGTGCACTGGTCTAGTAATCAACATGAGCTAGTAGTAGTAGCAGCAACAGCAGTAGTAGTAGTAGCAGCAGTAGTAGTAGCAATAGTAGTAACAGCAGCAGGAGTAATAATAGCAGAAGTAGTAATAGTAGCAGAAATAGAAGTAATAGCAGTAGTAACAAGGTCTAATTGTGCACTCATCTTTCTGCTGCAGGTTGTATGTCTTCAAGCAGCTGAAGAGGGACTTGCTGCAGGGCCGACTCAAGCCGGCCTTACTCAACAAGGCTGCTCGGCTCACTGCCCTCATCTCACAGATAGAGAAGGGGGACTACCGCGTGGGCACAGAGTACAGCCACAAGGTTATGAGCCAGGCAGACAACGAAAACTTGGAGGTGAGAATTCGAAGAGAACACCAGAAGATTGCAGGGACATCCTCTGAAGTTGCCATTGAGAAATTCCTGGAGGATGCTGCTCAACTAGACCTGTACGGCGTGGAGCTGTACCACGTACTGGACAGCCACAGAAACAGAAAGGTCATCGGAGTCGGGCCCGAGTGCGTCCAAATCTTCAGCGGACACATGGACCCTTTGAAAAGGTCAGTACTATCTATATCCATACATGTCTGCCTATTATTATTATTCCCTTAAATAAATAAACTCTCAATGGACTCTCAGTTGACATAATAACATTACAATAACCTTATTCCTGGTGAAGGCTGGAGCATCTAGTCGAAACATCCAGAGAGTTCAACTTCAAGTTGATTATTGAGAAGGTTATTGTAAAATTATTATTATTATTATTATTATTATTATTGTTATTATTATTATTATTATTATTATTATTATTATTATTATTATTATTATTATTATTATTATTATTATTATTATAATTATAATAATAATTATTATTATTATTATTATCATCATCATCATCATCATTATTATTATCATCATTATTATTATCATCATTATTATTATTATTATCATTATTAATCAATACTTCTGTTATTATTGTGAGCAGCATTGTTTGGAAGCATAATAATACAAGCTTGAGAATGGTGTGACGTTCCCCCCTTTGGTGTGGCTGCTCCGGTTATCGGCAGCCAATTGCGTACACCTTGCGAGGAACACTTCTGAGAGCAGCATGGGAGTGTTTAGGTCTTGTACACGTAGCAACATTATTACGAGTGGGAGGGGGCATTGTGCACCGCTCCATTCATGCCATTCAAGTTATTGGAAGTCCTGTTGGACTGCACAGGCTGAGCTGCCAAGCGTGTTTGGCTGCGCAAGTGAGCGAGGAACTTGCTTTATAGAACTGTTTTGCTTTCGTAGATCACAATATCAGTCCAGCAGTCATTAGTGATATCCTCAAAGCTCCACACACATCTTGGCCTCTGTGTCGGTGCAGTGCATCGGCTGTATTCATGGGGTTATTGAAGCGGACCCACCAGGAAAGGGGGTCAAGTAGACTGGAATTGAATGTCTAAAACCTCACGTCGATGTGGAGGGAGAAGGGATTGGGGTGAGGTTTCAACATGGTGGATCATGTTCACCAGCTTTATCTGGGCCATAGAAGTATGACTCCTATCAGTCACTGGACGGACGTGCACACACACACACACACACAGACACACTCACACGTGCTATTGCCACTTCCTTCCCAATTACACTGGAGCACTAAGCGTGTGAAGCTGCTTGTAGCTAGGGCAACACTGCTTGATAGTGCGTGCCAAGGCGTGGCATGGTGTGAGTGAATGAGAGAACAAGTAACGCCCACTCATTTTTGTCGGTAATGTCCAACCACAACTTCCTCAAGAGCGATCGCCCCATGTAACACCGCATGACATTCAGAATGGTTACCCTGTGTAACACAGCATGTGGCATTCAGAATCTAGCTGGTTACCTTCTGTAACACTGCATGTGGCATTCAGAATCTGGCTGGTTACCCTAGGTAACACTGCATGTGGCACTCAATCTAGCTGGTTACCCTGTGTAACACTGCATGTGGCATTCAGAATCTAGCTGGTTACCCTCTGTAACACTGCATGTGGCATTCATAATCTAGCTGGTTACCTTCTGTAACACTGCATGTAGCATTCAGGATCTAGCTGGTTACACTGCATGTGGCATTCAGAATCTAGCTGGTTACCTTCTGTAACACTGCATGTAGCATTCAGAATCTAGCTGGTTACCTTCTGTAACACTGCATGTGGCATTCAGGATCTAGCTGGTTACCCTAGGTAACACTGCATGTGGTATTCAGGATCTAGCTGGTTACCCTAGGTAACACTGCATGTGGTATTCAGGATCTAGCTGGTTACCTTCTGTAACACTGCATGTAGCATTCAGAATCTAGCTGGTTACCTTCTGTAACACTGCATGTGGCATTCAGGATCTAGCTGGTTACCCTAGGTAACACTGCATGTGGTATTCAGGATCTAGCTGGTTACCCTAGGTAACACTGCATGTGGCATTCAGGATCTAGCTGGTTACCTTCTGTAACACTGCATGTGGCATTCAGGATCTAGCTGGTTACCCTAGGTAACACTGCATGTGGTATTCAGGATCTAGCTGGTTACCCTAGGTAACACTGCATGTAGTATTCAGGATCTAGCTGGTTACCCTAGGTAACACTGCATGTGGTATTCAGGATCTAGCTGGTTACCCTAGGTAACACTGCATGTGGTATTCAGGATCTAGCTGGTTACCCTAGGTAACACTGCATGTAGTATTCAGGATCTAGCTGGTTACCCTAGGTAACACTGCATGTAGTATTCAGGATCTAGCTGGTTACCCTAGGTAACACTGCATGTACTATTCAGGATCTAGCTTGTTACCCTAGGTAACACTGCATGTAGTATTCAGGATCTAGCTGGTTACCCTAGGTAACACTGCATGTAGTATTCAGGATCTAGCTGGTTACCCTAGGTAACACTGCATGTAGTATTCAGGATCTAGCTGGTTACCCTAGGTAACACTGCATGTGGCATTCAGGATCTAGCTAGAAGTTAAGTCTACAACCCACAGTCTATCTAAATTATCTGCAGGCCAGTATACAAGACGGTTCATCCTCATTAGAGCAGTGATGAGCGAACAAAGTGTAATTTCACTAGATTAAGTTGTTGCACAGCTTAGCACTTCAACTAGCCTGCAGGGAACCTCATTAGAGGTCATTGTAGGATGTTGCACAGCTTAGCACTTCAACTAGCCTGCGCAAGGAACTTCAGTAGAGGCCATTGTAGGTTGTTGCACAGCTTAGCACTTCAACTAGCCTGCAGGGAACCTCATTAGAGGCCATTGTAGGTTGTTGCACAGCTTAGCACTTCAACTAGCCTTCAGGGAACCTCATTAGAGGCCATTGTAGGTTGTTGCACAGCTTAGCACTTCAACTAGCACTTCATTAGAGGTCATTGTAAGTTGTTGCACAGCTTAGCACTTCAACTAGCCTGCAGGGAACCTCATTAGAGGCCATTGTAAGTTGTTGCACAGCTTGGCACTTCAACTAGCCTGCAGGGAACCTCATTAGAGGCCATTGTAGGTTGTTGCACAGCTTGGCACTTCAACTAGCCTGCAGGGAACCTCATTAGAGGTCATTGTAGGTTGTTGCACAGCTTAGCACTTCAACTAGCCTGCAGACTGTGAAGCCTTCCTTGAATAGTAGGTTGTTGTTGTTTTATAAAAATTAATTTTAATTCTGGCCTGCACCTCTAGACTAGCATGCACTTTTATACTAGCATGCACCAGTCAGCATTCAAGCATGCATGTGTACTCACATGGCATGTGGAAGGTTCGGACCGTCAGGGCCTCGCTACAATGTTGTGCTCTAGCACCAACCAACACCCACCCACTCACTAACTCAACCCAGCGATGTTAATTCAATTAGTGGTGATATTTATCTAATCACAACTGACAAGTCATACACGACTTCATCTGTACACCATTAGCTATTATTATATGCACACCATTGGTAGGTATGCACGACTTCATCTGTACACCATTAGCATGCACACCATTGGTAGGTATGTACCTATTATTATATGCACACCATTGGTATGTACCTATTATTACATGCACACCATTGGTAGGTATGTACCTATTATTACATGCATACCATTGGCATGTACCTATTATTACATGCACACCATTGGTATGTACCTATTATTACATGCACACCATTGGTAGGTATGTACCTATTATTACATGCACACCATTGGTAGGTATGTACCTATTATTACATGCACACCATTGGTATGTACCTATTATTACATGCACACCATTGGTAGGTATGTACCTATTATTACATGCACACCATTGGTAGGTATGTACCTATTATTACATGCACACCATTGGTATGTACCTATTATTACATGCACACCATTGGTAGGTATGTACCTATTATTACATGCACACCATTGGTAGGTATGTACCTATTATTACATGCACACCATTGGTAGGTATGTGCCTATTATTACATGCACACCATTGGTATGTACCTATTATTACATGCACATCATTGGTATGTACCTATTATTACATGCACACCATTGGTAGGTATGTACCTATTATTACATGCACACCATTGGTATGTACCTATTATTACATATTACATGCACACCATTGTTAGGTATGTACCTATTATTACATGTACACCATTGGTTTACGTATTATTTGTATATTATTATATTCCAGGTTCACATATTCTTCTGTGCAATACACTGCCTTCCATGCCAAGAAGTTCACTGCTCTGGTTAGCTCCCCTACGAATGGCACTTCTCACCCGGAGCATGTCGACTTTGAGCTCCAGAGCAGAGCCTTGGCACAAGCTCTCTATCGGACCATCACCGAATTTCACACTTTCTTCAAACGAGAGGCCGTTGGTCGCGTGGTGAAGACAGCAGGATTCTGCAAGTCCCTCCTGGGGAACTTCAAGGGCCAGAACCCGGATAGATTCTATTTCGACGTGACCAGGACACATCGAGAAGTTGTGGATCACGTGTGGTCCATTCTGCACCCGAGCACTCGCAACCTACAGAACGACGCTTACAACAATTCAGAAACACATAACAATTCTTCATCTCCGTCTGGGCTCATGTCGCCGACAGGGAGAATAAGTAGTAGACCTCCGTCCTCATCGTCGATTCGAAACAATAGTCGCCATCATAGCCACTCCCACAACCATCAAGACCGCGGGTCGACCAGCAGCCTCCACTCCTCCCTCAGCTCCTCTCAAACAACTTCACCTCCTGTGCCGAGGTCGTCATCAACGACGGCCGAGGATGGAAGTGGCAGTCGCACACACCACCACCCTCTTCCCCTCCCACCTTTCCATGCGCGGGGCAGCAGTGGCGGAAGTAGTTCCATGCACAGAAGTCACTCCGTACAGGATTCTGACCTCCGACCGCCCAACTTCTCCCATCTCCCTCCTCTTCCCCCTTACTCCCAACGCAGTTGCAGCTCAGACATTTTGCTCCGGACCTCCATCAATGGTTCCCGCAGGCAGCAACTACGCACTATACCCACACATGGCCCTCATATGGCCTCCATGGCTTCCTTTAACCCTTACCTCAGCCCATCCATATCTGAGACAGGATCCGACGGCGAAGAGGAGGACCTCTACTTGGGGGGCGGGTCGGAGTGCTACGTGACCATGTCCTCGTGTTCGGACACCATCTACATGCCCAGCACTTGCTCTGATCCCGGAACATCAGGAACGCTCGATCGAAGGACGTACCGGTCAAATCGCATGGAACCTAGTTCGACCGCACCTCCTTCCAGCTCCAGTCTTTTTGGCCCCATGTCAGACCTCTACATAATGCAAGGGGACTCGGAAGGCAACGGAGCGAGTTATCGGGTCAGCTCACCTCCACCACTCTATCAAGAGGTCGATGAGGAACACACAGTACCCATCAATTTTGACACAACTGAGAACACAATGACAGGCGAAGAAGACTTGCCAGTATCTCCAGGGTGCATGGACGGACCAAACTCGGCCTCAATCTCTATGGTCAGTCCCATCATCCCCATATCTGGATCCGAGTCGAACTTTGACGCTGCAGCCGTGCTGACACGAACGAGAGAGCTGGAAGGAGAACTTCAGCGCCTCCGCACAGCGATGACCTGTCGCCTTTGCAAGCAGAATCCAATCGGCGCTACCTTCTGTCCATGTGGGCACACGGTGTGCTGCTTCCAGTGTGCCCAGAGAATGGGTACATGCTGGGAGTGCGATGTGACCATCACCTCTGTACAACGGATGGTACTGACAAGATGAGACCAGGCACGAAGCATCCAGCACGCAATGGTCGAATTTCATTTAGTAAAGACGATTGTAACATATTTATTAATCCGTTTTGTGTTCTCCGTTCATACCTGTCGATATTTAGTGTAGTCGTGTCCTAACAGTTCTATAGCTCATGTGCCAACACACCGCAACCAACAGCACTAATTAATTTGGCATAGTGGAACTTTTTTGAAAACCTGTCATGTTATTTACCATGGCTCTCCTTCACGCTTTATTTAAATTGACACCATTTCAGTTTTATGTGAATAGACATGTTTGTGTAAAAATATATTATATATATATTTTTAAAGAGCAATTATTATTTTTTAAATCTTCAAGAATATCATAACTATATATCACCTCCCACACAGTACATACATGCCTTATAAATTTTTCTTGACCAATAAAATAATTTCAAAATAAGTCTCATAATTAGACATGCTAGACAAATAGAAAAGGAAAAAAAATAATATTTTTAACCCAAAACCCTAACATGAGAAATAGCCAAACGGAGTTGGGTGAAAGCCCTAGTCCCTGATAGTGTCCAGTCTCCTGTAAAAGAGGAGGTAGGCCGTCTTAGCGGCCATGCCCCCTCCAGGAGTAAGGACAAAGTCCTCTGGTATGGGTCTCAGTTGGCTGTCGTCGATGCGGACCCAGCCATTGCTGCCAGAATGGAAGACGTCGCAGGTGTAGTGACCTCCTGTTGCACTCTTTCCATGATGGTAGACCACTGCAAGGTAAATAGCAACACAGATGTGACACAACCATGCAATGCGAGTCCCCACAGAGCAGCAACACAAGTGCCCCCCAAGCTGGCGAAGTTTTCACGATGAAAATACCATCCTGGGAAGTATGTACTTCATCTATTGTGCCACAATTAATACGGGAAGTTCACATGGATCACGCTGGTGCCTGCCTCAACATTGCAAGTCCACAATACCAAGCATTAGAGAATTGTGTTTAGACGTCAGTTAGGTGTTAATCTGAACACTAAAGGACGACACCTTTGTGACACGTTCTTAGTCACAATTAAGATCAATACAACACTCTTTCAATTTTGCAATCAACATTTAGTTAATACTCACTCAACATTTCAGCTCGATGCTCCAGCCTTCATCAGGAGAGAATCGAGCCAAAATGTCAAGTAAGAAGAGTCGTCGTATCAACTGTCAACTGAGAGTTCGCTGAGACTATAATTATGGCTGGTTTGCTCTCTCTCTCGCAAAGAGCTGGGGCATGTCCACACTAGTGCTAATGATCACTACATAATACACCACCCCAGCAGCCATCGTGCTAGTATGTATGGCCGCATTACACACGAGAGCATTCTGGGCAAGTCTCGGGGGGGGGGGGGAGAGCACCTGCCGAGGAGGGCCGTATGAAACTAAAATGATGACTATCATATGGCAACACAATAAACAGGTACATTGTTTTATCATCAGCTTAAAAGACAATTTATGAAGCAAGATTTAGGCCATCATGCTTTGGCTGTCCACCTCCACCACCCTGAAGATGCCACACCCCATCTTCTCTTCATACCATCCAAGGGCAAAGATTGGTCAGCACGCACACTCAAAATCGTCTTTCATTACGAACACTGGGCCTTCAATGATAACACTTCAGCTCTGTGTGAGAAGAGCCGGCAGAGAATCTTATGTCCCTGCACAAAACAGCTAAACTGCCAAAATTATGCGAGCTTCTGTACAGCGACAAGACAGAGAGAACTGCCTCGAGAAACTTAACAAATATATATATATATATTATATCAGTGGATATGCCAGGAGAGAGCAGGTGATCCTGGGGCAACATCATCAACATCCACACAGCTGAAACAAAGTGGACATGCACAGGAGAGAGTAGGTGATCCTGGGGCAACATCATCAACATCCACACAGCTGAAACAAAGTGGACATGCCAGGAGAGAGCAGGAAAGTTGAGCAGTAACATCCAGACAAGCTAGTGAACAGAGTGAGGTGGCAGGTCCGAGCACAAGCATAGCCATATACGGTGATGCCAGGGGAGTGATACATAGAGCCAGCCCTGTTGCCCAGACCATGTCTTTTGAAAGCTACTTTGCTTAATTAAGCTGATAAAGTTAGAAATTCAGCTCTTCCTGTAACAGTAATTTATTGTTGTGGTTAACAGTATGCCGATTCTGGGTGTGGCACTATCCACTGTCCAAATCTGAGATGCCGTTATGCAAAATTTACATTTGAGGACATCCACGCTGGCAGACGACTGCAGCGTTTCCTTTGATAGGCCCGGGCCATGCATGGCAGTATTGTTCAAGCCCTTGCACCGAAGTTGGCCAGTGCACGAGAATTTAGTCTATTTGAGTTCAGTTGAAAGCATTACAATGCACCTCAGCTCCCCAGACAATGGCGCTCTGGCAGTTATTCAATTATTAGAGTCAAGGTAGTTATCTAGATAGAGCCAACAGTTATTCAATTAGAGTCGGGCAGTTACCTAGATTGAGCCAGGGCCAGTCGAGTCACATACCAACTTGTACAGCGATTAAAATAATAATAATAATAACAACAACAACAATAACAACAATAACAAAATATATTAAAAATAACACACCAAGATCCGCTTTTGGTGGGGTTTTTGGGTGTGTTTTTTTGTTGTTGTTTTTTTGCCAGCGAATGTTTGGGTCTTCAGTTGATTAATAAATAATTAATTATTAAATAAAACAAAATGTAAAACAAGAACTGATCGAAAAATAAATCTTTGGCAGCCTCGCAGACATGGAGCAGGTGAACGAACCGAGTCAGGACCCTCTCGGCCAACCTTCAGGACACACTCACGGTCAACCTTCAGGACCCTTGTGGTCAACCTGTTCTTAGTCACAACTGCAGTGGACGATGCCACCTCACAGCAAGGCCGTATCTGACAAGGCAATGGTCCACTTGGTACAGGAGTCTACCATTGCCAGCATATTATAGAGCACTGTAATTAGTGGTGGGGTTCACTAGCCAATTATACACCGCCAAATCCAATCACACTAGTTTCCCGCTATAAAAGCGCGCGCATGTGAACAGTTGAACTCTGAATAGGTGCGAGAGCAAAGATGCCACACACAATCATAGGTGGGTGTGGTTATAAAAGCAAAGGAAGACATGGCACATCCTGCGTGTGAACCCATTCCAGGGGTCACCCCTAGCCTAATCACGCACACACAAGTTGTGAGTAAGGCGTGCTCCAGTAACGCCCTCCATATAGCATGGCACACTCTTCCTCTTTGAAAAGGCTGCGATGATCCTGCGCTCGTGTTGCACACACCACTCACGACTGCTGCGCTGGTGTTGCACACACACTCACGACTGCTGCGCTCGTGTTGCATACACACCCACGACTGCTGTGCTGGTGTTGCATACACACTCACGACTGCTGCACTCGTGTTGCACACACCTGTGCTCGTGTTGCACACACCACTCACGACTGCTGCACTCGTGTTGCACACATCACTCACGACTGCTGCACTCGTGTTGCACACACCACTCACGACTGCTGCGCTCATGTTGCATACATCACTCACCACTGCTGCACTCGTGTTGCACACACCACTCACGACTGCTGCGCTCGTGTTGCATACACCACTCACCAATCTAAAGAAACAAACCCACAACCCTGTAGTGGTCATGTCTTGATCTCCTCTAGACCAGTCAATTCGAAGATGAAATAGAGCACAAACATGAACCCGATTCATCCAAAAGGCAGGCTTGAAAAACTGGTCCACTGGCAAGCCACCAAACATACTCTGTTGCTTCTTTAATGAAGAGAGTGCCCGCCACAAACAGAAGCTCTAGAGTGACTGCCAATCATCTGTCCACAGAATGCCCCCACTCCTTTTAACTGCAGATGAGCCGTCTACGTTTCTCCTATGTCCTGACGGGCGCACCACCCTTAGCTCGGGCAACTCGACAGACGCTCAAGTGTCTCATGCCAGCCGTGGGTGGGAGAACTCAGACGAGGCAAACATAACACCCGAACCTGGCAAGCTTAACCGGCCATCAAGGGAATTTAGCCGAATTCTGTCGGGTGCCAGGTGGATCCAATTAGGAAGAGGATCGACGATGAGGACGAGTTTAGGTGGTCCTCAACAGATATGGGATACTTGTGAGGTCAGCGGCATTCTTTTGTCCTTCGCTTCAGCCTCACTATTTATTTATTCACTTCCATATTAAGTCCAGAGTGATAAGAGCTCAAGGGAAAACTCCCAAGAGGAAGTGTGACACCACACATGTTAGAACACTCACCACCTTGCCACTACCCCCTAGATTCACAACACAAATAAACTGCAAAGATTTTCATGGGAATATTATTTGCCCCATTAAGCTTTGGGGGCTCAGCGGGTGCTACCCCATTGTCAGGGAGATGCTTCTGCCACACAAGTGTGGCTTCAAAACCAGGCATCTCTTCTAGCTCTGCAGCAGACTCAACTAACTGCTCAAGAAACAGAGCTTGTACATATATATTATATGATTGGAGCTCCAATCTAATTAATATCCACATGCATCGAGTAGACTGTTCCTCCAGTAACTCAGCACTAGTAGACAATCCTGGACTCTAATAACTCAGCAGGTTCACAAACTCCAGCACCATTATTAACAGCCATACCAAACTATGATGATAGCACTCCCTGGTGGAACTGGTGCTGATCCCTGGTGGAACTGGTGCTAACCTCTGGTGGAACTGGTGCTGATCCCTGGTGGAACTGGTGCTGATCCCTGGTGGAACTGGTGTTGACCACTGGTGCTGATCCCTGGTGGAACTGGTGTTGACCACTGGTGCTGATCCCTGGTGGAACTGGTGTTGACCACTGGTGCTGATCCCTGGTGGAACTGGTGTTGACCACTGGTGCTGATCCCTGGTGGAACTGGTGTTGACCACTGGTGCTGATCCCTGGTGGAACTGGTGTTGACCACTGGTGCTGATCCCTGGTGGAACTGGTGTTGACCACTGGTGCTGATCCCTGGTGGAACTGGTGTTGACCACTGGTGCTGATCCCTGGTGGAATTGGTGTTGACCACTGGTGCTGATCCCTGGTGGAACTGGTGTTGACCACTGGTGCTGATCCCTGGTGGAACTGGTGTTGACCACTGGTGCTGATCCCTGGTGGAACTGGTGTTGACCACTGGTGCTGATCCCTGGTGGAACTGGTGTTGACCTCTGGTGGAACTGGTGCTGATCCCTGGTGGAACTGGTGTTGATCCCTGGTGGAACTGGTGCTAACCTCTGGTGGAACTGGTGCTGATCCCTGGTGGAACTGGTGTTGATCCCTGGTGGAACTGGTGCTAACCTCTGGTGGAACTGGTGCTGATCCCTGGTGGAACAGGTTCTGACACCAACACTGGGTAGAGTCAGTGGCCTACAATAAGCAGCATAGTAGCCTCTCATTTGCCATAACAGGCCAAGAGTTACCATGCGATCATGAGACGTGTGCATGGTTGCTAGGGAGTTTTCCTACGAGTAATCACAATATTTATGCCACACGGTGGACACTTGTTTTGTCAACGGAATTAAAGCGCTGATTCAAATGCACAACCCCACCTCACCTGCAGACTTGCTCGACACCCAACTCAATTTGGCAGGCAGGATATTACAAAGTGAGAATTTTTTGAAAGGGCTACACGCCACCTCCCCTCCCACAAAGATAGATCTACATCCACTTGATTGAACCAAGAGCAGGAGGGAAGTGTTTGTCCTGTGAACAATCGTCGCCTTGATAGTGTGAGTAATTGTCACCATGGTTACGAAGTGCACAAGTTTGTGTAGGTACACATCACATGACCTCACACAGGACGGGACCTGACATTGATTGAACTATGAATGATGGCAGTTCACGTAAGAGAACATGTGATAATACTCTGCAAAACTCGGAGCATGTGATGATATGTAAAACTCGTAGCATGTGACGATACTCTGCAAAACTCGGAGCATGTGATGATATCTGCAAAACTTGTCATTCGAATCGTCGAGAGAGTAAAAATTCAAGTTGATTATTGATGAGGTTATTGTCATGTGATGATGTTTCTGGAAAACTTGGAGCATGTCAAACCTTTGGAGCATGTGAGTTACTAAACACTCATATGGTAGACCACGTGGCAATGTCTATGCAAGCCCTGGAACACAAGCTCACTGCAACCAGACATTTTATAAAAACATTACAAAGAGAAGGTGCTAGAGATCAGGCTCGCTCCAGAGTTGGTTTCCTCTCCCTTTGCTTACACGTCTCCCCATTGGCCAGCGCTAGCTGGAGGAGTGGCAATGCCGGGGTCAACTATGGACGAGGGCCAAGGTTCAAAAGGTCTTGCTCGCCCAATGTCCACTAAGGATCGGTCAAGTAGAGCAATAACTTTGCTGAAGGGAAATCACTAGTTCAACCACCCGAGTGTCCATGCCCCTTGCACCCGCCCCCCTCCTCCAACACGCCCCCTGCACCCGCCCAACAAAAGCATACTTCGAGTTGGAATAACTCGCACATACACACTAATTGGAGTACTTGCATTAATTAGAGCAGGAGTGACCCACATACTCGTATTAATAGAGATTTCCATGTCACTCTAATTAGAGTACTCATACTAATTAGCACATGGCATTAATTCAACCTAATAACGATTTCCATGCCGCTCTAATTAGAGTACTCATACTAATTAGCACATGACATTAATTCAAGCTAATAGCGATTTCCATGTCACTAATCAGAGTACTCTTACTAAATGGAGTAAGAGTGATTCAGGTCACACCAATTAGAGGCCAGCATACTAGTGTGGAGGAGTGACTCACAACAACTCGCTAACTGGAGCACTCGCACTAATTTGAAGTGGGAGAAGTGACCCACACCTAATTCTAATTGCTAACAGTAGACGACTAGATTGGAATTCTCCAAATTAGCAGCAGACTCAGTCTTTGTGTTCAGCATGTCAAGCTGGCAGCAAAACAGGATATTGTGAGGGCAGAGCAGCCAGACCACCAGCACTGCCCAACAAACCCACTATACAACACAACCACACACCAGGCACAAATAGACCCACCAGAATTCAATTTGGGTGTAGTTATTAAAAATTAAAAATAATAAAATAATAACAAAACAAAAAAATAATAACAATTAAAAAAATTTAAACGGAGAAAAATGAGACATTGCAGCTGCTATCGCGATCACCATGGAGACGGGTACAGAAAGTGAACTAAGTGACTTTATCCAAGGTATATATTATGTTACGGTTCTTTCTAGTGCACACATTAGCACTTAAATGCCATGAGCACTTAAATGCCATGACAACCAAGACAAAAAGGGTGGGGTTGGGGTGGGGGTGGGAATACAATCAACTCCGCACACGCACGCATGCATGCACACACACACCTGTGTTTGAAATATCTACAACTTCACTCTAGACAGCCACCATGATTAAAAATTAAAAAAATCAATCACAACTAAGACCAATGAATATTAGAACGTTAGTTCCTGGGGATTCATTCCTACCCTTTACCAGCTAGAAAACACATGCATAAAAAATAAAAATAAAAAAAGCAGCATAAATGTTCCTCAACCAATTAAATGCCATATGGTGCAAACTCGGGAAAATTAAAAATAAATTAATGAAAATTAATAATAAAAAAGGCCAATGACGTTTGATGTTGTACCGTACAGTCACCATCATTAAAGTAAGACATCTTCCCTGGCTCTCTTTACGATGCACTAGACAGAAGCAGTTCTCACTGGCAAACACAGCAAGACACCATCAGGGTCCGTGCTTGGAAACATCGACTATGGATAACTAGACATCCAAGAACTTCTTTCAATGTGTGTACGTCTTCCACAAAGAGAAGTTCTTAACTACATACCTTATTTCTACTTTACATGTACATGTTTAGCAGCTGCTGTATCATTGTACATGCCTAGCAGCTGCTGTATCATTGTACATCCTAGGACATGCCTTATTCTGACATGGAATAACCTGAACTGACCAATCGCCTCCCACACACAAACGGAAAAGGGGAGGGTGAAAGGATTACGCTCCAGTTTTCTTTGTCATGAACGCTGATAATGCAATGGGGAATCTACAGGACATGTTTTTGCTATTACAATTTTTTACTACCAAACTCACCATACTTTTCCAGATTCATTTGTACATAAAACTCTCAACTCCACCAAACCCACCACAGACAATATAAATTTGGTATCAATGAGTAATGACTGCTGATCTGGTCAAATACTCGACCTCTTTCATCTCCGTTTCAAAATGGCCTACTTGTTCAAATGCACTCTGTCCTTTGCAGCCACTTTTACAAGTGTTGCACTATTAATTGTACAAATCTGGAACTTCATCAAAGGAAGGATGCCCAGTAGTGCCCTAGCCTTCCCTAGGTCATCCCTGATGAGTGCAATAATACAGCATGGATATTGACATGCTTGGCATCATCTTAGCCCTAAAATGCCCTTAGCCTCAGCCCTGAACACATACCGTAGCCCTAGAATATTGTAAGCCTTAGCCCCTATTCCAGGATCCATGTTGTACAGTCAGGTACCCATTGCTAGGGAAACCGAGAATCCTAAGGAACCTAGAAATGTCCTGAAAATCCAGGAGGTTATGGCAGTTTTGGACTTCGATGGCTTGAGAACAAAAAAAAACACCAAAAAAATAAAAAATAACATGAAAATAAAATTCTCTACAAACTCACAGAGAAATTACAAAGTTGAACTTTACTCTCTCACCTTTCCGACTGGAATAATGACATACTAAGATTTTTTGGTTCGCATCGCATGGATAGCTAGCTACAGATTTATAACATGCTCACGCGAGTCTTGGCATCCATTATATTCATGATGAGGGCTAGAGCATCTCGTCGAATTGTCAAGAGAGTAAATTTCAAGTTGATTATTGAGAAGGTCATTGCAATAATACAATGTTTGAAAATAACTACCATGGCAACCACTATGTGTTACTTACCTGCCCATAATCTGTAAGTCCTCTGTCCTTGAGTCACTTTACTCTTAATTGCAGGGGCAAGAAAGTCTGTATGTCAGTGTGTGTGTGTGGGGGGGAAGGGATAACGACGACTTTTGACACAACATCTATACAACTCCTTCAGAAGTGAACAACTCGTCTACAAGTGTAAAGGAACCTTCACAATATGAAACAGACAGGGTGTTACATTGCATCATGCTGTATGATTCACAAAATAATGCTGTGTCAACAATGTCAATCTTTACTTCGCCAGCACCATTAACTGGAGTAGGCATTTACACCCGTCGGTGTTTGTAGATGCGAAGTTCACTCTGCTCTAACTAGCTGATCACATGCTGCTAGGCAACTGTCTACACCACTGCTGCCTAGTCACACAACTATCCCAACTAGTAGTAGACCCCCTGGAAATCCGTTAAAAAAAATACCTTTTTCCGTTTCAGATTTTTCTAAATTCCGTTTCACACCATGATTTATGTTTTTTCCCGTTTCAACAAATAAATAATTTATTATACACATTAATTAACTAAAACGTCCCTCTATATCACCGTTGTGATACAGCATAACAAGTTTTTTTGTGTTCTCTTCAGTAAGACTCCCTCTTCTATCATTAAGGAGGTGTTTGTACTGAGAAAAACTTCATTCACAGTCAACTGATGCCACAGGCATCCAAATAGCATCTGAGGCAACTGCCACAAGTAGAGGGAAACGATCACTCACGCTCTCCCAAAATGCTTGAAGATTCAATGGAGATGGAAGAGCACTTGGTGGTAATTATGTACCATTCTTCATGTAGCTCTGCTGATGGACTCTTAAGTCCTGGGATGACATCAAAGTCAGATGTCAAAGTCAGTGATGTCATGTCCCAGGATAGCCAATTGTCGTGGATCAAAAACACAACTGGGCATAGGTTGGATGATTGTCCACATGACCAGCTTCTTTTGGCTTTCTTAACACTAGCTCTTACACGGGTCTGCCATGGTAAGCCAAATAATAAGCCAAACCAAGTGGTGACTTGCATAAGCAGGTGGCACATTTTATAACCCCCCCCCCCCCAAGCTAACCTTGTAAGTTTTACTTTGTGGCTAATTTAAGCCTGGGCAGCTGGGACCTTAGGCAGCTGGGACCTTTGCTGATAGGTTATAACATCAAAACATTGATTCCGTTGAATTCCTTGGTTAAACTACTATTCCTTGGATTCCGTGTATTTTCCGTGGTAAAGGATTTCCAGGGGGTCTATAGTAGCTACCAAGCTACAACTGGTAACACTAGTAGCTAGCTAGATCTTAAGGCCAGTCCACACTGCACCTTAAAGTGATGTGCATTTAATGCGTGTTGGGTCCCAGGAGAAAGACTCTTTGAAGTCGATGCACGTTCCTTGCATCCACTAGCACAGAAATAAAACACGCGAAGGAAAAATTAATCACGTCTACCCATGTCAGGAGAAAGTCATCAAAATCATATACTGCATCCGTAGGAGTTTGTTGTTTGCGTCCTTTTCTTGCTGATCGGCTACTTACAGATGCGCAGGAAACATTTACTGCAGAGAAGAAAGAGGAGAGAGGTCAGGGAAAGGCAGTACCAACGAAGATTGCGACTGCATCTACTTCGACTTACAGATGCGCAGGAAACATTTACTGCAGAGAAGAAAGAGGAGAGAGGTCAGGGAAAGGCAGTACCAACGAAGATTGCGACTGCACCTACTTCGGAAGTGCAGATGCAGTGCAGATAAACAGTTCTCTAGCTATGTAGCTGGCCTAGCTAGCTAGTCCGCAGGTCACAGATAGTATACAGCTAGTTCTTCAAAGTTCCAACCTGCAGCCACCGCGAAAAGCCAGTGAATGAAATTCTTTTCAACGCATACTCGCATAGTTGGCTCTAATTTATTTGTTCTGATTTGACTCAAACCACCTAACGAGGCGGACCAGATCAATGCACAACGCGCATTATTCAAATTCAGTGTGGACGCCGCAACCAATGCATATTAATGCACGTTGATTTGTGAAGTGTGGACAGGCTTTATAGCAAACGAGTTATCCAAAGAACGCTCGACTACAATCTGCTTCCAGGCTTTCTTCACCATCCTCATGTCCCTGTACCGATTCAGCAAAGAGATGAAGAAGCTCCTCACGGTTCCACTGAGCTTCTCCTCGTCCACAAATGCATTTGTCACGTGCCAGACTCTAGCATTCTGATTGCACAATACCTCGGAGACGCTGGAACAGAACCAGATGATCCCCCAGCATTCTGCTGCACCATTCCGGGCTCAAAACGCAAGTAAAGTTATGCAATGCTCTTACGGCTTCATGAGTGAACCGGTTTCAACCCTCTTGAAAATATGAAACCACACAATCTGACGTAGGATTTCACTAAGGACAACAACTAGGTCAGCACTAAAAGGTAATCCGACCTCGACAGGGATGACCATACTTGGCAATATCACAATCACGATACGAAAGATGACCACATGCTGTGCCACACCCACACACACAAGTCACATCCCTGCAGAGGCTTAGGGAGTTTGAACTTCTTATGAAGGAGAAACTTAACCTCCCGGTTAAGCTAACATTACATAGCAACCAGGAAGCTCGGATAAACAACCCCACAGGAGCACTGGAGGGAGGGAGGGAACAAGAGACGGAGGCCACAGAAAAGTGGCGGGCGGGTTTCAGCGTTCCCACCAGAAAATCACCGTAACTCAATTAGTATATTTCCAAACTGATCCCATAAGTAGTCCAACCACAAGAAACAGTAAGAGTTGAATCATTACAAGTGGGGTGGTGTACAGTTACTATACACAGCAAGTGATACACCCACCGACCGATCGAGTGTGCGTAGTAACGGTACAGTCCCAAGAGACCGCAGCCGTAGGAGGACTGACGTAAGGGGGAAAAATCCGTAAGGAAAAAAATCCCACAACCCCCCCTCCCCTCCCCAGCAGCAGTGGGACCCAGAAATAGAAACTGAACACTTAATTAAATGGTGATTGCATTATCATGTCTTTACCACAGACTTGCTTAGTACCACCACAAAATATCCTAGGATATCCCAAGATATTTGGAACTATCCCAGGGTACTTGGAACTATCCCAGGGTACTTGGAATTATCCCAGGATACTTGGAATTATCCCATACTTGGAATTATCCCAGGATACTTGGAACTATCTTAGGACAGGCCTTAGTGAAGGTGACCAAGACTATATTCATGGTTCCCAGAATATGGGTCAGGGGATTTCCATGGCTAGAGCTATTCTAGACCTATGATATGAGATTTAAGCTGGGGACGTTCTAGGAGTACAGCCAGGAGTAGGGGTGTTCCAGGGCTAGGGAGCTCCAGGGATCACAGCGGGTCCTAGAAAAGGTTGCTGCAGGCCTTGACATCCCATCTGACCTCACAGCTATTCCTTACACTTTAATACACTGGTACATTACTATAACATGCACATGTCTTACTGTAACATGCACATGTCTTACTATAACATGCACATGTCTTACTATAACATGCACATGTCTTACTATAACATGCACATGTCTTAGTATAACACAACATGCTCATGTCTTACTACAACATGCTCATGTCTTAGTACAACATGCACATGTCTTACTATAACATGCACATGTCTTGGTATAACATGCACATGTCTTACTATAACATGCACATGTCTTAGTATAACACAACATGCTCATGTCTTACTACAACATGTTCATGTCTTAGTACAACATGCACATGTCTTACTATAACATGCACATGTCTTGGTATAACATGCACATGTCTTACTATAACATGCACATGTCTTAGTATAACATGCACATGTCTTAGTATAACATGCACATGTCTTACTATAACATGCACATGTCTTACTATAACATGCACATGTCTTACTATAACATGCACATGTCTTAGTACAACATGCACATGTCTTTAGTATAACATGCTCATGTCTTACTATAACATGCACATGTCTTAGTATAACATGCACATGTCTTACTACAACATGAACATGTCTTACTATAACATGCTCATGTCTTACTATAACATGCACATGTCTTACTATAACATGCTCATGTCTTAGTACAACATGCACATGTCTTAGTATAACATGCACATGTCTTACTATAACATGCACATGTCTTACTATAACATGCTCATGTCTTACTATAACATGCACATGTCTTACTATCACATGCACATGTCTTAGTATAACATGCACATGTCTTACTACAACATGAACATGTCTTAGTACAACATGCACATGTCTTAGTATAACATGCACATGGCTTACTATAACATGCACATGTCTTAGTATAACATGCTCATGTCTTACTAAAACATGCGCATGTCTTACTATAACATGCACATGTCTTACTATAACATGCACATGTCTTAGTATAACATGCACATGTCTTAGTATAACATGCACATGTCTTAGTATAACATGCACATGTCTTAGTATAACATGCACATGTCTTACTGTAACATGCACATGTCTTAGTACAACATGCACATGTCTTACAACATGCACATGTCTTACAACATGCACATGTCTTAGTATAACATGCACATGTCTTACTATAACATGCACATGTCTTACTATAACATGCACATGTCTTACTATAACATGCACATGTCTTAGTATAACATGAACATGTCTTAGTACAACATGCACATGTCTTACTATAACATGCACATGTCTTACTATAACATGCTCATGTCTTACTATAACATGCACATGTCTTAGTATAACATGCACATGTCTTAGTATAACATGAACATGTCTTAGTACAACATGCACATGTCTTACTATAACATGCTCATGTCTTACTATAACATGCTCATGTCTTAGTATAACATGCACATGTCCTACTATAACATGCACATGTCTTACTACAACATGCACATGTCTTACTATAACATTCACATGTCTTAGTATAACATGCACATGTCTTAGTATAACATACACATGTCTTACTATAACATGCGCATGTCTTACTTCACATGTCTTAGTATAACATGCACATGTCTTAGTATAACATGCACATGTCTTAGTATAACATGCACATGTCTTAGTATAACATGCACATGTCTTACTATAACATGCACATGTCTTAGTATAACATGCACATGTCTTACTATAACATGCACATGTCTTACTATAACATGCAATGTCTTACTATAACATGCACATGTCTTACTACAACAGGCACATGTCTTACTACGTCTTACTATAACATGCACATGTCTTACAACAACATGCACGTCTTGCTACGTCTTACTATAACATGCACATGTCTTACTATAACATGCACATGTCTTACTATAACATGCACATGTCTTAGTATAACATGCACATGTCCTAGTAAAACATGCTCATGTCTTACTATAACATGCTAATGTCTTACTATAACATGCACATGTCTTAGTATAACATGCACATGTCTTACTGTAACATGCACATGTCTTAGTATAACATGCACATGTCTTAGTATAACATGCACATGTCTTAGTATAACATGCACATGTCTTAGTATAACATGCACATGTCTTACTATAACATGCACATGTCTTAGTATAACATGCACATGTCTTACTATAACATGCACATGTCTTACTATAACATGCACATGTCTTACTATAACATGCATATGTCTTACTATAACATGCACATGTCTAACTATAACATGCACATGTCTTAGTATAACATGCATGTCTTAGTACAACATGCTCATGCACTTGGACAAACAAAATTTGGAAAAGTCACTAGACAGTAAAGTCAGAGGAGGTGGGGTGGGCTAATGGAGGTTGAAGTCCTGCTCTCCCTCAATACGCACAGGGATAGCTGGCCGTGGGTGCCAGGGGGTCTAGTTGAGGTGAAAGTCCTGCTCTCCCACACAGAGGTACATGCATGACTGTGAACAGGGAGAGCTGGCTGAGGGTGCCAACTAACCCTTTCATTGGTAGCCACACCAAATAGAAGGATTATCCTGGAATGAATGGGTGCCTGTGTGTGACACGCATGGGTAGCCAGCTACTAACGACCTTGTAAACACGATCAACAATCTTTCCAGCACATTCAGAAACATTAGCCACCGTGGCCATCAAGAGTCGAGACACCACATACACAGTGTCTTCTCAGAGATTATGTTGGGCTAGGGCTAGGGCTAGGGCTAGGGCTACCAGCACAATCTAATCACCTAAAAATATATTTAAGAGTGTTTTTTTAATCAAAAAGTACTCTAAGTTTTCCTGAACATGACGTGGACATATTGGCCACAGCTTCTTGAGGTTTTCATGCACAGAACCCTCAGATACGCTTGCAAGACGACCCTGGGAGAGTGTTCTGCAAATCCTGCCACAAGACGGATCTTCCTTCTTTAGAAAGACGCTCAGTATTTAAGTTCCGAGACAAGCCAAGGTGCTGGGATCTGGGGCAGGTTTCCATTAATGTGCACCTTTGCAGGATTCCCACTAGTTCGATATTACTCCCTCATAAATAGAATTCCTGATTCGGGGAAAGTCCCGCATACGAACATGCATAGCAAAGTTCGAGTGCGTGGCAAAGTTCGAGTTCAGGCTAGAGCCATGAAGTTCACAACGACTTGTCCTCTCCACTCCCCAAATCTAGGAGACATTCTCTCGAAAATAGCAACGGTGCAGCCGGTATTGCAAAGATTCGACAAGTTCCTGCAAAGTTGGAAAGAGTGGTGGTAGCTTTGGCTTCAATCGAGACACGAGAGTAGCACTAAGTTTTCTTCACTTTGCAAGAAGGTTTCGTCTTCCAGTAACGACCCTTCCATTTCAAAGGGTTTTTTTTTGCCTCACAAAATAAGTGCCTTCATTCGTCGTGCCTAAAGCAAAAAGCACCAATATGCTATGTAAGGGGAGAATCTAACCAAGACTGGTCAGCATTCAATCACAGCTGATAAGAACACTGTTGTCACCTCCATGGAGACTGCTTACTTCTTGGCAAAGCAACGTTCAAAATATCGAGAAGCGGTCTCAAAGTTAGTCTCAAAGTTAGATCACTTTTGAACATCTACAATTGATGAAGGCGCTAGATCTTAGGATTGACACTGAACCATGTCCAAGTGGAGAACAAAGAAGGTTAGAAGAAACAAACCAGAAGAAGAAATAACCTGTTCTATGCATCCACCTGTTGGGTAATGCTTTCTAATGAAACCTGCCTGAAGTCCTCCAATCCCCACACTAGTACAATTTTCCCTTAAAAATGAATACAAGGCAGGGCTGTGTACAGAAACTTTGCCAATGGGAGGAGGGTGGGAACTTGTTCATGGAAGGAAGGGGGAAGAGGGCCTGACCAAAGATCTCATCATTTTAAACGGGGGAGGGGGGGGGGAGAATGACACAAGGTGAGGCTAACTCCCCCCCCCCCCCCTCCCCTAAATACACCCCTTCAAGGAGATCATGCAAAATGATCCATGCTCGATCCATTCAACCCCACAGTGCACCACCCAAGCTTCTGCTACAGTTATAGCAGGGGAGAGAAACCATGTGTTTCACAACATGAGGTCAAGAGCAAATGCAGTGGAACACGTTACCACCACGCTTCAACTGATTAAGAGCTAGGTACAAATCTAATTCTAACAGCAAGAGCAACTAGGCAAACATGACAAGTGCCCAACACAGAGTTCATTCCCATCTTTGCCTGACCCACCTCCCTCCCCAAGTGAAATCAAAAGGGGGGTGTCCCCTAATTCAATGAAAGCTCCGATTTGGGCCCACGGATATATATATGGCAATAAATCTCCAAAGATTCAACCCACTTGAAACTATATGCAGCGTTTCCTCACGGATCATGAAACTATGCAATAATCATAGCCAAGTGTTGACATAATTAGAGGTTTATTGAGGCGACCACTTTGTGGTGGGTCACTCAATTCATACCTCTTCCTAAAACCACTAACACTACAATATTTGAATTTTAATCACCAGCAACTGCCGCTGTGTATTGCTCGCTCAATTTATACCTCTTCCTATAACTGGTAACACCTAGTTTGTGGTTTTTATAATTTGATTTGTAACCATCACCAGCAACCTCTATTACACAGAGGCAAGCATATATAATTATTTGTACATCTTTCACAAAAACCTGTTAAACACTTATCTATGACAATATTTGAATGCCATGCAACAAGACTACCAAAAACCCATCCACACCTAGCTACGGCAATATTTGAATGCATGGCCAGAGTCCATGGCACAGATGCAGCAAGCAGTGATTGGCTCGACAATATTTGAATGCCATGGCTCGAGTCCAGGGCACAGATGCAGCAAGCAATGATTGGCTATCTAAAAACCATTCACGCCTAGCTACGGCAATATTTGAATGCATGGCCAGAGTCCAGGGCACAGATGCAGCAAGCAGTGATTGGCTATCTACAACCCATCCACACATCATTTGAATTCTATTGATCTGCTGGACACACCGACAAACAGTTTGAAATGCACTGAACGTAACCTCGTTCAAGTACTCTGCTTGAAAATCGGTGCCACCCCATCTCAACTGTTTTTCAGGGGTAGACCCAGTGGGCGGGGACACAGACTCTCTCCTACCTACCCTGAGATATGAAATGGGTTAACTGGTAGTTAACGCTTGAGATATGAAATGGGTTACTGGTAGTTACACTCGAGATATGAAATGGGTTAACTGGTAGTTAACGCTTGAGATATGAAATGGGTTACTGGTAGTTACACTCGAGATATGAAATGGGTTAACTGGTAGTTAACGCTTGAGATATGAAATGGGTTACTGGTAGTTACACTCGAGATATGAAATGGGTTACTGGTAGTTAACGCTTGAGATATGAAATGGGTTACTGGTAGTTACACTCGATATATGAAATGGGTTACTGGTAGTTAACGCTTGAGATATGAAATGGGTTACTGGTAGTTAACGCTTGAGATATGAAATGGGTTATTGGTAGTTAACGCTTGAGATATGAAATGGGTTACTGGTAGTTACACTCGAGATATGAAATGGGTTACTGGTAGTTAACGCTTGAGATATGAAATGGGTTATTGGTAGTTACACTTGAGATATGAAATGGGTTACCGTGAGTTACGCTTGAGATATGAAATGGGTTATTGGTAGTTACGCTTGAGATATGAAATGGGTTACTGGTAGTTACACTAGAGATATGAAATGGGTTACTGGTAGTTACACTAGAGATATGAAATGGGTTGTCTGTGTGTGTGTGTGTCTTTATGCATGGTTACAGTTTTGAAGTTCAGAACAACACCGGGATGGACACGAGCTATGTCACGCCAAGTGGGGACTCCAGTGCCACTGGAAGCCACAACTGTCAAAAACAGCATGGCACTTGCGGTAGTCGGCCATTTTGATTAGAGATATACCTGCACAACCATTTTTCATGTTCTCAAGACAGCACGGAAATAACGCAATGTGACTGAGTTATGAACAAACAACTTATGCAAGCTACATTCACCGCAACAATTTTAGATTTTAGCGGGGGGACCACTGCATTTTTAATTAAAACAAACAAACGTGTGGTGACCACTTTATAGCTCCATAGATTCAGTAAACTTCATGGTATGAACTTGATATATACTCAAAAGATAGGTCTCTCTGTGTGCTATCTTTTGATACTTAAATATTTTTCATAGGTATAACTATAGCCAAGTTACTGGAGCTAAAGTGGCGGGAACCTCAAAACCTGCATGCCTGATTTTGCCGCATAAATATCTCCAGATTGCCAGTGCTAGAGAGTTGAAATTAGTACCAGTGGCTAGAGGAAGCCCTACTCTATGCAATGAGCGTTTTCATTAGGCATTAAAACATTAGGCATTAAAACGTAACTACGTAGTCAAGCGCGTGGGTGGAAAATCAATTTCGTTAAAATTCCATAAAATTCATTTCCCACTTGACCACGTACTTACGTTTAACGCCTAATGAAAACGCTCATTGCATAGAGTGGGGCTTCCTCTAGCCACTGGTGCTAATTTCAACTCTCTAGCACTTGGCAATCTGGAGGAAAACATGTTCCTAACTCATGCACTCAGGTTTTGAGGTACCCCACTTTAGTTCCAGTAACTTGGGTATAGCTATGAAAAATGTTTTCGTATCAAAAGAGAGCACACAGAGAGACCTATCTTTTGAGCTATATATCAAGTCCATACCTTGAAGCTTGCAGAATCTATGGAGCTATAAAGTGGTAACCACAAGTTTTAAACACTTTACTACTAAAATGGTTTCATCCCCCCTTTTGAACAAACTACGCCAGTTACGTTCCCCACTAGGCATTAAAACGTAACTACGTAGTCAAGCGCGTGGGTGGAAAATCAATTTCGTTAAAATTCCATAAAATTCATTTCCCACTTGACCACGTACTTACGTTTAACGCCTAATGAAAACGCTCATTGCATAGAGTGGGGCTTCCTCTAGCCACTGGTGCTAATTTCAACTCTCTAGCACTTGGCAATCTGGAGGAAAACATGTTCCTAACTCATGCACTCAGGTTTTGAGGTACCCCACTTTAGTTCCAGTAACTTGGGTATAGCTATGAAAAATGTTTTCGTATCAAAAGAGAGCACACAGAGAGACCTATCTTTTGAGCTATATATCAAGTCCATACCTTGAAGCTTGCAGAATCTATGGAGCTATAAAGTGGTAACCACAAGTTTTAAACACTTTACTACTAAAATGGTTTCATCCCCCCTTTTGAACAAACTACGCCAGTTACGTTCCCCACTAGCAAGCATGTAGCCGTGCTCTATTAGAAAAATACCACAGTTGCTGAAAAGGAGAGCGTTGTCAACAGCTTGACAAAACAAACAAGCAGCCAACTGTGTCTCTCTGTGTGTGTGTTTAGAGACCACTGGATGCCACACAGGTTGAAGGCATTCCCACCATGTGTGGGCATCTCTGCTAGTAAAATATATTTGGAATGTTGGAGCAACCATCGGTTCATACGGTCGACTTTTCAGCTGCGCATACGCCTACCAGTGCAAGATGCTTCCGTAGCGATGAGCTGCAAAAACTCCTTGCAGAACAACTCTGTCTACACTCAGTCTTGACACAGTCAGAATCACACCCAATATCTCCATCTGAGTACGACTCCCTGTAGCAGGCCTTCTCGGACGCACAGTTCACTCTTGAATACGTCCAGAAGCAACATCAGGGCTTGTCTCAACAAGCACGCCACACGCCACAGCCATCCACATCCTTCCACAGGAGAAGAATGATGCCCACAATGCAGATCCATGGCACTGTACGAAAGATAAGCTAACGCTCGCTCAATGGTTCACCGGACGCCACACACACAAAAATGTGCAACAAATGGTGGACTAGTAAGATGCGAGAGATCCATGCCGATACCAACCACCTGCAGAAAATGTTCTCCCCTATCAAGGTCTTTCAGGGAGCCAAACTGGGATCATGTCAACCCATCAGAAGCAACAACAGAAGCAAGATTCACCGAAGACGAGCAAAGCATTCTTGATTGCTGCACGGAGTGCTTCAGTGAACAAGAGTGAGTCAATCCTACCACCCTGTGACTTACCCAAGAATCTACATCATTCCCAACCATCTTGACGCAACGCCATAGCTGTCCAAGATTACAGCAGCCGCCTTTGATGAGATCCTGAAGTTTACAAATGCGGGTACCCGCTCCACCCAGCGACTTCAGAAACTCACCCCGTGGGCTTAGGTCTCTCACTGCCCTCACCAACAACGAAAAGATGCATGTACCTTAGCCATCCACAAAACGCATGGGTGACAGGGTAACATGCAGCAATGGCTGAGGGACTTCCCTCATGACAGTAGCTGGCAAAGTCCTCTCTCCTACAATTGAATATGTTGTCAATAGCTGTCCCAGAGTTCCGAAGTGGTTTTTAAACTGACACACGCAACTAACCCAACATGATCTCTGTGGCGCAAGACTACTGCAGGATAAGTGCCGAGAGCAGTGCCAACATGGCTTTTGTTGACTTCACTTTCATCAACAGTACACATCAACTGTGCCTACTTGGGTCTGTCCTGGAGAAGTTGGGCTATCCACCAATCTTCCTGGCTGCCCTCGAGGCATTTCATGAAGGGATGTCTGCTGGTGCCATCACCGGAGCAACCAAGTGCTTGCTGGTGTCAAGCAAAGGCTGCATCTTGGCACCGGTCACCTTCAAACTCTTCCTTGTAGTGGTCACCTTGGGTCCCACTGTAACATCAGAGCATCGGACAGTACCTTGGGTCCCACTGTAACATCAGAGCATCGGACAGGACCTTGGGTCCCACTGTAACATCAGAGCATCGGACAGGACCTTGGGTACATCAGAGCATCTGACAGGACCTTGGGTCCTACTGTAACATCAGAGCATCTGTGGGTCCCATTGTAACATCAGAGCATCTGACAGGATCTCGGCAATCTTTCAACTTGACGGCAGTCTGTTCAACCTTTTCCGCCGTCAGGCCACGTTGAAGACTTCCAGAGCGCTCATCTTCAAGTTCGAGTACTCTAATGACAATACGCTTCCAAGCCACGGAGGTGTGGTTACGTACCCAGTGCAGATTCAGAATCATCGTCAGTTTGGCCCCGCCTCATCTTGCTGCCTCTTTAACCATGTTCTGCTCAACTGTGATCTCAGCACCCACACCAAAGTAACAGTCTACAACTCTCTACCATACCGCAGGCACAGCCAAGTGTCTCGAAGAGGCACAGCCAAGTGTCTCGAAGCCTTCCTCATCTGAAGCCTCCAGTGCATTCAGTCTCCGGTAGCGGGACAAGGTCCCTCAGACTGACATCTGCAAAAGATCCAACACTGAACTGAAGGACATCCTACTTTGCTTGGGCCACTGCACCCAAATGGCCTCCAGCAGATCGCCCTGCCGAGTTTTCTACGGGGAAGTCTCCAAGGTGGGAAGGCAGAAGAAGCATTTCAAAGACCACCTCTTTGCTACTCTGAAGAAGTACAAGACACCTGAAGACAGCAGGGACGCCTGGCGAAACTCGGAGCTACAACATTCAAGGTCTCCTCTAACCTTACTTCAGGGATGCCTGGCGTAACTCGGGGTTACAGCATTCAAGGTCTCCTCTAACCTTACTGCAGGGATGCCTGGCTTAACTCGGGGTTACAGCATTCAAGGTCTCAACCTTGCTGCAGGGACGCCTGGCGTAACTCGGCTACAACATTCAAGGTCTCCTCCAATCTTGCTGCTGGCGTAACTCAGGGCTACAGCATTCAAGGTCTCCTCCAATCTTGCTGCAGGGACGCCTGGCGTAACTAAGGGCTACAGCATTCAAGGTCTCAACCTTGCTGCAGGGACGCCTGGCTTAACTCAGGTCTACAGCATTCAAGGTCTCAACCTTGCTGCAGGGACGCCTGGCGTAACTCGGGGTTACAGCATTCAAGGTCTCCTCTGACCTTGCTGCAGGAACGACACAGCTACAGACATAGAGCTGGTGCTGACAGCTGGCCTCTGCCGCGCCATTTGCAAGATGCGCAAACTTCAAATTCTCTCCACAGCCACATCGGGCAGGAGCAACCAGCAACAACAGAAGGAATTGAGAAAAGTGGTGTCGTTGTCAACCATCGACATCGAGAGACCACAACAAGCAAGTAAGTACAACATCACTTTAGTTCACTCCCACTGACCACCACAACTTCAGCTTCTCTTCCATGCCACTCCAACATCCTGCGGAGCTATAGCACTTCAAAGACACCACAGGTCAACCCGGAGACAATAGATGCTAGTTACCAACTTCTAGTGCTCGCAAGCACCTCTCTCCTTTGACAGCATTTTTGCTAGCTGTCGAGTTAAAACACTTACCTCCTGTGACAATAATTTCATTAACTGTAGAGAAATGTTTTATGCGAGATCTTCCACTAACTATAGAGCTAGCTCTCTTATGAGCGAGCACGTCTTCACCAAGTGTAGAGCTAGCCACTGCCCTGCTAGTCACTGCTCTCTTATGAGCGAACACGTCTTCACCAAGTGCAGAGCTACTCACTGCCCTGCTAGCCACTGCTCTCTTATGAGCGAGCACATCTTCACCAAGTGCAGAGCTAGTCACTGCCCTGCTAGCCACAGCTCTCTTACAGGGGGGGGGGGGGGGGGGGGGGGGGACGATTGTATTTTTTTACCTTTTTTTACTTTTTTACTTGCGGTTACAACTTTAGAGCTCCGTAGATTCTGCAAACTTCATGGTATGGACTTGATATATAGCTCAAAAGATAGGTCTCTCTGTGTGCTCTCTTTTGATACTAAAATATGTTTCATAGGTATAACTATAGGCAAGTTACTAGACCCTAAAGTGGAGGGACCTCAAAAACCTGAATCCCTGCAACCTCGGCCAAAATAACTCCAGATTGCTAAGTGCAAAAAATTGAAATTGGTACGAGTGGCTAGAGGAAGCCCTAGAGCATGCAACAACCTTTTTCATTAAGCGTTAAAATTTTAGTACATGGTCAAGCGCGCGGGTGGAAAATTGATTACGTTGAAAAATTTAACAAACTCTAGCATCATGTTAAAGACAGTCTGTGGGGAGCAACCTTGGCACTTCTAATGAAATCCTGCAAGGGAAACCCTCCTACCCACAACAAGGGAATCCTAGGCTTGTCCAGTAACAAAACCATGCAAGCTGCCATTAGTGAACCCTGTAAGACCTCATACGGAGCTCGAAGAAATGAAGACAAACATTGAGCCCCAAAATAACGAAACCTTGCAAGCGCTCCAACCACGAAATCTTGAAAAACCCCACAATGAAAACCTACAACCATCCAATAATGAAAAAAACCCAAATAACGAAATCCTTATGCCCCATTAGCAAAACCACGCAAGTCACCGCACCCCCCCCCCAATAATAACTGAACCCCCGAAGCACACAGTTACCCCTGCTCACACCTTTTGCGATCTCCATTTCCATGTTGTAGCTTATGAACTTGAGCAGCTTCTGTGAGCCCGAAGAAGTGAATACGAACCTCTTGAAGTGGAAGACCAGAACGGGGGGAAGACGAGCAAGGGAGAGACGCTTATACGCATCCACCTGCAAGGGGGTGGGAGAGAAGGCATAGTAAAGAGGAGGGAGAGCCGACAAAAGAACACCGTCAAAATGCAAGGGTTGCATTACATATTCCTTTTTTTTATTTTATTAATTAACACATGCTGATCGTCACCAAATTAAGTAGGACTGACGAAGTGACTGACGAAGTGATGTCATAATGTTTACATGAGTTGAGCACACATGCATACACCTGCACACACACACACACACACACACACTTACATATATATACATCACACATTCCTGATGAGGGCTAGAGCATCTAGCCAAACTGTCCAAGAGCAGTTAAATCAATTATTGAGAAAGGCATTACACACACACATACATACACCTGCAAAATGCACGTCCAGTTATAGACAACTCAACGCCCTAGACAGATGTGACTTCCCTAGAATAAGTCAGAGGCTCAAGGACAGCAAATGGTCTTCTCAAAGCCACATAACTTCTCCTCACACCTCCCACGCATGACAAGCTAACTCAGTGTCGAAAATTGATCACTGCGTGGGCTTTGGGAGAGGGGGAGCAAGGGGTGGAGCTTGGTCTATGTCTAGTCAGTGGTGCACAAAATAATTGAGATATTAATTAACGACCCACAACTTTTCAGAACAAGAATAAGTCTGATTGACTTTCAACTGCTCGCGCCTGCTATTTGCATGTCATATTCTCGTGTTTCCTATTCGTGTGTCCTGCAGTTGTCATGTCCTGCTATTTTTCATGTGTCATATTCTCATGTGTCATATACTTGTCCTGTTATTCTCATGTCCTGTTATTCTCATGTCCTGCTATTTTCACATGGAATATTCTCATGTCCTGCTATTCTCATGTGTCATATTCTCGTGTCCTGTTACTCTCATGTGATATTCTCGTGTTTCCCACTATTCTCGTGTCCTACTAATACTGTCATTGCTACCTACGTACTGATGGCTTCTTTCGAAACAGCGATTTAGGTCAGACACAAGATAAACATCTTTTGACACGGCGTGGGGGGAGGTAAGGGGTAAGGAAACAAAAAAAGGGTCCTTGTAGACGGCCCCATTGAGGACATTTAAGCCCTCCTTTTATTACAAGTAGTTTTTCCAAATGGACAGCTTTCCTAGAACTGGAGAGCAGCCCGGTAACCTTAGACAGGCACTAGAATATCACATTACCGAACCCGCTAAAAAGACACCGGGTCAGATATCAACACTGAAATCAACAAACCCTTCTGGAGCCATCCTCCAGAAGCCGTATGGACTGGCACTGTTAACTAGTTGGCAGACACAAGTTACAAATCTGGAGATTCGTTTGATCCTTAATTAGGTTATCATAAGAAGCAACTGGAAATAGTCCCATACAAGGACACAAATCACACCTTCCACAAGTGTTGAACACAAACAGGGAGGCTTCCAGTGTCTTAATTAATTAACTCGAGCACATTCAGAACCAACCAAGAGCCAGCTTTAATTAAAGTACAGAGTCGAAGGTCTGGTTTAGGATCTAAAGGTTAATTAGCAAACATATATGCAATAGGCCACTTGGAGGCATTTGTAGGATCCTCTTTGCGATGACACTTTTCTGATAATTGTCAACAGCAATGAAACTGCACTAAAACGCCACTCCTTCCTACTAGGGCATCCACGGAACTATCACCCACAAAACTCGACGCTAATGGAATCCTCCGGAAAAGCTACGATCGCTGCACCACTCGCATCACCAACGGCACAAAAGCCACAGATGGTGCAGTGAAAGATGGCCGACTAGCAGATGTGTTTAGAACTTCAATCAGCAAAGAAAACCACAGCCTCACTAAGAGCATGCGCCCAACAACACTAAGAGCACATGCCCAACACTCAAAGCACGCGCCCAACAGCCAGTGGGGATCGACTAGGTGATCCATGGCATCGACAGCATTTCTAACCTCTATCAAGAGAGCACACCGCCGCTAACGGGGCCTTGAGGCTGGCAGATGGAAGTCTATCACGACACACCATCATCCTCACTCATGCCACACTCTTTTTGCTTTTCCTCCTGTTTTTAGCCTTTCTGTTATTATCTGTTGAGTCGGACATGAATACATTCACATCTCCTCCAACTGGCACAAGGTCATTCAACACGACACCCAATTGGATTCCGCGTGCAATAGGACGACAATAACAAGAATGCAGATGGACCAAAATGTCATTTTTAAAGCCTAGGGAAGAACTACGATCAAAGCAGCTCTCTCTCTTTCTCACACACGCACTTGCCAGCTGACAGGCACTGGACTTGAAGGATCACACACACACACACACAGACCAATCAAAGCAGCTCTCTCACACACACTTGCCAGCTGACAGGCACTGGACTTGAAGGATCACACACACACGCATGCACACACAATAAAAGCACCTCTCTCTCTCACACACATGCCTGCTGAAAATACATGCATGCATGCGCGCACCAGCTGACTAGCACTGGACTTGCAGTAGAGAAAGCCACTTTCCCTGACACCAGCTTCTTCGTTGGCACACACCCAGCCACACAGGCCAGCCACAGAGGCCAGCCACGGAGGCCAGCCACAGAGGCCAGCCACAGAGGCCAGCCACAGAGGCCAGCCACAGAGGCCAGCACACAGGCCAACTACAACAGCCACACAGGCCAACCAGTGCCACCAGCTCCTTCCCTGTCACCCACCAACACACAGGCCAGTGCCACCAGCTCCTTCCCTGGCACCACAAACAGCAAGCCATACAAGCCAGTGCCACCAGCTCCTTCCCTGGCACCCACCAACACACAGGCCAGTGCCACCAGCTCCTTCCCTGTCACCCACCAACACACATGCCAGTGCCACCAGCTCCTTCGCTGCCACCCACCAACAGCCAGCCACACAGACCAACCAGTGCCACCAGCTCCTTCCCTGGCACCACCAACAGCAAGCCATACAAGCCAGTGCCACCAGCTCCTTCCCTGGCACCCACCAACAGCCAGCCACACAGGCCAGTACCATGGTCTGTTCTGGAGAGGCAGGCAGCCCCCACACCTGCCCCACCCCTCCTTACTGATCTAGCTTGCCCCACACCCTAGGAAATAGTGTGCACAAGACCTGTTGCCCCTCTCCCCACACACTCAAAGATCCAAGAGAACACCAAACAAGACTTCAAGAAACCCCCGCACTATGTCAAGAGAAACCATCAGCTATCACTGACCAGCTACCCAGCCCGTGCTAATGCAAGCAGAGAGAGTGAGCAGCAGCTGGAAGGCCTCCGCATCATGCAGTGCTCCGTGCAATGCTCCGCACCATGCAATGCTCCACATCGTGCAGTGCTCCGCACCGTGCAGTGCTCCGCACCGTGCAGTGCTCCGCACCGTGCAGTGCTCCGCACCGTGCAATGCTCCGCACCGTGCAATGCTCCGCACCGTGCAATGCTCCGCACCGTGCAATGTTCCGCACCGTGCAACGCTCCGCACCGTGCAACGCTCCGCACCGTGCAACGCTCCGCACCGTGCAACGCTCCGCATCGTGCAACGCTCCGCACCGTGCAGTGCTCCACATCGTGCAGTGCTCCACACCGTGCAATGCTCCGCACCGTGCAATGCTCCGCACCGTGCAACGCTCCGCACCGTGCAACGCTCCACATCGTGCAATGCTCCGCACCGTGCAATGCTCCGCACCGTGCAATGCTCAGCACCGTGCAACGCTCCACATCGTGCAATGCTCAGCACCGTGCAACGCTCCGCACCGTGCAACGCTCCACATCGTGCAATGCTCAGCATCATGCAATGCAATGTTAAGTCCACAACGCACACACTCAAGAGGAAAAGAGAGATCAAAGGTGAATGCTGCGATGTTGCTTCCATTATTCCAAAACTCCCTAGAAACGACCCAGGCACCCCCCCCCACCGCAAACAGCTGAGGCCAGTAATTCGAGTTGCTACGCCCTGGGCCTTCTTTATCCTCAACCGTTCCAACTTCCAACCACCCCTCCATCTCCCTTCAGTCTCTAGATCCACGTGGATAAACTGTCTCCACAGGGGACATGTGCAGGAGTCCTCTAAGGGATCGCGTATCGCAGAGGCAAGTTGAGAAGATGAGCTCGTAGGGGGAGTGGACTCCACAGGCTAGTACTAACTTGATTATTGTCCTCACTACTCCAGTGGGTATCAGACACAAAGACATGTGCTGTGTTCCAAGCATACTTACGAGGAACACTGTTTGGTATGATACACATGCATCATCATCGCACACATGCCTAACACTGAGTGAACTAGCAATGCACACACACGATGGCAGATCAAAGCCCAAGGCAAGACAATGTCAAAGGAGAGAACAAAAGGAAGTGATACCCGATGCAATCCATATATGGCTGCAACTCCCCTTGTATGTGTGACATCACAATTATTTATGACTCGGAATGACCTGGTTGGTGGGGCCAATGGCGCCAGTCGTGCCTTCTTGGAGGATAAAGTGAGACCGTAGAAGACCACAAACCACCACATCTGTAAATAGGCTCCTTATTGAGGCACGTGTGGATCACATGTGAATAACCGCGTGCCACTACTATAATACCCTCATTTGTGCATCACTTTCATCTATTAAAACCATCTGCCCCCCACCCCCCAATGACGGCACAGATTTACACCCCAGCTGGCTCCTGTCAAGGCTATAAGCCAGGACTAGCATGGCAGGACTAGCATGGCAGGACTAGCATGGCAGGACTAGCATGGCAGGACTAGCATGGCAGGACTAGCATGGCAGGACTAGCATGGCAGGACTAGCATGCCAGGACTAGCATGGCAGGACTAGCATGGCAGGACTAGCATGGCAGGACTAGCATGGCAGGACTAGCATGGCAGGACTAGCATGGCAGGACTAGCATGGCAGGACTAGCATGGCAGGACTAGCATGGCAGGACTAGCATGGCAGGACTAGCATGGCAGGACTAGCATGGCAGGACTAGCATGGCAGGACTAGCATGGCAGGACTAGCATGGCAGGACTAGCATGGCAGGACTAGCATGGCAGGACTAGCATGGCAGGACTAGCATGGCAGGACTAGCATGGCAGGACTAGCATGGCAGGACTAGCATCATGGCAGGACTAGCATGGCAGGACTAGCATGGCAGGACTAGCATGGCAGGACTAGCATGGCAGGACTAGCATGGCAGGACTAGCATGGCAGGACTAGCATGGCAGGACTAGCATGGCAGGACTAGCATGGCAGGACTAGCATGGCAGGACTAGCATGGCAGGACTAGCATGGCAGGACTAGCATGGCAGACTAGCATGGCAGGACTAGCATGGCAGGACTAGCATGCAGGACTAGCATGGCAGGACTAGCATGGCAGGACTAGCATGGCAGGACTAGCTAGCATGGGAAGGCATGCTTAGTCTAGGGCCAGTGCTGGCACAGTGGGACTAGCTAGAACAGTGGGGCTAGGGCTAGAACAGTGGGACTAGGGCTAGAACAGTGGGGCTAGGGCTAGAACAGTGGGACTAGGGCTAGAACAGTGGGGCTAGGGCTAGAACAGTGGGGCTAGGGCTAGAACAGTGGGGCTAGGGCTAGAACAGTGGGGCTAGGGCTAGAACAGTGGGGCTAGGGCTAGAACAGTGGGGCTAGGGCTAGAACAGTGGGGCTAGGGCTAGAACAGTGGGGCTAGGGCTAGAACAGTGGGGCTAGGGCTAGAACAGTGGGGCTAGGGCTAGAACAGTGGGGCTAGGGCTAGAACAGTGGGGCTAGGGCTAGAACAGTGGGGCTAGGGCTAGAACAGTGGGGCTAGGGCTAGAACAGTGGGACTAGGGCTAGAACAGTGGGGCTAGGGCTAGAACAGTGGGACTAGGGCTAGAACAGTGGGGCTAGGGCTAGAACAGTGGGGCTAGGGCTAGAACAGTGGGGCTAGGGCTAGAACAGTGGGACTAGGGCTAGAACAGTGGGGCTAGGGCTAGAACAGTGGGACTAGGGCTAGAACAGTGGGACTAGGGCTAGAACAGTGGGGCTAGGGCTAGAACAGTGGGGCTAGAGCTAGAACAGTGGGGCTAGGGCTAGAACAGTGGGCTAAGACAAGCAAGAAGGGCTAATATAGTAGGGCTAAGGTTAGGGCTAGCAAGTAGGGTTGGCTAAGGTTAGAGCTTGCAACGAGGGTTGGCAAGGCTAAGGAGAGGCCAGAAAGTAGGACCGAGCTAGCTAGCATGGTGGAACCTAGAGCTGGCATGGAATGGTCCAGTATATCATACAGGGGACGAAAGGTGGGATATTGAATCCCCCCACCCCCCACCTAGAGTAGGCAAGTAATCAATTATTAGCAGTAGGTCAATCCTTCAAAAGGAGCATCACTCATTGCTGGTCCTGCCACCATTCTTTAAAGGCTATTAAATAGGTGGACGACCAAGAAAATGATTTCAGGCACACACACGCTCCCCCACCCCACCCCACCCCACACACACCCCACACACGCTCCCCCACCCATCCCCCAGAAAAAAGTCCCGAATGAAACCATTAATAAAAAGGAACACCTCTTATCTGCATCCAAGGGAAGATGACACCGCAAGGGGCTTCCTAATTTAACGAGCCCCACACAGCAAGTGTGACATCAAACACAAGCAACAAGTATCCACTTACAAGCGTTGATTCCCTCATTATCCACAAATGCAAGTCCAACACACGTCAGCCAAGGAAGTAAGGGAAGTCCTGAGCAGCACATCCAAGCACAGCAGCTACTCTAATACCACTCACCAGCACAACAGCTACTCTAATACCACTCACCAGCACAACAGCTACTCTAATACCACTCACCAGCACATCCAAGCACAGCAGCTACTCTAATACCACTCACCAGCACAGCAGCTACTCTAATACCACTCACCAGCACATCCAAGCACAGCAGCTACTCTAATACCTCTCACCAGCACAGCAGCTACTCTAATACCACTCACCAGCACAGCAGCTACTCTAATACCACTCACCAGCACAACCAAGCACAGCAGCTACTCTAATAACACTCACCAGCACAACAGCTACTCTAATACCACTCACCAGCACAACAGCTACTCTAATACCACTCACCAGCACAACCAAGCACCACAGCTACTCTAATACCACTCACCAGCACAACCAAGCACCACAGCTACTCTAATACCACTCACCAGCACAACAGCTACTCTAATACCACTCACCAGCACAACAGCTACTCTAATACCACTCACCAGCACAACAGCTACTCTAATACCACTCACCAGCACATCCAAGCACAGCAGCTACTCTAATACCACTCACCAGCACAACAGCTACTCTAATACCACTCACCAGCACAACAGCTACTCTAATACCACTCACAGGCACAGCAGCTACTCTAATACCAGTCACCAGCACATCCAAGCACAACAGCTACTCTAATACCACTCACCAGCACAACCAAGCGCAGCAACTACTCTAATACCACTCACCAGCACAACCAAGCGCAGCAACTACTCTAATACCACTCACCAGCACAACCAAGCACAGCAGCTACTCTAATACCACTCACCAGCACAACAGCTACTCTAATACCACTCACCAGCACAACCAAGCACAACAGCTACTCTAATACCACTCACCAGCACAACCAAGTACAGCAGCTACTCTAATACCACTCACCAGCACAGCAGCTACTCTAATACCACTCACCAGCACAACAGCTACTCTAATACCACTCACCAGCACAACCAGCAGCTACTCTAATACCACTCACCAGCACAACAGCTACTCTAATACCACTCACCAGCACAGCAACTACTCTAATACCACTCACCAGCACAACAGCTACTCTAATACCACTCACCAGCACAACCAAGCACAGCAGCTACTCTAATACCACTCACAGGCACAACCAAGCGCAGCAACTACTCTAATACCACTCACCAGCACAGCAACTACTCTAATACCACTCACCAGCACAACAGCTACTCTAATACCACTCACCAGCACAACCAAGCACAGCAGCTACTCTAATACCACTCACAGGCACAACCAAGCGCAGCAACTACTCTAATACCACTCACCAGCACAGCAGCTACTCTAATACCACTCACCAGCACAGCAGCTACTCTAATACCACTCACCAGCACAACCAAGCACAACAGCTACTCTAATACCACTCACCAGCACAACAGCTACTCTAATACCACTCACCAGCACAGCAGCTACTCTAATACCACTCACCAGCACAACCAAGCACAGCGGCTACTCTAATACCACTCACCAGCACAACCAAGCACAGCAGCTACTCTAATACCACTCACCAGCACAGCAGCTATTCTAATACCAGTCACCAGCACAGCAGCTACTCTAATACCACTCACCAGCACAGCAGCTACTCTAATACCACTCACCAGCACATCCAAGCACAGCAGCTACTCTAATATAACTCACCGTGAGCTACCCCAACCTGCTAATAAATGGCATGCATGGCGACATGTGTCAAGGACTTGAACTTCAGCCATCATCTCCAAGATTCAGTTACCTGAATACTTCTCCAGATCTCTGGACCCAACATGTCGACCTTCGACAAGGTGCACCAGTGGTATTGCACATTCCCAGGCTATCTACGGATGGGTCCAAAAAATATATATTTAAGCAAAAAAAGAAGGGAAGGGGGGGAGGGGGGAACGGGTTCAAAGTTGTTGCTTGACTTCTCCTATCCTGGCTAGTACGAGGTGAACTAGAACTGTGAACAGCCATTAATCAGCCACCAAGATTCTAATGCCAGCAATGGGTGTAACTAGATCCTTGTACACATAAGGGATGCTAACTTATTACTAATCCGACCGCCAAAATGGGTGGCTGAAAGGGAAGAGCTACTACCTACACTCTGCTGGTGATCCTTTCACTGGCAACGTAATCCATGCAGGCCGGCAATGACTAGCACTCCCCCCAACTCACTAGCTATCACAGCACCCTAACTCAACAACAGCTGCAGCTCTTATCCATGTAGAAATGCAGCCAGTACTAGCAGTTGATCAGTCTTGCCATCGAGAACAATCAGGGTTTTATTTAGGTGGGCTGCCCCCCCTTGGAACCTTTTTGCCCCCCCCCCCCCCCCCCCCCCCCCCCCTGGAAATTGTATTATTAAAATTCATTAGAAACTTTGTCAGATCTTTAACCATCATCCAGATTCATCCAGTTGTCCCCCCTTGGACAATTTTCTAAATGAAACCCTGACAATCACCATCATCAGCACTGCTGGGAGAGTGAAGCGATTCTCTGAGGAGAGGCTTCACGATATTGGAGGTATACACTTCAAAACGTATGCCCAGTACAACACGCGCATCCCGGACAACTAGACGCTGGCTTCGTAAATTTCTAATTGAACTAAAACAAAACTAAAAGAGAAGCAGCCATCTTCTAGCTCCACTAACAAAACTAAAAGAGAAGCAGCCATCTTCTAGCTCCACTAACAAAACTAAAAGAGAAGCAGCCATCTTCTAGCTCCATTAACAAAACTAAAAGAGAAGCAGCCATCTTCTAGCTCCACTTACAAAACTAAAAGAGAAGCAGCCATCTTCTAGCTCCACTAACAAAACTAAAAGAGAAGCAGCCATCTTCTAGCTCCATTAACAAAACTAAAAGAGAAGCAGCCATCTTCTAGCTCCACTTACAAAACTAAAAGAGAAGCAGCCATCTTCTAGCTCCACTAACAAAACTAAAAGAGAAGCAGCCATCTTCTAGCTCGACTAACAAAACTAAAAGAGAAGCAGCCATCTTCTAGCTCCACTAACAAAACTAAAAGAGAAGCAGCCATCTTCTAGCTCCACTAACAAAACTAAAAGAGAAGCAGCCATCTTCTAGTTCCACTAACAAAACTAAAAGAGAAGCAGCCATCTTCTAGCTCCACTAACAAAACTAAAAGAGAAGCAGCCATCTTCTAGCTCCACTAACAAAACTAAAAGAGAAGCAGCCATCTTCTAGTTCCACTACAAATGCATGCAATGCAAATACACCAACCACAGAGAATACAAAAACAGGATATAATTGGCATCACTTACAGTACTAGTACATCAAGATGTATGTATACAGAGCTTCCTTTAGATATTACAAGGATAACAGAGCATACTTTAACAGTGAGTCTGCATTCAGACCCTCTTGTAAGCCTACCCAACCAAGAGGAGCTTTGCGTAGGATTGTCTTCTGTTGCCAGGTGGCTGAGTGGAGGTTAGAGCTCGCCTCACTCAAACATCCTAGCAACAAAACTGTATGACTAGACGCCACACATACACTTGCTCTAGCTGTTTGATTTACACACTCCTCATAGGCCAAGAAGAACATGCATTTTCTTACAGCAAGCATTCCAAAGTGTGATGTTGGTCCAGTGTGTGTCCCCATAGAGCTATTGTCAACCCAGTGTGGTGTTGGTTCAGTGTGTGTCCCCATAGAGCTATTGTCAACCCAGTGTGATGTTGGTCCAGTGTGTGTCCCCATAGAGCTATTGTCAACCTACTTCAACCTGCCTCAACCCAGTATAATGTTGATCCAGTGTGTTCCCATAGAGATACTGCAACCTACTTCAACCTGCCTCAACCCAGTGTGATGTTTGTCCAGTGTGTGCCCCCATAGAGTTATTGTCAACCTACTTCAACCTGCCTCAACCCAGTGTAATGTTGGTACAATGTGTCCCCATAGATCAACCTATCTCAACCAAGGACTAGTTCCATAATCTTTTAGAATTCCCTCACTAGGCAAATATACTTAAAATTATTGACTGTGGAACTCTGACCTCGGACACGTGCAACCGTTCTCCTTGGTGGCCAGGGCATCCAGCGCTTCTTTCACCGACGTAACATTCTCCGCCTGTTATGGAAGCAAATGAAATTTTAAAAATTAATTTGGTAAGGAATGTCCTGAACAAAAAAACACAGAAAATGAGTAGTTGCAAACAGACAACCGACATCATCTGCTTGCACATGTGTGAGGGAAGCACATGTGTGAGGGGAGCACATGTGTGAGGAAGCACATGTGTGAGGGAAGATTAGGTAGCCATCTTAACCAACCCCCCTCCCCCCCCCTCACCCTTACAATCCAGATTCCTCCATTTGCCTCCTCGGACATTTAAAAAAAATGAAACCTTGCTTACTCAACAAGACATCTGGGTTTTTTAAACGAACAATTCTATTGGTTAACAAAAAGGAAACAAACCTATCCCAATGTTGACCACACCCAGTTAAGATGACCACTCACTCTAAAACAAGGCAAGGTCCGAACATTGGGGGGTCAAGTGAAGTCATGTGACAATGTCTGAACATTGGGGGTCAAGTGAAGTCATGTGACAATGTCTGAACATTGGGGGTCAAGTGAAGTCATGTGGCAATGTCTGAACATTGGGGGTCAAGTGAAGTCATGTGACAATGTCTGAACATTGGGGGTCAAGTGAAGTCATGTGACAATGTCTGAACATTGGGGGTCAAGTGAAGTCATGTGACAATGTCTGAACATTGGGGGTCAAGTGAAGTCATGTGACAATGTCTGAACATTGGGGGTCAAGTGAAGTCATGTGACAATGTCTGAACATTGGGGGTCAAGTGAAGTCATGTGACAATGTCTGAACATTGGGGGGCAAGTGAAGTCATGTGACAATGTCTGAACATTGGGGGTCAAGTGAAGTCATGTGACAATGTCTGAACATTGGGGGTCAAGTGAAGTCATGTGGTAATGTCTGAACATTGGGGGGTCAAGTGAAGTCATGTGGCAATGTCTGAACATTGGGGGTCAAGTGAAGTCATGTGACAATGTCTGAACATTGGGGTCAAGTGAAGTCATGTGGCAATGTCTGAACATTGGGGGTCAAGTGAAGTCATGTGACAATGTCTGAACATTGGGGGTCAAGTGAAGTCATGTGGCAATGTCTGAACATTGGGGGTCAAGTGAAGTCATGTGACAATGTCTGAACATTGGGGGTCAAGTGAAGTCATGTGACAATGTCTGAACATTGGGGGTCAAGTGAAGTCATGTGACAATGTCTGAACATTGGGGGTCAAGTGAAGTCATGTGGTAATGTCTGAACATTGGGGGGGCAAGTGAAGTCATGTGGTAATGTCTGAACATTGGGGGGCAAGTGAAGTCATGTGACAATGTCTGAACATTGGGGGTCAAGTGAAGTCATGTGGAAATGTCTGAACATTGGGGGTCAAGTGAAGTCATGTGACAATGTCTGAACATTGGGGGTCAAGTGAAGTCATGTGACAATGTCTGAACATTGGGGGTCAAGTGAAGTCATGTGGCAATGTCTGAACATTGGGGGTCAAGTGAAGTCATGTGACTGTCTGAACATTGGGGGTCAAGTGAAGTCATGTGACAATGTCTGAACATTGGGGGTCAAGTGAAGTCATGTGACAATGTCTGAACATTGGGGGTCAAGTGAAGTCATGTGGCAATGTCTGAACATTGGGGGTCAAGTGAAGTCATGTGACAATGTCTGAACATTGGGGGTCAAGTGAAGTCATGTGACAATGTCTGAACATTGGGGGGCAAGTGAAGTCATGTGGCAATGTCTGAACATTGGGGGGCAAGTGAAGTCATGTGGTAATGTCTGAACATTGGGGGTCAAGTGAAGTCATGTGGCAATGTCTGAACATTGGGGGTCAAGTGAAGTCATGTGACAATGTCTGAACATTGGGGGTCAAGTGAAGTCATGTGACAATGTCTGAACATTGGGGGTCAAGTGAAGTCATGTGACAATGTCTGAACATTGGGGGTCAAGTGAAGTCATGTGACAATGTCTGAACATTGGGGGTCAAGTGAAGTCATGTGACAATGTCTGAACATTGGGGGGCAAGTGAAGTCATGTGGCAATGTCTGAACATTGGGGGTCAAGTGAAGTCATGTGACAATGTCTGAACATTGGGGGTCAAGTGAAGTCATGTGGCAATGTCTAAACATTGGGGGTCAAGTGAAGTCATGTGACAATGTCTAAACATTGGGGGTCAAGTGAAGTCATGTGGCAATGTCTGAACATTGGGGGTCAAGTGAAGTCATGTGACAATGTCTGAACATTGGGGGTCAAGTGAAGTCATGTGACAATGTCTGAACATTGGGGGGCAAGTGAAGTCATGTGGCAATGTCTGAACATTGGGGGTCAAGTGAAGTCATGTGGCAATGTCTGAACATTGGGGGTCAAGTGAAGTCATGTGACAATGTCTGAACATTGGGGGTCAAGTGAAGTCATGTGACAATGTCTGAACATTGGGGGTCAAGTGAAGTCATGTGACAATGTCTGAACATTGGGGGTCAAGTGAAGTCATGTGACAATGTCTGAACATTGGGGGTCAAGTGAAGTCATGTGACAATGTCCGAACATTGGGGGGGCAAGTGAAGTCATGTGGCAATGTCTGAACATTGGGGGTCAAGTGAAGTCATGTGGCAATGTCCGAACATTGGGGGTCAAGTGAAGTCATGTGGCAATGTCTGAACATTGGGGGGCAAGTGAAGTCATGTGGCAATGTCTGAACATTGGGGGTCAAGTGAAGTCATGTGACAACGTACAGGTAAAGGGAAAGTTTATTATTGCTCAGTGTGAAGGTACGTATGTTTGAAGCCCTTCGCCCCCCCCCGCCCAAGAGCCTAGCTCTCTTCAGTACACTTTGCTCTTTCTGGCTCATTTTTATTGAAGGTTCTTCTTGGTTCTATAGTAACACAAAAACTGTCTCTTAACAATGCAATTAAGCACTCTATACTGCAGTTCATACACATGCACACACAGAGGCTGTTTATTGCTCCGTGTGATGAACGTACGTACGCCTGAGGCAAAAATGTTTTCATGCATGACAACTGTCTTGCATCGCGTGACGACCACATACACCAGTAGTGCACAAAGCCAGCACAACAAATGATTTTAAATGGTAAAGGGTCGTCACACTGGTTGCGGGTAGTGTCTTGTTTCCTCCTCTCCCCCCCCCCCCCCCCCCTTAAAAAATAAAAAATAAAAAAAAGTCCATCATTCTTTTGTGTCGCTTCTTGCTTCAAGTTGTTGTGCCTTGTCTGTCTGGTGGAGGACTACACCAGGTCAGAGCTTCAAAGCTTTCAAAGCTCATTGACACTACACCTATTAGCACTTGTCTTGTTGCTATTGTTGACTGTACCCATACAGGGCCAACTATAGCCCCTTTGAAGGACTTGTTAACGTTGCAGCAAACAAACAGCGGATGTTTTGGTAGAGGATCAACTAGTTCCCTTAGCACTTGGTAGGAGTTTCCCAGGAACGAGAACTCCACCGAGAACTCCACAAACCAAACAGCAGAACTGAGTAAAGGTCATTCCTTCTGCTTCTAATGCAGCACACGCAGTCTTTACTCGACTCTAATTACAGAAACAGAGTGTGAGCTAGCATCATCAACAACACAACCACACGCTTGACAACAATAGAGAAACAGAGAAGTTGTGATGTGCAGCGGAACATTTGGAGTCCTCTAGTGCTCACGTCTTTAAGAATGGATCTGTTGAACGCAATTTACACGATGGGGGAAAACGAGATAGGAACAAATCAATAGAGATACTCGACGGTGATGGTACGCTGGAAGTATTTTTGGAGCGAATACAGGCTGAACCTTCCTTCCCCACCCCAATGTAAGCAGTCAAGAAGCTGCCTTGAACAGGGATCAAACCAGTCTAGGGAAGAGCAACACAGTCGCCGGTGTTTGTCAAATCATATGAAATTCCTTGTCTTTAAAATTCTATTTGGGTTCACATCATTCAGCAGAATGTGTTACAGGGTTGATCACTTAGCCCTCCCAGTCCGGCAGGCTAGGTCAGTAAGGCTCTAATCATAACTTTGCCTAGTTGGTGTATATATAGTTCATGATAGCACTGACCCCGCCCATACCAAGCGTGATGCACGAGTTCAACATGCTCTTTATTTATGAAGCAACGGTCAGGGGAACTTGACAGAGATGCATGGTTGGAGCAGCCAAAGTCTCAATTCACAGGAGGTAAGTTATCTCACGCTGAGAAACACCAGCTGCATGTAGACTGACCAAGAGAGAGCTAGGGAGCAAGCAAACTTCTATGTACGTCAGAACAGTCTTCACTGGCAATATGTGCCATCACGTCAGAACAGTCTTCACTGGCAATATGTGCCATCACGTCAGAACAGTCTTCACTGGCAATATGTGCCATCACGTCAGAACAGTCTTCACTGGCAATATGTGTCGTCACGTCAGAACAGTCTTCACTGGCAATATGTCGTCTCACAAGAAGCCAACAAAACAATGGACCTCTGGAATAGTGGTTTGACTAAGCAGCTAGTGTTCCGAAGACTTTGACAGAGCTGTCCAGTAGTAGCAAGACATTGACCAAGCAGCTCGAATGTTCCCAAGACTTTGACAGATCTGTCGAGTAGTAGCAAGACATTGACCAAGCAGCTCGAGTGTTCCCAAGACTTTGACAGAGCTGTCGAGTAGTAGCAAGACATTAAGACATTGACCAAGCAGCTCGAATGTTCCCAAGACTTTGACAGAGCTGTCGAGTAGTAGCAAGACATTGACCAAGCAGCTCGAGTGTTCCAAGACTTCGACAGAGCTGTCTAGTAGAGCAAGACATTGACCAAGCAGCTCGAGTGTTCCAAGACTTCGACAGAGCTGTCTAGTAGTAGCAAGACATTGACCAAGCAGCTCGAGTGTTCCAAGATTTTGACAAGAGCTGTCGAGTAGTAGCAAGACGTTAATTAAGACATTGACCAAGCAGCTCGAGTGTTCCTCCTAAGACTTTGACAGAGCTGCTCAACTCATTTGATTGGCACCAAATTCCACCGTCTAATCAGTCCTGGGATGAAGGCAAGCCATGGCCCTGCCGTGGTGGTCGGCATGGAGAAACTTCCCAGGTCCTATCCAAGATGCCAACCACTAACGAAGCCACCATTAAGACCAGTCACACACACAACCTAGTGTGCAGTAGGAGACCTTCTTCAATCAACCAAACCACCAATAGCCTCAAACTAGGCTTCCAACAACACAATGTGGGTTTCCTCCTAAGTTGAAAGGGAGGACTAGAAGTCAAAAGCCCCCCCCCCCCCCCGTGAGGCACCATAGCTTTCTCATCATAACCCCCCCCCCCCCCCCCATGCACATGACATTTTTGTTTTTGTGAAAAGATAACTTTAATACATGCTTAAAATATTAGGGGGGTACGTGCAGTTTTGGGTCAGGGGCATGCAAAACGGTGGACATTTTGCTTGCTGCAGGGGTCTCTGACCATACACAACACTCCCATGAACTTCAAACTTTTGTGGGTGACTTTTGTGGGTGATTGCTTGCAACTCTATAGATTTGTGGACGGAGTGTATTCCATGGAGCTCTGGTGAGTCACACATTGTGGACAGCTTTTTAAAAGAACCTAGGTGTCAAGCACTCGTCCAGGAGATCACCACAAACAAGTACCGTCGTCAAGAGCTACAGTCGCATCAATAAACTCACGAGAATCGACGTCACGCAAATTGTAATTCCTTGAAGCTTCCAGAAAAACTGTGGAGCTATATATTATGCCCAGAGAAGGTTGACACTCTGATTAAACGAGGCAGGCCCATCACAAAGTGAACAACTCGAGATGGTCACATCCCAATACCAATCCACTTAGATGCCAGAACCGTACTGGCTTTCTCGGGCTTAGACCGCCTATAAGTGTCTGACAAGATGTCCTTCTTGCTGCAACCAGAATATATAGCAACATCCTAGTACACACACCCATAAAGAATGCCTGGTCTTCACGGATATCTAGTGGCCCACAGGCACAGAAAATGAATTTCGTTATAGAGACTCAAAACCACTGAACGTTGATCAAGCTGTACTCGTGTCGTGTGACCTCTTCCAAACCTTGAATGCTGTTTCTGGAAGTCCTTCTATGGAGGAAAGCTGCACAGGCACCATTGCCTACCTGGAATAACTCTGAATCCATTTCCCTTGAGAAAGGAGGTGCATCTCTTTGCTGTAAGTTTCACCGTAGACATCGCAGAAACGTGGCATAGAGCATCTTTTGTTTGCGTATCTCAATGGAGCTGATCCTTACACCCAAACATTTGCAATTTAAAGACATTCATTCATTCTTGAAAAGGTAGTTATGGCTATAATAAAATAAAAAAGCCATTGTCGGGCCATCAGTAGAGGCTGGAATGACTGGCACGCACTAATTTCAGTTATTTAAAAAAATTATGAGTGCCACACGTTTTCATGAGTGCATGCATCAAGAGACATCAATCATTCTTGTTTGTTATTTAACAAAGAGAGTGTCAATGGAGTGCAATGTGCAATTCCACTGTGTTCTCAGATCATTGCCAACATTGATGCAAAATAGTTGCTGTGAGTATTCCAATCATCAACATGACCTTGACAATGTGCGAACACTGAAGAATGTCCATAAAAATAGTTATAGTAATAATAAGAATGGCTAATTGAATGGCTAATGGAATGTGGATTGAAGATTATAAAATGCAACTACAAGAACAAGTCGACAATACTAGTCACAGGATTGCATAGCACTGCTATTTCTGTACTTTATTGGAGTGAGCAATCTTGGAGGGTCTACACATCCTCTGTGACCAATACTGTACTGCATTGTAATAATATTGTGCCGGAGTATTTTAGTGTCTTTGGTCGTATAAGCAATGTCTGGTGAATGCTTTACCTCTGGGGGGAGGGGAGGGGAAGGAGAGAAGGAAATCAGAACGCACCGCTTGGGCCTGCACAACCGCAGGTGCCTGCCCATCACATTCCCAGCAAGTGGAAGCTAGAGGCATCTTGACTACTGGATGCTAGCTTGTCACTTCATAGCCATGCTGTAGATGCTAGCTTGTCACTTCATAGCCATGCTGTAGATGCTAGCTTGTCACTCCATAGCCATGCTGTAGATGCTAGCTTGTCACTCCATAGCCATGCTGTAGATGCTAGCTTGTCACTCCATAGCCATGCTGTAGATGCTAGCTTGTCACTTCATAGCCATGCTATAGATGCTAGCTTGTCACTCCATAGCCATGCTGTAGATGCTAGCTTGTCACTTCATAGCCATGCTGTAGATGCTAGCTTGTCACTCCATAGCCATGCTGTAGATGCTAGCTTGTCACTTCATAGCCATGCTGTAGATGCTAGCTTGTCACTTCATAGCCATGCTATAGATGCTAGCTTGTCACTCCATAGCCATGCTGTAGATGCTAGCTTGTCACTTCATAGCCATGCTGTAGATGCTAGCTTGTCACTTCATAGCCATGCTGTAGATGCTGCAAGGACAAAAAACTGTGACATTGGAAGCTCGAGAGAAAAAAGGGGGGGAAAGTCATGGCAGAGTCAAAAAAAAAATTTATGGCATGAAAGTAGTCTCCTTCGGGCTTCAGGAAAACATGGTTTTATGTCGATATCTTCACTCACGACCCCACGTCATTGCTTTGAAGTGGAATGAAAATTTCAGATGCATTTTTGACCAAAAATGTCTCGGTTCCACGAAAGTTAAAATCCATGTTAGAATTTAGCTGTGGCACTTTTCTTGGCATTTTTTTTGTGTGTGTGTGTGTGTAAGGGGAGGGGAGGGGGGGGGGGGGGGGGGGGGGGAGGGTTCGTTTAGAGGCATCATCCCAAAAATCATTTTGCTCTGTTGAATATGGAATGGGACCTGCGTTGATGACTATGGAATGGGACCTGCGTTGATGAGTATGGAATGAGTCCGGTGTTGATTTCTAATTGCAAGTTTTTTTTGTTAACATGCATAACAAAAAAAACGCCCACTGTCTTAAAAGGTTCTCGGCCAAGCTGATATAATTTCATTTTTCCCTGCTAGGGGGTTGCACTTCATGCCAAAAATGGTGAAAATTGAAAATGCAGTTGTCTGGCAATTTCACGTCACTATTCGTAACGTGTGTAACATAGGTCAGCCAGGAACACCTGACACACCTCTGCACACACTGCTCGTAACGTGCGTAACATAGGTCAGCCAGGAACACCTGACACACCTCTGCACACACTGCTCGTAACGTGCGTAACATAGGTCAGCCAGGAACACCTGACACACCTCTGCACACACTGCTCGTAACGTGCGTAACATAGGTCAGCCAGGAACACCTGACACACCTCTGCACACACTGCTCGTAACATGCGTAACATAGGTCAGCCAGGAACACCTGACACACCTCTGCACACACTGCTCGTAACATGCGTAACATAGGTCAGCCAGGAACACCTGACACACCTCTGCACACACTGCTCGTAACGTGCGTAACATAGGTCAGCCAGGAACACCTGACACACCTCTGCACACACTGCTCGTAACGTGCGTAACATAGGTCAGCCAGGAACACCTGACACACCTCTGCACACACTGGTCATCCATGCCACACATACGCTACTCCTCGCTAGATAATTCCAAAGGGGATAACACTTATTATTAGAGAATTCCCAAGTAACTAACTCGGTGTTAGTCAGCCCATAGTGGACCGGTCTCCGAGGGCAGTCTGGTGTCTCTGAGGGCTGTCTAGAGACCGGGCCCTGTCTCCGAGGGCTGTATGGAGACTGGGACTGTCTCCGAGGGCAGTCTGGTGTCTCCAAGGACTGTCTGGAGACTGGGACTTGTCTCCGAGGGCAGTCTGGTGTCTCCAAGGACTGTCTGGAGAGTGAGACCTGTCCCAGAGGGCTGTCTGGTGTCTCCGAGGGCTGTCTGGAGACTGAGACCTGTCTCAGAGGACTGTCTGGTGACAAGGGCATATCAAAGGCAGCTCTGAATGTTCCAACGACACTGGTATGTAGACCACCTTGACATGTCGTTTGTGTAACAACATGAAAGGTGACCCTTTACCAACTGAATGGTTTGAGATCCTCCCAGTGCTCCTCTGACCTTGAGCACCTGGTCAACACTGAACAACCAGCAATACTCCAATATGATAAGGTAACGTAAACCACTTTGATATTTGGTCATGTTATGTTTCTACTTTTGATGGATCGCTTTCCTGCATCTAGCACGTCTAGTGGTTGATTTCAAGATTGATTGATCTATCGGGTCTCGTGCGGGGAAGAAAAAAAAGCATTTTCAAAACGCTGAACATCAGAGATGCCGCAGGGAAGAGAAGGCATAGACGAGTAAGAGGCCTGCACAGCGCTATGTATGGAGCTGCACGCCAAGTGTTGGTCAAGGACTCGGCTGAGTTTACAGCTGCTGCAGGAACAATGCATCAGTCAAGGTTACTGATGTCATAGAGGAGGAGATCGCTCAGTGCAATACTGACATGGGATTCGACGAGGTGTTCTAGGGTAACTCACCAACAGTGGTCAGAATACGAGGCATGCACTGCATTGGGACATAAAGGGTGCCATCCTTCACTCTACACCGACACGTGACTTGTGCGGTGGCTCAGTAGCAGGGGCAGATGGCAGAGGAATGGTGCCATCCTTCACTCTCCACTGACATGTGACTTGGTGCGGTGGCTCAGCAGCAGGGGCAGGTGGCAGAGCAAGGATGCCAGCCTTCACTCTACACTGACACGTGCGGTGGCTCAGCAGCAGGGGCAGGTGGCAGAGGAAGGATACCAGCCTTCACTCTACACTGACACGTGTGACTTGTGCGGTGGCTCAGCAGCAGGGGCAGGTGGCAGAGGAAGGATGCCAGCCTTCACTCTACACTGACACGAGACTAGTGCGGTGGCTCAGCAGCAGGGGCAGGTAGCAGAGGAAGGATGCCAGCCTTCACTCTACACTGACACGTGCGGTGGCTCAGCAGCAGGGGCAGGTGGCAGAGGAAGGATGCCAGCCTTCACTCTACACTGACATGGGACTAGTGCAGGGCAGGGGCAGGAGGTGGATGGGGGAAATATGATGACTGCACAGTTTTGTGCTAGTGAGTTTGTCACAGCTGTCTATGACAGAAAATATTATGTGTGAGAAGTGAAAGTCAGCTCCCCCACCACCTGGTGCTTATCTTTGTGAAATCTTCTGGGCTGAAAAAAATTAAGTGGCCAGAAAGAGTTGGCCACCTCCCCATCCCACAAGAGAATATTCTCACCTGCATTGACCCTCTTGACCCCATTACCAACTCATCATGCTTCCTCGTGATGTCGGACAAGGATCAAAAGAGGACTGATGAAGAATTCACCAGGTGGAAATCAACCCGACTTCTTGAACTAACCGAGGGAATTAGTCCACTCTCACCCTGCCCCCTATGCGGGTCGAGTCCACTCACCCTGCCCCCTATGAGGGGTGGATAAATTCACCCTGCCTTCTATGCAGGTCGAGTCCACTCACCCTGCCCCCTATGGTCATGTAAGAACATTGATTTTCCTTATCCCACAGAAGAATTGTACCCCTCATACTTGTCACCATGTACACAACATGCATTACAACACACACTCACTGCAGCTCCCACAAGCTCACGACAGAACGATGAGAATGTGTGGCCCTGTCATGCATTACAACACACACTCACTGCAGCTCCCACAAGCTCACAACAGAACGATGAGAATGTGTGGCCCTGTAGTCAATATAATCCTACTGAATATATCTGAGAATAAGTGAAATTCCAAGAGCACTTTTAAGAGAATCCTACCTCAAAGATCGGTGAAGAAATTTGATGTCATAATTTCGTAACATGTAATGAGCACTAATTGACCTCTACCTCCCATACTGCTTGGAATTTTGTCATAACAACTACAGCTCTGCTCCATCTTGACTGGTGAGCATCTACAGCTCTGCTCCTTCTTGACTGGTGAGCACCTACAGCTCTGCTCCTTCTTGACTGGTGAGCATCTACAGCTCTGCTCCTTCTTGACTGGTGAGCATCTACAGCTCTGCTCCTTCTTGACTGGTGAGCATCTACAGCTCTGCTCCTTCTTGACTGGTGAGCATCTACAGCTCTGCTCCTTCTTGACTGGTGAGCACCTACAGCTCTGCTCCTTCTTGACTGGTGAGCACCTACAGCTCTGCTCCTTCTTGACTGGTGAGCATCTACAGCTCTGCTCCTTCTTGACTGGTGAGCATCTACAGCTCTGCTCCTTCTTGACTGGTGAGCATCTACAGCTCTGCTCCTTCTTGACTGGTGAGCATCTACAGCTCTGCTCCTTCTTGACTGGTGAGCATCTACAGCTCTGCTCCTTCTTGACTGGTGAGCACCTACAGCTCTGCTCCTTCTTGACTGGTGAGCATCTACAGCTCTGCTCCTTCTTCACTGGTGAGCATCTACAGCTCTGCTCCTTCTTGACTGGTGAGCATCTGCAGCTCTGCTCCTTCTTGACTGGTGAGCATCTACAGCTCTGCTCCTTCTTGACTGGTGAGCATCTGCAGCTCTGCTCCTTCTTGACTGGTGAGCATCTACAGCTCTACTCCTTCTTGACTGGTGAGCATCTACAGCTCTGCTCCTTCTTGACTGGTGAGCATCTACAGGTGTGCTCCTTCTGTGTAACAATGTCCTTGCACTACAAGTATTTGACACTGCATGTGAACAAACACTGAGTTGTGTATGTATTTCCATGTTATAACTCAGCGCCAAGTTTTCAAAGGATATGATTTACCTCACAATTGGGAAGTGAGCCTCAGAAATTTACTAAAGCCCCCTCCCTCCCTCCCCCCCCCACCTCCCACTGCTTCGTGACACCCACAAACTCATTGGTGACTAGCCTTGATCATCGGCAATCACTCACAACTGATTAAGATCATCCCTCAAGATCACAAAATTGTTCGTGTGGACTTTTGATGGCCGACGTTCGAGATCAACATCTCCTGTAGCGAACCTGACATGGGTTTCCTGTGGAAAGATGCACCCACTGGTCTCTCCTCCAGGGGTCCTTCCACGCTCCTTGATTACGGACCTATTACATCACTTCCTCTCGTTGGCACGCATTCTTAAAGTGGCATGCTCCTTCGTGCGACACTTGCGTCCACAGCATCTTGTCTTGGGTGAGTACTTACTTAACCAAGCAGTGGAATGGAATCCATTACTCTGCGTCTACTTATCATCTTTGAAGAGCCTTTTTCGTAGTGTCCTCCTCTTGTGCACTTTCCCTCCTTTAGTTGTCCATAGAGGAGCTGCTTTGGGAGGTGTGAATTTGGCATTCTTAAGACATGTCCGGTCCAGCGTAGCTGGTGTCATGTGATCATGGCCTCCATGCTGGTGAGCTATGTTTCCAAAACAAGGAAGGGTGCGTCATCTTCCCCCCCCCCCCCCCGGCTGATACAGATTCTTCAGTTGATGTCCAAACATGATCCACGTTTCCAATCTGTACAATAAATGGTGGGCAGGATGACAGCCTCGTAGAGAACGGTTTTTAGTCTACACCAACACCATGGTCATTGAAGATTCTCTTTTCATCATCAAGCTTGAAAGCAAACCTGGCAGACATCAGACAGTGAGGGGCATCTGCATGGACGTCAGCTTTTGGTGAGAGATCACTCCCGAGGTAAAAGAAATGATCAACATCGAACAGTTGTTTTCTCTTGATTGATATGTTAGGAGCAACAGGTTTAGGACCTGGGACTGGCTCGTGGAGGATTACGGTCTTCTTGAGGTCGAGTCCAGGCCCACTCCATCATCACTGTTGCAAAGACTTCTAGGAAGTGCTGGCTGGTGAGGTCGAATCTAGGCCAATTCCATCATCACTCTTCTAGGAAGTGGCTCCGAAGTGGACGACACATTGAAGCTCCCCTCCTGCCGTTATTGTTGTTTTTAATTCACTCTGTTGAGATCGAAGGGCTTCCCGTCCGTCCAGTAGACAACACTGACTCCGTCAGCCAACGTAACCCTCACAGAGATGAAAGTGCAAAAGAGGGCAGGGGCGATGCCACACCCTAGTTTCACGTCAGTTTTTAACATCAAAGGCTTTGATTTCAACCCTCTCAACCAAAACAGTGGCCGACGTGTTATCAGGAGAAGTCTGAGTCCACTAATGATTGGTCTGGACATGAAGGCTTTCCAGCTCGGACTTTCCCCGCCACTTCACCGTCCACACAAGATCAAGCACTTACCTAGGTCGATGGAGGCAGTGTCAACAGAAGTGAGATACTCACTGATGACGCTTCAATCATCGGCGATTAGCTTCAATCGGCAATCGCCCAGAACCGATGCAGATAACCTGTCTTGACAAATAGCTGTTTGGCTTATGCAGGACCTCAAACTCTATATACCTGAAGCTGGCAGAGTTACAAGTGCCAAAATTAGAGTGATATCCTTCTACAAATCTAGCCTGCTGATCGAGAGGACAATAATTAGAGTGATGTGTCCTTCTACAGATCTAAGCCAGTGATACAGAGGGCTAAATGATTTTTATGCTTTTGTGATTAGCTAAATTCCATAATGCTGTCTTAAAGTGCCTTTTGTAGCGACACTAGGGTTAGAAAATGAGTTCTTTTGATCAAGCATTAAGTAGGTTGTCAATAGATTCCTTTACAGCACATATAAACAAGAGAGACCAACATAGCACGTGCTCAACAGCTACATAACATAGCACGTGCTCGACAGCAACATCTAGCGTATTTTACTCGACCCGAGTGCAAAAAAATTAGGCTCGAAGAGAATGGCAGACCATTGGGCACACTCGTCTGACGGGAGTATTACACACGCCAGCATCATGCTCGACCACATTCATGCCCCTTGTTTTGTTGAAAATGTTCTTTATGTACTGAATTTAAAAAAAATCAGACCATCCATCCATAAGCAAGACACCGCTACATCTTCATCCATCCATAAGCAAGACGCAGGTACATCTTCATCCATCCATAAGCAAGACACCAGGCCAGGGGGGTAAATGGTAAATCTCTGCACGCCTAATGTCCGTCACACCTACAGCCTAATCCTAATAGTCCCCCTCCCCTCCCCACCCACCTGACATAATCCAAAAAGAAACTTGGGTATCCCCGAGCAACGTGATAACAACGTCTAGACAGTGAACATGGAGGAGACAACAGGAAATAATAATCAACGTCCATCAAGGGGAAGAGGGAAGACAGAGCACAAACAAATCTAAGCCCGTCCATTGTCCCCAACCTTAATCAACCAGCAACAACAGCCAGGCAGGAAAGCTGAGCAATGGCTGATGACAGCAACTTGACCAGTAGAACATGACACTCCCTGGCCTCCCGCACGGCAGACTGACTGCCTCCCACACGCACTAAAGGCGTGTTCACAACATGCCACTCCCAACTAGCAACGCATCAGTTTTGTGGTATTTTGAACGAGTTGCTTCGCTTGAACAGACCAGTTTCTATTCTAGCTCCGGGTGCAATGCGTTGGTCGACACGTTGTGGTGTGTTTCTTGGGGGGGGGGGGGGTTCTGCTTTTAAGGAAGGGGTGAATAGTGAAAGGTTGATAGAGGCTTCCTTGTCTCCCTCTCCTCGTCTCCCTCTCCTCTCCTCTCCCTTCCTCTCCTTGTCCCCCTCTCCTCTACTTGTCTCCCTCTCCTCTCCTCGTCTCCCCTCCTCGTCTCCCTCTCCTCTCCTCGTCTGCCTCTCCTCTCCTCTCCTCGTCTCCCTCTCCTCTCCTCGTCTCCCTCTCCTCTCCTCGTCTCCCTCTCATCTCCCTCTCCTCTCCTTGTCACCCCTCCTCCTTGTCACCCCCCCTCCCCCACCACTTGTTCCTTGTATATGAATATATCTCACAAGTCCTATAGACATAAACTAATGGGAGGAGTTTGTAATTATGGGTGAAAGTCATTGCAAATGGCTTGAAGTGATGCAACCCGAAGGCCTCGCGACGTATTGTAAATGACGTATTGTAAATGAGCCTTAATTAAAACCTTGCACAATTATAAGTATACCTTTAAATTAAAAATTGTTAATGGGAGGGGGAGAAAAAGAGAGGGAAAAAAGGGGGGAAACGAGAAGACAGTTTCCTGTACCATTCCCGTAACCACAATAGTGTAGGTAAGGATGAACATGAGACGACAATGACCAGGGAGGAAGGGGAGCAAGAAGGCATGCAGCCAACCAACTCCACCCTCAAAAACCGGAAATTCCGAGTTCTGGCCATTCCAGGGAAAATAAATAAATAATAAATAAATAAACAAAAAATTAATAGATAAATAAATAGATAAATAAACAAATAAATAAATAAATAATTAATTAATTAATCATCATGTACATTTTATTTTGACGATTCCCCCCCCCCCCTTGTCAACACTGTCAAGCTTGCACACACCATGTAGTGCGGAATAAACTACCCCTTTACGTCACTTGAACCTGAAAAACCAACCCCTCTACTCTGTCGGGCCCCCCACTGAGAGAGGTGTGCCACTGGGCTGATATGCTCATGCTTACCTGTATATCCAGCTGCAGGGAGAAGAAAGGCTCCATATTGGCCGACTCCTTGGTGCCAACCATGTGCAGCGAGGATCTCAACTTGCCCCCAAAGATCTCGGTGATGGGACTCTCAGAGAAGCACGTCTACAAATAGAGGAAAGTCATCATGTCAACAAACTGTTATACATACATATATAATAATGTCAATATACAATATGTTAACAATACTATTATATATACATAATTATAATAACGTCAATAATAATGAACCCTCATAAGAGGAAAGTCATCATGTCAACAAACTGTTATACATACATATATAATAATGTCAATATACAATATGTTAACAATACTATTATATATACATAATTATAATAATGTCAATAATAATGAACCCTCATATATAGTATGTCAACAATACCTATATATTATAATAATGTAAATAATTATTAACACTGTCATATATAGGTATGTGTTGACAACTGTAACAGTTATCTATATGTGTGTGTAACAATGTCATTTATAATTAACACATAATAATGCTAATAATAGAAAGTTTATAGTATATATGTTAATAATAACAGTTAGATATGTGTAACAATGTCATTTATAAATGCATTATATCGCATTATATGATATTATAATAATGCTGATAATAGAAAATTATATAGTATATATATGTTAATAATAACACTGTTAGATGTCAACAACAATTAATAATATTATATATAATAATGTCAATAATAATGTCAACAATAATTATCTATATATATTATATGTATAATAATGTCAATATTAATGTCAACAATAATTATCTATATATATATATATATATATATATATGTATAATAATGTCAATAATAATGTCAACAATAATTATCTATATATATGTATAATAATGTCAATAAAAATGTCAACAATAATTATATATATATGTATAATAATGTCAATAATAATGTCAACAACAAGTATCTATATATATATGTATAATAATGTCAATAATAATGTCAACAATAATTATCTATATATATATATATTATGTATAATAATGTCAACAATAAGTATCTATATATATATATATATGTATAATAATGTCAATAATAATGTCAACAATAATTATCTATGTATATATTATAATAATGTCAATAATAATGTCAACAATATATTATATATATGTATAATAATGTCAATAATAATGTCAACAATAATTATCTATATATATATATGTATAATAATGTCAATAATAATGTCATCAATAATTATATATATATATATATAATATGTATAATAACATCATACATCATATATATTATAATATCAACAATAACGGTGTTATAATATATAATAATGTCAACAATAATTATATATATATATATATGCATATTATAATAATGTTAACATTCTTAACGAACTCTATGCTGACAATGAATGACAATGACTTTCTCAATATTCAAGTTGAAATTTTACTCTCTCGACGTTTCAGCTAGATGATCTAGCCTTCTAGCCTTCATCAGGAATAGTTACCGCTAGGTGCACATGAGAATGTCTGTATTTAAGACGGATAACCGGGCAAGCCAGGCATAGGCACAAACTTGGGGGTCTCTAAATTATCAACATTTTCACAAGCGTACAAACCGTACTTTGGGGGGGGAGGGAGTAAGACCAGACGTACACTTTCTAAAATGGTCGGTCTAAATTAACCAACCACACATCAATAGTAGACCACAGTAGGATCTCAAAATTCGTCCCCTTGCAAATGATTGCATGCATTATAGAGGTAGGTGGAATCAACATTTAGCTTGTGTGTTGAGAGAATCAGCGCTGAGCTTCGGCAGGTTCAAAGGTGCACTGCATATCACACATACGTAGTGTTCACTGAAAAATCAATTTCAGCGACACTTACTTGCTCAGTACGTCATTCCGTCAACCGAATAATGATGGGTGTCGCTCTCATGCTCAAAGCGTTTCCAAACCATCATTGAATTTGCAAAGAATAGGCTATCCGCGGTACACAAAAACAGGTACTCGTTGACGAGAGGGGGAAGTGCATTTTCAACAACAACAAAAAATCATGCGACACATTTACATCGGATACGAGATGATCCTGACACAACCGGTATGCCGATAATGGGAATTGGCAAAGGTTGCTAAGACAATAAAAACAGCACACTAATGATAGTTAATAGTAATTTAAGGGGGGACAGTTGTATTTTTAATATATATATATTTTTTACTTGTGGTTACAACTTTAGAGCTCCGTAGATTCTGCAAACTTCATGGTATGGACTTGATATATAGCTCAAAAGATAGGTCTCTCCGTGTGCTCTCTTTTGATACTAAAATATGTTTCATAGGTATAACTGTAGGTATAACTATAGGCAAGTTACTAGACCCTAAAGTGGAGGGACCTCAAAAACCTGCATCCCAAAAACCTCATCCAAAATAACTCCAGATTGCTAAGTGCTGAAGATTTGAAATTGGTACGAGTGGAAGCCCGCCGTAATCAATTTTCCACCCACGCGTTCACCATGTACTAAAATTTTAACGCCTAATGAAAAAGGTGATTGAATAGAGGTGGGCTTCCTCTATCCACTCGTACCAATTTAAAATCTTCAGCACTTAGAAATCTGGAGTTATTTTGGCTGAGGTTTTTGGGATGCAGGTTTTTGAGATCCCTCCACTTTAGGGTATAGTAACTTGCCTATAGTTATCACAGAGAGACCTATCTTTTGAGCTATATATCCATGAAGTTTGCAGAATCTACAGAGCTCTAAAGTTGTAACCACAAGTTTAAAAAATACAACTGTCTCCCCTAGTGATGATGATGGTATAATAATAATAGTAATAATAGTAATAATAGTAATAATAGTAATAGTAATAGTAATAGTAATAGTAATAATAATAGTAATAATAATAGTAATAGTAATAGTAATAGTAATAGTAATAATAATAATAATAATAATAATAATAATAATAATAATAATAATAATAATAATAATAATAATAATAATAATAATAATAATAATAATAATAATAATAATAATAATAATAATAAATAAATAATAAATAATAATCTGTCAATGAACTCTCAGTTGATATAACATTACAATAACATTCTCAACAATCCACTTGAAATTGTATTGTTGAGAAGGTTATTGTAATAATAATAGATAAGGTACGTGGTGGTCATAATAAATAATAGCGTTAATCAGGGGATAACAGAATGAGGTTGACTTTGACCATGTTCTAGTATGAAAAATTGTTGTGAGCAACTGGTGGGCAACTGGTGGCAGTTTTGATACTCTCTGCAACATCTTCTTTTACACACGAGATTCGGAGGAATCTTTGGACAACTTTAGGATGTCTTCTTTACACACGAGATTCGGAGGAATCTTTGGACAACTTTAGGATGTTCCCTTCATGCAGTGGCCAAGTGAACCTATCTCAAGTGCCGCTAAGTCAATGAAAAACCCCACACTCGAATTCGAGTGAAGCATTAACATGAGACACTGTCACCAACTGTTTGGTGGATAATCAATTTTTTTGTTGTACACTTTTTGGGGGGGTGGGGGCACGAAAAAGGTATCCACTTATGAAAATGTTGATAATTGTGAAGGACCCGCTACACATGTGCTTGATCAACAAATAGCCTCTAAAAAGATGTCTCGGCAAATTATTGACTTCAAATTATCAATGAAGCAGATTCACTACATTATAGGCACTGGAGAACACCATCCAAAGACATTGATTACCACAACTGGCAAGAGTGCAAGACATTGTGTGGCAAGAGAAGGTGCGGTTGGGGAGAGAAGGTGCAGTCGGGGAGAGAAGGTGCGGTCGGGGAGAGAAGGTGCGGTCGGGGAGAGAAGGTGCGGTCGGGGAGAGAAGGTGCGGTCGGGGAGAGAAGGTGCGGTCGGGGAGAGAAGGTGCGGTCGGGGAGAAATAAAATTAAGGGTATTATAATAATTTTTTAATCTATTGTGTTGGTGCCCTGTGGGACAAAACATTCTGTCGTTCTGTGTGTGTGTTTGCTCTTGCCCTGGCTCTACCAAAGTGAAGGCCTGTGAACATAGTTGATGTTACTACAATGCAATGAATGCTTGCTTGAATTGGTGCCGAGAATTGTATATGTTCCTTACAGATTCCCAACTGGTACTAGGGCAGCATAACCTGATGATGCCCTGAAGAGGATATACTTGGAAGCGATGAGAAACGTACTTCGTTAAGAGTGAGGCCACCAGGCAGAGCTTTCTGCAGGAATTTCCAGCATTATAGGGTCGGGATTCACTAAATTCACTCGATCTGAGGTACGGAGGTATGGTTTACACGAAAAGGTGTGGTTCCAGTCATGTGATATTTCCGCCAGGTACAGGGGGGTGGTTTTCACGGGGGGGACTAAGTTCTAGTCAGGCGTAGGGTTGTTATCGGTGGTTAGGAACTGCTGCTTGGAATGGATACTGCTTGCTAAACAGCTGTGATGGACTTAGCTAGGCTGCTCTATCGTGTGCAGTGTTAGTATAAACATTGCTGCTTGGACACAACAGCTTGCTAATGCTGAAGACTGTATCACCTCCAAAAGCCCTTGAAAGTTTTTTTTCCCACCCTAGCCGCCCTATATTCAAGTGCCAGTCCCATGAGATTCATAAAAACCCTCCAGCTATTGTGTCAAAGCAGCAATGTTTATACTATCACTGACACGATAGAGCATAGCTACAGTCCATCACAGCTTTTTAGGAAGCAGTCACATGACTGGAACCACACCTTTTCGTGTAAACCACACACCCGTACCGCAGATCGAGTGAATTTAGTGAATCCCTTATAGGGTCACCTGACGGCATGAAGTTGTTTTTTATTAATGTTTTGGTTTTTTTCTTTTTTCTTTTATATGTTTCATTTTGATATTTTCTCATTTCAACATCGTTCAATGCCCAGCCAATCAACACCACTCATCTCGCCACCCGGAGTCTTTATTGTACAGTACAGAATGGATAGGAAATGCCAGGTCCAGGGAATGCTCTCTCTTCTGCTGGATTCCCTTGGAAGAAGATTCGTGTGGGAATGTAATATCATATGTATGTAAGGTGCTCTATTCTGTTCGTGCAGTAGCTGTCCTAATGGAGTACTTGGATCATATCAGTTCCGTGGTATTGGATTGAAGCTCCAGGACAGAGCCACGGTCACTCTCGTCAGGAGGGGATGTTGGAGTGTTAAGGGGGGAGTATTGGAGGTAGTTCTGATAATCGGATAGTTTGAGGTTTGGCATTGATAGGGTTTGATCAAGGTCATTGCTGGCTTGGAGCCATGGTGAAGCTTGGTGGAGACATGGCCCAGGTTGATGTGGCCAAGGAGGGTCTGGGAGGATTCTCTCTGTCTGACTCCGGTGAAGACATGGCCTAGGTTGATGTGGTCAAGGAGGGTCTGGGGGAACTCTCTCTTGCTGACTCCCACAGTAGATGATCAGACATGGCCTAGGTTGATGTGGCCAAGGAGGGTCTGGGAGGATTCTCTCTGTCTGACTACCACAGTAGATGATCAGCTCAGTGGAGACATGGCCCAAGTTGATGTGGCCAAGGAGGGTCTGGGAGGACTCTCTCTTGCTGACTACCACAGTAGAGATCAGCTCAATGAAGACATGGCCCAGGTTGATGTGGCCAAAGAGGGTCTAGGAGGACTCTCTCTGGCTGACCCCCACAACAGATAGCAGCATCAGCTCAGATTCACTCAGCGGTCTAAGAAGCTGGTTCATCACATGTTGGGACAGAGAACAGGCAGTGAAGAACTAACCACCTGCTAGAATTATGACTTGGAGAAATGGGACACACCAAGGAAACAATTAAACTCCGTCATTGACAGATCAGCTAACCAGACTCAACTAACCGACTAGGATCAAGTGTCAAACGACATATGGGGATGGGGGTGGGATCAGGTGTACGTAGAATCAGGTGTCACGGTATATGGGATACGGGGGGGGGGATGGGATCAGGTGTACGTAGAATCAAATCAGGTGTCGCGGTATATGGGATATGGGATCAGGTGTTCGTAGAATCAGGTGTCACGGTATATAGGATACGGCGGGTGGGATCAGGTGTTCATAGAATGAATCAGGGGTCACGGCACATGGGGGGGGGGGGGGTTGGATCAGGTGTCATGTGGCACATTGAGCTGGCTCAGGTGTCAATGCATGGTCCGTGACCGCCCATGGTGTTAGCTGATGCTTCCTTGGCTGCGTGCGACACTTTATCCAGACTAGTCCAGTGTCAGCATTTGGTTTGCCTGCACATCTTACCATGCAGCATGAAGTCAGCTTAGCTGTAGATCCATCAACAGACTCCAGACTCTGACATACCAGGCAATTCTCTTGCTAAACTCTCAGATTGCTCTAGAACATAACCTACCTATTGAATACTCACACTGTCTACTCTTGATCAGACGTTGTCACTGCTCAGGTTCTTCATGCCCTCTCCGAACACATCAGCTTTGTAGATGACGTAGCTGCTGCAGCATCTTCATGTCTCCTTCTAGCATACTCACTCTCACATCTTGTTCTACTGCTATCCAAATCATACCTTGCCTCAGCCTTTCCTCTCTCTGGTCTGGGCTCCCTCTGGTCTGGGCTCCCTCTGGTCTGGGCTCCCGCTGGTCTGGGCTCCAGCTGGTCTGGGCTCCAGCTGGTCTGGGCTCCCGCTGGTCTGGGCTCCCGCTGGTCTGGGCTCCCGCTGGTCTGGGCTCCCGCTGGTCTGGGCTCCCGCTGGTCTGGGCTCCCGCTGGTCTGGGCTCCCGCTGGTCTGGGCTCCCGCTGGTCTGGGCTCCCGCTGGTCTGGGCTCCCGCTGGTCTGGGCTCCCGCTGGTCTGGGCTCCCGCTGGTCTGGGCTCCCGCTGGTCTGGGCTCCCGCTGGTCTGGGCTCCAGCTGGTCTGGGCTCCAGCTGGTCTGGGCTCTAGCTGGTCTGTTTGTTTCTTGCATTTCTCTGATGTTTCTGCTGATTCCTGACAATTATAACCAGCTTCACCTTGGTCATTAGAATTTATACTTCTCTCCCAACTGGCATGGAGGGCTGACCCCGAACATCTACACAATGAACTTGAACGGTGACATCAAGCGTACATACAGAGCTCCAACACTAGGCCTGTTCCCAGACAAAGCCTCTGCCATGCGTCATCTATTAGGTGACATCAAGCGTACATACAGAGCTCCAACACTAGGCCTCGGCACTTGGTTCCCAGACAAAGGCTCTGCCATGTGTCATCTATTAGGTGACATACAGAGCTCCAACACTAGGCCTCGGCACTTGGTTCCCAGACAAAGCCTCTGCCATGTGTCATCTATTAGGTGACATCAAGCGTACATACAGAGCTCCAACACTGGGCCTCGGCACTTGGTTCCCAGACAAAGCCTCTGCCATGTGTCATCTATTAGGTGACATCAAGCGTACATACAGAGCTCCAACACTAGGCCTCGGCACTTGGTTCCCAGACAAAGCCTCTGCCATGTGTCATCTATTAGGTGACATCAAGCGTACATACAGAGCTCCAACACTAGGCCTCGGCACTTGGTTCCCAGACAAAGCCTCTGCCATGTGTCATCTATTAGGTGACATCAAGCGTACATACAGAGCTCCAACACTAGGCCTCGGCACTTGGTTCCCAGACAAAGGCTCTGCCATGTGTCATCTATTAGAAACCACACCTCCAGTTGTAGACCCACTTGCAGGCACGTAGCTCGGTGCCACATGGTGATATGAACAGGCCCCCCCAACAGTAACCGTACTCAAACATTTTCATCATTACACTGCAAATACCATTTGAATTTGATTGGTCGGTTCCATTGCATCAACCACCATAAGCGCCATAAGGCGCAAACTCAGACGTCAGCTGGGGTCGGACGTCAGCGGGGAACGCAAAAGAAAAAAATTAAATTGAATATGCCAAATAGACTGCTCTGTTTAGTTATCAAACTTTACTTCCAGTTGGATGGGGCGAGCAAGAAAAAAAATTTATTATTTTTTTATTTATTATTAATTATTATTACATGTTTTAATAATGGATGACAATCGCAACTGCCTTCATGAACTTTGCAAATGTTCTGGAGGTTCTTCTTCGGTGGAAAGCAGCACAAGCACCTGTGGCTTACCAGGAATCACTCTGAATTCCTTCACTCTTGAGCAAGGAGGTGCTCCTGGATGGATTTCGTTGGTGTAAGTTCTATTGTAATATAGGACGTAGTGTTGCGTAGCTCTTGTCTGCAGAGCTGACTCTAATACCAAACTGCAGCTTATTGTACTTCCATTCTGAACAGTCTGAGAAGTGAAAAAAGTTGCAGTTAAAAGTATAACAATCCACAAACAAAGTCGACGCTCAATCGCCAAAAGCTACTTAGACTAGGTCTACAACAAAACCCACAGCAAAGAAATCCACCCAGGAGGAGCACGTTCTTTCTCAACTGCGAAGGGATTAAGAGGTGCTTTCCAGGAGGCTAGGTGCCCATCCAACCAGAAGCATCACTTGAAAGAACTAGATTCTACGCAAGCAAAGCGATGCAATGTGTGTGATGTTCACAATATTGTTGCCATTGTTTCTAATGGCGCGTCACATTCCGTCACAAGCTGCATCTTGTGAACTAGCCTCGACTCAGCAGCTTCCGGAAACAACAGAATCGGCCGGGGGGAAATCGTTGAAAATAACGTCGCAATCGGCGGCCACAAAAAGAGTAAAAATCAACTGAAGTCATAGAAACTGGCAGCATAAAAAGTACCCGACCTTCCAATACTAACTGCAGGTACAGACAGGGGACTGAAACAATTAGTGAACGCAGTTCCTGTGAGAGAACATAGGGACCCTCAATATCTGACTCGCCCTTCATTCACCTGCCAGTAATGCACACACAATCCCAGACTAGGCGAGAGACGAAGAGTTGCTGCCATTGTTGACATTGTTGACAGAGAAGATCAACAATGCATTCACAACAAGTGAACACAAGGGGGGGGCGTGCGGCGTTAGAGAGGGGAGAAGGGGCAGGATCTGGGAGGAGCAGTTGTGTCTTGAACAATCCCGGGATATCTATGGATGTCCCGAGTTTTCAATCGCTGCCCACCTACGCTTGCCTTCTATCAATGTTTGGGAAGTTCTTCAAGATGGATCATGGCATACATGAGACAATCGGACAAGAGATATGGAGGGAGGGAGGAAGGGGACCGGGCATGGGGAGAGAAAAATAACGGAACACTGAAGTGAGAACACTGAAGTGAGCAGGTTCAAAGAAAGAGATAGGATGTGGGTTTGAAGAGAAAAACCTGTCACCTAGGATGGGAGAGATGGAGACCACGGAAGGAGGCGAGATAGAGAGAGAGAGAAAGGTAATGCGGGAGTCACCTACCTGTCGAGTGATGGTGGACTTGTTCTTGGGGCCCACTTGCTCCCACTCCACCTCTCTCGAGTCGTCCCCGTCCTTCGGCGTCGGCTCTGATGATGTTGAGGAAGGAGAGCAGATGGGTGTGTGGTCATCCACACCCACACCACCAGCAACGACAGAGGATACTGGAAACATGAAAAACGGGGGGTGGGGGTGGGGGGGGGGGGAGAAATTCATTTCTGCCTACATTT